>JACEFZ010016539.1:42500-367814 GCA_014155875.1 Cepaea nemoralis | reverse complement strand
TTTTGGTTTTTTTTTTTTAAAAAGCTTTTTTGGGCTTTATTCTAGTGGGGGGGATCTGTGGGCAGTACCGGGTTTTCCAAAGGTTCGGAGTTCCTTTGGGCCTTTGGCAAAAATTCCGGTAGTAGTTTTGAAAAAGAGATTAAGAGTAATTGTAGAGAGAGTAATTGTAGCAGAGCAGCAGAGACATAGTATGTAGTAGTAGTAGTAGTAGTAGTAGTAGTAGTAGTAGTAGCAGCAGCAGCAGCAGCAGCAGCAGCAGCAGCAGCATAAGTAGAAGCAGTAGGGACATTATGCCAAAATAATGTAAATCTGTATTAAGGCATCCGACACAGACACAATACATACGCACGCGCACGCGAGAGAGAGAGAGAGAGAGAGAGAGAGAGAGAGAGAGAGAGAGAGAGAGAGAGAGAGAGAGAGAGAGAGAGAGAGAGAGAGAGAGAGAGAGAGAGAGAGAGAGAGAGAATAGATCATGGTCTCAGTAACTAATGCTCAATAAAAAACAAACATAAGATTTTGATGCAGGCGAGGAGTTACACGAAAGAAGATAATCTTTCTCTCTCTCTCTCTCTCTCTCTCTCTCTCTCTCTCTCTCTCTATATATATATATATATATATATATATATATATATATATATATATATATATATATATATATATATATATTTCTTTGACTCCCTCTTCCCCCCCCCCTTCCCTCTGTTCCTCTCTCTTTCCCCCGTCTCTCTGTCTGTCTGTCTGTCTGTCTCTCTCTCTATCTATCTCTACACCCCACTCTCTCCACTCTCTCACGGTAAGTCACTTGGATTCACCCAAATACATTTCATAGCCGCCCTTTGGCCTCTAACCACCGTTATCTCTAGCCCTGCATTTGCCGGCATGCACTTTTTAATCTTATCGCTGACAACTACTCAAAATGCCCATCTGGGAATATCCGACCCCTGCCAGCGGGGACACCCATTAGATCATCATTGCAGCAGAAAACCGCCCCATCGTGCTGTGCATCTCCATTTGCAGCTATTAACATCAGTAGGGGGTGCGCTGATGGAAAAGTTTCAGGAAATGATTAGGGAGTTATCTATACTGAAGAGCACCAGGACAAAATGAGAGGCGTATGTAAATGGGATGCGTATGTAGCCTAGGAGTAGTGAACGCAATTTTACATTCCTGAATACCGGATTTGAAACCAGCCGTTCGCGAATTAGAAACAGACAGCCTTGAGTTGATTTTCACAATGGTATGCATATCGGTTTTTCAGAAAGCAATAGCAAACTACTGAAAATCACAAACGGTAAAAAAAATAAAAATAACAACTTCTGGGATTGATCGCGACGTCGTGTAAATACACGCAACTAACAATTGTATGCATGTTATAAACGGTCATATGGTGCTGTTATATATGTATATGCTGTGTTGACTGTAGACATGCGATTTGATTTATAATTGACAGGTGTAAGTAAACAACAGTAGAAACTACTAGTAGTAGTCTCATGTGTGTGGGAGTACACTCGAGCTCAAAGCGAGCAAAGGCCAACAATTTAAAAAAAAAAAGAACTTTCTATATAGATGTAGTTGGTTGTGTGTCGTAGTACACTTAACATAACAGCGAGGTGCTGTCGTCATATGGAGGCGGCAGTTTTGATTCTATTATGTGTTCACTGTAGGTGAGAATTTTTATATTCTCTTGTGTGTCCTATAAGATCTTATTCTGCCCTCTACTTCTATGCGTTCCCCATCAAGATATGTGAATGTACTTCTCATGCTATGTCAATGACATCAAGGTTTTCCCAAACAAATAACATTCCGGTATATTACATATTTATTTGCGCTCAATACAGTACTCCATCATCCATTCATTCCAACTCGACTCTCTACCGAGAAGCAGATCGCAATCTGACAGTACAGAGGATGGCTCGCACTAAAAACGATGCGAAAAAACACGCAATGTATGCAGCCGGGAATAAGAAGGCAGAAGCTAGGAAGGCTGCCTTGACTGCTGATCCTGTGGAGATATACAGCAGTCCCACTCCTACACTATTTGAATCTGTTTCCGTCACTGAAGAGACTACAAATGAAGCCAGCAGCAACCGTGAAGTTCACAACACCAATGAGACGCAGCTAAGCAGCTCGCCAAATACCTCCACACAGGAGGAAACCACAACCGAGGACTTCACTGGCAAAGTCCTGCTGAAACAAACCAGCGTTGGGGAGGCTAAACTGTCGGCGCTACCAACAGACAAGACACCCAGTCTGTTGGACAGCGAGCTGGGAAGACACAGCATCGCCCAGCTGCACGAGACACCTAATGGAATAATGGTCGCCATCAACAAGAACTCAAAGACCACCACACCATTGCAGAAGATATCACAACAAGATAAAGCCGACATCAAGCTCCCCCACGCCATATCAGTGGAAGCGACTCGACACCGCACGATCAAACGATGGGTCATCAAGCGAGTTAAGCCCAATCTCACCAAGATCAAATCAGGGAGATGCTGTCGAGAGCGAACTCGACAATAATCATTTCCAGTGCAGGGACGATCATCTGGAAGAACAACACCCCCTCCACATTCGTCATCATCACATCAGAGAACTGGGTGATCCCACAAGGAGTCATATAGGACAAGAGAGAGCAAGCCCCAGAGCATTACATACCTAGAGTGCTGCAGTGCTCAGGGTGCCAAATGTTTTGGCACACCCTTGCCACTTACAAAAGTGAGGTGGGGGTCTGCAGAGACTGCTCTGGACCCCATCCAATAGTCAGTGCCCTTAAGCAAAGATCGACACGGACTTCAGGAGGCCTAACCCAAACAGAAAGTGCGACAACTGCCTCAGAAATCACAGCGCCAGGTGCCTCGGCTGCCCCTGCCACCAAGACAGCAAGGAAGCCATGAAAATCGCTACAACGCCAATCTACCTTAAAAAGAGGCCAGGAGGCAATACAATAACGCTCGGGAACTTCAATAGAGGCAACAGACCTGACATAAAAGAGGAGATACTAGCGACAGCCACTAACCTCGGGTACATAGGTTACCAAGTCACCATCGAATGGATACCAGCACACAGGGGTATTCCGGGAAACGAACAGGCAGACAGAGCGGCGAAACGGGGAATAACCAGCACTAATCAAATCTGCACAGGCCTAGGTAAAGTAGAAGGGAAGAATATAGTCAAAAACTACATTCTCAAGGAATGAAGGCAACAGTGGCGAGACAACGATAAAGGCCGCCATGCCTTCCAAGTATTGGGTGAACCCAGATACAAGCCACAAGTCAAGACCAACATGAAAGCACCGGCAAACAGACAGCTGTGGAGAATCAGATTAGGCAATTGGAAAGACACAAGAGAAAACCCAAACTGCAGAGTATGCCGAGAAAACAACACCATCGAACACTACTTACTAGTATGCGACAAGTACAATAGAGAGCGAAGGGACCTGAGAGATCACTTCGTCAAAACTGGGAACCCAATGACAATGACGAAGTGCCTGCACATAAACAGCAACCCGGAAACACAGCGACTGGTCAGACAGTTCCTATGCAGAACAGGGAAGACCGTATAACCTCCCTACACTGTATATATGTATATGTGTGTTTGTTTGTATTTGTGCATGTTTGTATATGTTGTTTTAAAAAAAAAATGGCGGGGTGAAGGGCAGGAAGGTGGGTTGGCTCTTCCGGGAGAGCACCTGAATTAGGAAGACAGGGAGACCTGGTCATCTTGTTGCCACACCACACCACACGCGATGACGAAAACCGCCAAAACTCACAAGTGTAAAGGAGTTTGTAACGCTGACCGGGGGGACAACTTGAGACTTGCAATTAAATGATCTGCCCTTGCCTACATCAAGTCCTTATGAGGACTGGACATGACCGGGACTAGCCCCGATGAGAATAACACAAGAAACGACAAGCAGTTAGCAGTACTAACAGAGAAAAGAAGCCAAAAAAGAGAGAATGCGGGCCCAGTAGGCCCAACCAAGGACCGGTCTTTACCAGGACCAGCACAAAACAAATCTATCCGACGAACAGGGCGGAACCAATAAAACTAGTAGGAATTAGGACTAACAATCTACACAACTACGCCTCTCAACAATAACCACAGCTGATGAAGTAGGTTAGACGAGGCCGAATTTGGAATTTTTTTGTGTTGGAAAATTGGAATACAAGGCTACCAACCGATTAACAAAAAGCGACACAGCGAAATTTGGTAAGCGACTACCTATAAAGAAAGAGATGTAATATAATTACAGATAGGTCGCCAATAACTGAAAAAGTCTCAATATGAAGAAGCTTAGGGTGGATGTGAGGAGTTTTTATATATACATATACATCGTTGTATTGTTGTGTCTTCTGAGATAGCGGTGGGAACGATTAGTAGTATGACTATTCGCTGGCTGTTGAACGAGGGGACCGGGCACGTATGGGAATGTCCTGAGTGCAGTGATGTCGGTTCTTAACTCAACTCAACTGTCTTCTCGGGTTGTATCCCATAGGGGTGGCTACAGAGCGGTATATCAGTCGAATGAGTGTTACTGTCACAAACAACCCACCTCACCATTGATCTCACTAGTGGTAAAGCATTGGTTCCTATTGTGAAAAGAATGAATATCAGCACACAAGCTATCACAGTGTTTTGACCAAGCGCAACTGTCTGTCGTCGCAACAACCCTTTGCGGTGACCCTAGTGTCACATCAACGACTTGCTCAAGAACGTGTTAGTTTTCGTGAAGAACACAGACTAAGAACGCTTTTTTTTAAATTTCGGTGACACGGGTATCAATTCCTCATTCGGTCAACACTAAATTTATATCAGAAAGGATAATACTAGTACAGATCAAAGAAGGAAATAGAACAACAACTTTTATACAAACATACGCCCCATGTAATGACACTTACAGCGACGAAGACAAAGACGAATATTTTGATAAACTTGCAGACACGTTAAATAATGTCAAGGAGACAGATGAACTAGTTGTGATGGGTGATTTTAACGGACGAATAGGCACACGAAGAACACCGTGGGAGGATTGCATGGGGCCATTCAGCGACACAGGGACTGATTGTAACAGCAATGGTCAACGTCTACTCAACATATGTTCGGAACATGGACTAATAATAGCAAATAGTTTTTTTCAACATCGTCGTAGCCACACCAAAACCTGGTATAAATGGAATGACATAAACCAAGCATCCCAAATTGACTTTGTTCTAATTAGGAAATCAGACAGAAGGCTACTATTAGATTCAAGAGCACTCCCAAATACAGATGTTGATACTGATCACAAGCCAGTCATAATAAAGAAGATTTCACCACACAGGAAAATAAGAAACAAAAAGGTAACAACACATGTCATCAATTATAGGAGGCTGCAGGAAAATACGGTTAAAGACGAATTCAATCAAGAAATCCAAAACCTACATAAGAACATCCCTGATGACCACTCAAGCGTAGATAAGGAATGGACATGTTTCAAGGCTGCCATGCTCGACACACTGAAAAATAAATGTGTAACAAAGAAAGTAGGGCAGGACAAAAGATTAAGAACAGCCTAGTGGAACAACGAAGTTAAAGATAGCATATTCAAAAAGAAGGTAGCATTCAAAAAGTGGATCACAACTAAATCTGAACAGGACTATATTACTTATAGAATAGCACGACGTAATGCCAAACGAACAATTAGAGCATCTAAAGATGAATCCTGGAGAATATACGGTGAACAGATGGCGACCCTTAGCAAAGACTGCCCAAGAGAATTTTATAAACGTGTCACCACAATTAGAAACAGAGATGCATGTTACAACCCAACCACCATCATAAACAGCAAAAGAGGTATGCCAATATTTAATCCACAACAAAGACTAGCAAGGTGGGCAGAATACTTTCAAGAACTACTTAACCCCACAGATAACATAGGAAACCTCACTTTTGTGCCTAAACGCCAGGGTCAGCAAGAACCAAATTTCATACCTGCAGAAGTCAAAGCAGTAATACAGAAAAGTCCTAAAAACAAATCACCAGGTCCAGATGGAATAACCACAGAAGCTATTCAGGCCTGTGGGGAAACAGGAGTTAAATGGCTAACAAGACTTTTTAATATAGCATGGGAAGAAAGAAAAGTCCCAGATGATTGGCAACAGGCAATAATATTACCAATATGGAAAAAGAAAGGCAATATGAGAGAGTGCGAAACATACAGAGGTATATCACTCCTGAGCCATGTAGGGAAAATGTATGCAAAACTTTTGGAACAAAGAGCTAGACCAATAGTTGAACAACAGTTAAGCAAAGCACAATTCGGTTTTCGGAAAGGTAAAAGTTGCACTGATGCATTATTTACATTTAGACAAATTTGTGAAAAAAACTATCGAATATAGTGACCAGCAGAATATTGTTTTTGTGGATCAGGAAAAGGCTTTCGATAGAGTAGACAGATACAAATTATGGACCATCCTTGAAGACTATGGGATAGAAGGGCAACTGCTAGAAAACATCATAGCCATGTACCACTCGAGCCAAAGTGCAGTAAGAACACAGGAAGGTATATCAGATATGTTCACAGTCAATACAGGAGTGAGACAGGGATGTGTGCTCTCTCCCCTGCTATTCAATATCTACATGGACAGAATTTCCAAAGAAGCAAGTCTCGACAGACCAGATTCAGAAAATTTAGAACTCTTTACTCCAGATGAAACAACTGACCCACAGGGAATAAATGAACTTCTATTTGCAGATGATCAGTGCCTGTTTTACAGCGACGAGGGCAAACTACAAAATCATATTACTAATCTGAGTTCAACCTGCAGCAGATACAATATGAGTATAAACACAGCCAAACCGAAGTAATGCAAGTTAGCAGATCGCCAGGCCCACTAAGTATACAGATAAATAACACACCTCTGAAACAAGTTAAAGAATTCAAATACCTTGGAAGTATGATCACAGAAGATGGCAGATTAGACAGAGAAATTGAAATCAGATGTCAAAAAGCTAGTGCACTTACATATCAACTGTCACCCTTACTGAAACATCCAAACATACCCATGTCCGCAAAACGACAGATAATAAACAGCATATTCACACCAACCCTATGCTACCAATCTCAAACCTGGACTTTATCCAAATTACACCGTCGCAAGATCAACACCTGCGAAATGAGATGCCTGAGGAGAGCTGCCAACTTAACAATCCGAGACCGAGTAAGAAATGTTACTATCAGACAGACTGTGGGATCAACACCTTGTGCCACATTTATTGAAAGACAGAAGATCAAGTGGTTTGGCCATGTTGTTAGAATGCAACATCAGCAACTACCATCACTGGCCTTACATCAAAGATCATCTGCGACGAGACCACGAGGACGTCCAAGAAGAAAATGGATTGACGACATCAGAGACATTGTACAACCACACGGAATGACACTATCCAGTGCCGTCCACCGGGCGCTGGAACGCAAATTATTCCTCCCCACGACGCTTGACGGCAGAAGTGGAAGATGATGATGATGATGATGATTCGGTCAACAAGAAAAAGATGTCTACGCCACCAAAAGACCCTCATCTGGGTGCCATACTAACGGTTGTCACTAAAAATTATACACTGAACCAAGAAAGAGTAGTTAGGAACAAAATCAACAGAGATGCAAACCCAGCGGGTTTACTCGTTAAACGTACAAACTCTGGCTAATGTGTTACTATATCTTTCGACACTACAAGTCACTATGATTCATTTCAAACCCGCATGTTTGCTATTACAAGCACCATCGCATTGAATCCAGACAAGACCTAAATGAGGTGCCTGTGGAAGACCTGATTTCAACACCCCGGGTTAAGATCCATATGTAACAGACGAAGATGAAACTTTTGACAATGTTAATTCTTGGTTAGAAATATACTTTATCGAACTTGAAAAACTCGATACAGACGAGTAGACACACACACATCGTTACCGAGCTAAAGATATGATCGTTCAGTAGATCATTAAAAAACTTGAAAATTAAAATATTCTTGGACACTAAAAAATGGTTGTGCTGGCTGTTTTCAGAGGTGTTGTATACGAGGTCATCAAGGTGAAATATAAAGACTCTGCATCATCGAGTTCAAACAGCTATTAAGTCACTGAAATATAAAGACCGTGTACCAACCTACTGCTATTAACCAACTAGTATAAAGTTGTCTTATTGGCACCCAGAAGCATTATGCCCACTCCTAAATAAAGAAGGCCACCTGTGTATCACCTGTGGGAAAGTATTTACTGAAAAATACAATCTCACATGTCACACTAATACAGTTCACAAACCCACAGCTCACAAATGTCCAGCTGTGGGCACCTGTATCAACGAAAAGACAACCCACAACATCACATAAGAGCACATCACCAGACACCCACAGTAGCATCACGAAAAAAGACGACACCCTTAGACACCCATACCTCAAAAGCACAGACACACACTACTGTTCACGTAGTAGCAGAGGAAGCGGATATCCAACAAAAAGATAGGGCCAATTTGACAGCCCTTAGGGTGTACTGCAAGGAGCTGTCGATCATGCTACCCAATCAGGTGGTGGTATTAGAAGAAAGTGACGAACAGCGCCACCAAGTGATCCTAATAAACATATGACACTAACAACTGGACATAGTCGGGCTCATAAGAAATATTCGTATATCTTTGAATGATGGTTCTGAGTCACTTCAACTCTCGTGCGTGTCTTAATTCTGGGTCCTAAACAAGGTACAGGGCGAGTAGCTGTGTAATGACCTCGACAACACCCTCGCTGTTTGATAGTCAAATAATTTATAGTCAGATGTGTGATCAGAGCCCACCAGCCCAGGACTACTCAGACAATTGTATACCACTGGGGGACCCAAGAAAGAAGAGACAACGTGTATAACTACCAATCAATCAATCATGTGTCATGCCGGAAAGCGTAGGCGGTCACTGACTCGCCATTTCACTCGATAAACAGAGTCGTGGATCAGCTCAGTGTTCCTGTCTCGACCATGATGTGGCCAAGCCATCCAAGTATTTACTTATCGGTCTTCCCCTTGGTCTGATCCCTTCGATCTTGCCAGTTGTCACTAAGTTCTCCAATCCATTTCTTCTCATAACACCTCAAAATGTTTTTGACTGTCTACGTCTAATTTCTCTAATCAATTTACGATTTTCATTTGTCTCCCATAGTACTTGGTCATTAGTTTTTCTGTCTGTCCATGGTATTCTTTGCATTTTTCTCAGAAACCACATTTCTGCAGACATCATATGTTTTTTCAGCTTGACTGCTCATTGTCCAAGTTTCACATCCATACAAAAGATCAGGCTCTATGTAGCACCTCAACACTCTTTTTCTCGTTTCAATTGGTATCTTTTTATTGGTCAGTATGTTTGTTTGATCTTGCTAAAGGCTACTTTCGCCGTGGCGATTCTTGTTCTAATCTCTACAAGGCATCTCCCAACAGATGTTATGACTGTTCCGAGATAATTGTACCGATTCACTTGTTGAAGAATATTCCCATTTACTTGTATATTACATTGTGGTATTTCCTTCTTCCTAGTGACGACCATAATCTGTGTCTTTGTATAATTTAATTCTAATCCCAGTTGTTCACTGTGTGCAACAACCGCATGTACTAATTGTTGCAGATCCTGCTCATTGTCTGCAATCAATAATGTATCATCCGAGTATCTAATGTTACTAATTTTTCGTCCTCCAATGCTGATTCCATTTGTATCATCTTCTACATTTCTGAAAATAGTTTCACTGTATAGGGAAAAAGAATATGAAGACATTACACATCCCTGCCTAGCACCTCTCTTAATAGGCTGATACTGTCCCACTTCATTATCAATCCTTATGGCAGCTTGTTGTTTCCAATGTATATGTTTTTATAAGTCTAATGTCTTTCTCATCAATTTGTAGATCTGCAAGAATATCCACCATGTTGACATGTCTTACTCTATCTATCTATAACTATCCATATATGAAAATAAAAAAGGAAAAAAGAAAATATGTGACGTTGTTCTTGACATTGTTCGTGGGACGTTGTTTTTGGCTCGTTTGCAGATCTTTGTGTCGTTTTAGTATTGTACATGTGTCTCTGTTTCAAGGTGTACTTTTGTATCTGACCCCCCCCCCTCCTCTCTCTCTCTCTCTCTCTCTCTGTCTCTCTATCTTTATCTCTATGTCTGTCTCTATCTCTCTGTCTATCTCTATCTCTCTCTGTCTATCTCTCTATCTTCATCTATATCTCTCTATCTCTCTACACATGGCCACTAGTACAGCGCTCAGCGCATAGGCTGTCGCAGAGGGGGACTTACTGCATATTAACAATTCGATACCACAAACAATACAAATGTACCGTCAGGACTAATTCAGTTACCTTTTACACATGTAATTAGCAGCCACTCCTGCGGGTGAGTTCCGTCTATGGATAAATAAAAGATACACGGGGCTGTCTAGTATATAACGATAACAACGGTATTTAGTTGTAGAAAACGAACTAGACTCGTTATTATAAGACTATCAAACACAGACATTCAAGCACAATAATGAAATTGTGCGTCTGTCAAGCGTCATATTAAAATACACAATATTACGATCTGATATTGGACACCATAATCCCAGCATAAGAGGCATTGGTTTATAACCGGCGCAACAACGAGATATAGCTGAACAAAAAAAAAAACAACAACAATTAACTGTATGCAACTCAGCATCACTAAACATCTTGTTCAATATGATTAAGCCTTCGTAATTACAATCGAGCGACTGGTTAATCCCACTAGAAAGCGCCGTCGTGTCCTGTTATTACTCGACCGCTGGCCAAAAAATACAGTGTCTCAGTGCTTCATATGTAGCTTCGCCCCGTTTCAATGTCACACAACCAAGATCTCCAAACCTTCGTTGTATATGAGCTCTAATGAAACAGTCATAACAATATTTATGGCAATTCAATCTGTGGCTCCACGTGGGATAGTTTCGATATCATCTGAGTATTCGTCAGCAAAGATCCATTTCCCATGGCTGACACCTTCAACTTTCTATACCACAATATCTGCTACACTAACCTTCCATTGTTCCATCTTTCAATAATACAAAGGGTGTTCTTGAAGTCTAGCTAACAAAACATTTCTTACTTAGTCCATCTCTGTCACACTTTGTCATTTCACAGCTGCAATAGCGGCAAGTCTACAACCAATCAACAGTGTCTGTTATGAAGTCGACCTTTCTTAAGACCACGTCTGCCCTATTGAGCCCTTGAATACCCTCTACCGCATCTTCTAACAGACTTTCAACGCTTCACACCAAATAACATTACCATAGGCTGAATTGTACCTCTTGGCATAGTGACGAAAAGTCACCCAGAAGAACGTGACGATCGTTGACCGTGACTTACGTGGCGAGCGAGATTGTCACCGGAGCGAACACACGTGATTGCGAAGGTGACAAGGGCATTGAGAATCATTCGATTCGTGGCTGTTAGCGTGATCGGACGCACCACGATGTAGAAGATGGTGATGGCCACACAATGCGCCTACCATGTTAATATGTGTGTACATCTATTAGATTGTGATTTAGTGTTGTATATTTATGTGCGTAAATGATTCAGTCTATATTGTACACTAGATTCAGGAATAAATCGATGAAATTCGCACGGGGGTTGTGTTTAAACGAGGTATGAAGTTGTGAAGCGACAGAAAGAAAGAGGTTATAAAACCTGCCAGGGGAGGACTGAATGTATATCACACCCCTAGAAAGCTGCCACTCAATCAGAGGGAAAGATTGTCCACCAGGACTTATATATTTGGTATTCTGACATTCGATATTCGTCATTCCCTCTCTGCCATTCAAAAGACATTTATGTCAAAAGGTTAACTGTTATTTCACTCCATAGCAAACATTCTCTTTTATTACAGAACAGCCGGTTTTCTGCTGACTAGGCAGATTGTTCAATCTAATGGAGATAAATCATCGGTCTCCCTAACCTAATAGGCGCTATTCTAGACAACGAATATGTCATCGACCATCACCCCTAGGAAGAACTTGAAAAACAACAGAGATTGGGTTCCTGAGACGAATGCGTTGCTTTCCTTGGACTACCAGAGTAACTAACGATGATCGCCTAAAAGAACCTAAGGAAAATAGAACATTATATAAATGAAACACCGCAAATCTTTTGACGGCATCTGTTTGATTGAATCGAAGTTCGTAGTTAAAAGAGATAGTATTCCACAGTATCAACTTGCAACACCAGCACACACATACATGGACTTAACCAACCAACCAACCAAAAGCCCAACCAACCGACCAACCAACAATCCACACACACACACACACACACACACGCGCGCGCGCACACACACACACACACACAACAGTCACGAGAAGAAAAAACCAAAGCGGTGCACGTGCACGCGGACGTCATTTGGTAGGTGGGGGTGGTATCGATTTGTTAATATGCAGTAAGTCCCCCTCTGCGGCAGCCTACGCGCTGGGCGCTGTACTAGTGGCCATGTGTAGAGAGAGAGAGACAGAGAGAGATAAAGAGAGATAGAGATAGATAAAGATAGAGAGATAGACAGAGAGAGAGAGAGAGAGAGAGAGAGAGAGAGAGAGAGAGAGAGAGAGAGACAGAGAGATAAAGATAGACAGAGAGAAAGAGAGATATTGAATTGAATTGAACTTTATTTTAAAAGGGTTACATATTGAGCACGTAGGCCCGTCTTACATTCGGCCCTTCCAATCACTCATCTTTCGTTCACCAACAGTGCGTGATACATTCACGTAGGGAAAAAAACTATTGTCAAATGAATGTTGTAAGCATAAACAATGCATATTATCATGTTATGTGGCACATTCCCCCTCCAACACCGGCATCCCGCACCAACACACACACACACACATCCCTCACACATAACCCACCCATACCCACCCCCCACCCACTCACACATCCTTTCACCAAGCCAGACATTTCGCACCCACCCACACAAACATCCCTCACATACATACCCACCCACACACAACTCCCCACTCACACATACCCCAACCCACACAACTCGCCCACACACACATGCTCCACCCACCCACACACCCCACCCACACACACATACCCCTCCCACACACACGTCCCTCACCCACTCACACATCACCCACCCATACCCACACATCTTTCCATCCACACACACACATCTTTCCATCCACACACACATTTCACATCCACCAGCACACAACACCAACCACACATACATCCCCACCCACACACACATCCCACCAACACACATCTCCCACGCATATATACATCCCCACTCCCCCTACACACGCCCCAACACACCCACACCCACCTACCAACACCCACACATCCCCACCCACCAACACACACATACCACTACCCACCAACACCCACACAATCACACCAATCCAAACACACATCCCCTCCCATACATCCCTCACCCACCCACACACGCCTCATCCATATACACATCCCTCCACCCACCCATACACCTCCCCGCCGATCCAATCACACATCCCACACCCGCAAACATCTCCAAACCCACCCACACACACACATATCCCCCACACACATCCTCCACTCACACATACTTCTCCATACTCCCACACACATCACCCACCAACAGACATATATCTCCCACCCCAGACACACCTCCCCCATCCATATATACAGTAGCCAAACCCATCCCCCAACCCATACACACATCCCCACACACCATCCACATATCCCCACCCACACACACATCCCTCACCCACAAACACACCCCCACGGACCCCCACACATCACCATCCAGACACATCCCTGATCCACACATATACCCCCACCCATCCACACCTCTACCACCCACCCATCTACAGGCCACACACAAATCCCCGACCCACACACATTTCCCAATCCACACACAAACCCCCACACACAAACCCATCCCCCAACCCAAACCTCACATCCAGACACATACATGATGCACATAATCATGAAGCTAATGTGAACAAACTCCGACACTTTACACACACACACACACACACACACACACACACACACACACACACACACACACACACACACACACACACACACACACACACACACACACTCTCTCTCTCTCTCTCTCTCTCTGACGATTATCGTGAACATTCTCACAACAATGTAAAAAATGGAGTGCAAATTATGCACATACATTGTGTAACGTAAAATAAAATAGTGATGAGATTCAATAAGTTGATTCCTAAAATTGACATAAACATGATGGAATAAGCAGTGCACAAATTTTTGTCAGTACATGGTGAAAATCAAGTGGCAGTAAAAATGATAATATGAATGATGAGTATGCAGGAAAAAAATGGAATAACACGTCACATGACATACATGCGCTCAACTCTTTCTATCTATCTTTCTTTTCTTTGTTTCTTTTCCACACACTAACTCTCTCATCTCCCCACCCACACAACATCCTCCACCCACCCATTCACATATTCTACACCACCCAACCACACCCCCCCAACCACCCAGCCAAACACACCTCCCACCCACAAACACCCCACCACCCACATATACACCCTAAACACATCTTCCCACCCACACACATCCCCCATCCATAGACTTATCCCCCACACACATCCATCCACTCATGTACTCATCCCTCACCAACTCACACCTACACATCCCCCACCCACCCACGAACACATACATCTCCCATCTACCTACCCACACTCACACACCCCAACCTACCCACCGGCACATCCCACAATGTGAATATTCTACAGTATTTATAGTGGGTTTTGGTGATGTGGCCTAGCCCAGGTGACACCGTGTACTAATCTGCGCACAGCTGTGTCTGCAATAACGGTTAAGCCTATCAGCCCCTTCCCGCAATATTATGGGGAAGAACGACGCTAGTGATATTGGTTTTCCGACCACCTTATAATACAGGAGATATACCTCGGGCTTAGACAACATACGTTATAATGCCCTACCCGTAAGTATGACGAGTATTATTACTTTGCCAACCCCCTTTGTATCGACGGAGATAATCCCTCAGGATTAGGCATATACGGATGAATATTATTGGTGTTGTAATAGATGGCGTCGTTTATGGGTATCGTGTGTTCTCCCGTTTGTTATGTTAAGTTAAGCTGTGAAGTCGGATGCCTGTTTATCACTCAGACTTGTGGACACAACGACACGGATGAACAAGGCGGCCTAATCCTAACCCTATGACCAACTAGATACCCCAGACGCTGACGACTGTTACCCTTACCAATGGCACAGTGCCGAGATTCAAACCTGTCACCTCGTCTGGGGCACCACCTACGCCTTAATCTACACACCACCTCTCCATCGCTAAACATAGCCGGGTTACTACCACTAGCTATCGCCATCACAACTAAATAACAAAACATCAAAATTTCTTCTACCCCACTCGACCTCCCCACTGGGACTCGAACCTGGCACCCACGGGGACACCGATTGCCATCTTTACTTGTTTCTTTAAGTTTTTCTTTAACGATCTCATACCGTATGATAAAATTTTTGGAAGCACTTATCTAGCTATCCCACCGTTCACCCACCCATTAACATCGAATATCACCAAGCCATACCAGTACAACACGTACTAGCGGCCAACTTTACTTTTTTAAGGTTTTCCTTTAATGAGCTGACACTTTATGATAATAGATGTTAAGCCCCGCCCACTTAAGACCTCTTTTAACCAATATCTTTTATTTTCAATTGAAAAATTAAAAGAAAAATACTTTCCCTGCCAAAACAACGAACTTAACATGGTAAAGGTACGACAGGGAGGTGCGGAGACCTCACCCCTAATCCCCCCGCCACCCCTTAGACCATACTTTCCCACCAAAATATCGATCATAACAACCCAAGCATACAACTACGAGGTACCATTGAGGTCACCATACACACCGTGCCGCACCACCGGGCACCACCTTCTTTGCCCTAACTATTTACGCCGGCTCCTACCGGCCAAAAACACACAAATGAAGAGACCGATCTTCCCGACCCTTAGCAGACTTAAAAACATTCTCCCGCCCCAAAACACAGAGCTTAACAAGCCAAAGACACGCCTAGGAGGGAATCCTTGACCACATTCCACAGCCTCCACAACCATATCTCCACGCCCATACCTCCACAACTCCACGTGGAGCCCTCCACAAGGCTCCACGTAAAAGCTCTACAAAATGATATGGCATTCCTTCCTATATAACCACTGTGGTTCCTGAGGCCAGTGTTGCGAGTACCTTGGACTGTCAGAGTGCACGAAAGAGGTTAATGAAAGCAGAACGATGTCAAGGTAGCGGGATCAACCCCTACACCGGTCAGTTGGATTAACATGTTGACTTCTCGACCTTGACTTGGGGGAGTAAATTACAAATTACAAGTATCTCAGAAGTCGGAGTGGGTTCGCCTGGTCGCGAGGGACACTGGTAAAATGGAAAGTTAATCCACACGCAAAAATCAATCCAGTAGACTAGAATCGTACACTATATAAAATATCACAAAGTAACATAGCTTTACATAACGCAATTACGGAAAACACAGGACGATGCGGCGACTAGCCTTCACAAGCAAACAAATACATACACAAAACACAACAATAATCTTTTATGCCTTAACTCATTCAGTGTCTTGGCATTATTAACCGTTTTAGGCGACTTCCCGTATCTCACATAGGGTTATATACAGTTGCTTTCCATAATCCTATTTAATTTGATATACAATACAACATGTCTGCTGCCATATTACCAACTGTTACGTCATAACTTGATATACCCATCCTTTCCATTTTCTGCCATCCATTTTTGTTTGGTGCAAACCTATTTTCTGTTTTGCACTCAGTCAGTTAATGTAGTCACTGGAGGGTCTTCTCTTTGATTATATGTTGTACTTTGTGTATGTATTTGTTTGCTGATGAAGGCTAGTCGCCGCAACGTCCTGTGTTTTCCATAATTGTGTTCTGTAAAGCTGTATTACTTTGTGTTACATTTCCACACATTACAGCCTTTTCCACTAATTGTATTGATACTAGAAGTAGTAGCCTTCTGCAGCTTGTCTTGTTCCAGATGTAGAGGTGTTACCTTTCCTCTGGAGTGAACTAGGCAGGCCGAGAGAGGGAGAGAGAGAGAGAGAGAGAGAGAGAGAGAGAGAGAGAGAGAGAGAGAGAGAGAGAGAGAGAGAGAGAGAGAGAGAGAGAGAGATCATGCTGCGTGGGCAACACATGATCTCTATAGTTTAGCCCAGGCTTTGTGCTATGGAGAGGCAATAACTCCATCCCTGGTCTTAACCGGTCTCGGAATCAAAGCGAGAGGCAACTATTACGGGTTATAAGTCCCTGTCAATTGGCGTAGACATGGGGCACCACGCATTGCCTCTGACGGTGGGAGACACCTACAGGTGTCACTGATCAGCTACCGCCCGCCTCAAGCTGGGCAGTCCCCGGCCAATTGGGTGCTGATCCGCAACAGCCTGCCTGCTTCAATGGATGCTTGGGGCTAGGACACAATCTGCATCACAGGCTGTAAAACCAATGCACCAGGTACTAATAAAAAGAAAAATAGAAACCTCAAGCTGTGGCTTGCAACCTGGAATGTGAGAACCATGTGTCCAGGATTTTCCACTGACTTAACTAATATTAACGATGTGAGAAAAACGGCTGTGATTGATGCTGAACTCAATCGTCTTAACGTTGATATTGCTGGCCTGCAGGAGACTCGCCTCGCTGAGGAAGGATCACTCAGGGAAAACAATTAAAACTTTTTTTGGAAGGGTAGAGGGCAGGCAGAAAAAAGGCAACACGGTGTGGGCTTTACAGTGAAGAATTCGCTACTGGGAATGATTGAAATTCCAGCAGGAGGAAATGAAAGACTATTATCCCTGCGCTTGGCAACCTCTTGTGGTTTTGCCACCATTATTATTGCATATGCATCGACACTCGATTCCTCTGATGATGTGAAGGATTCGTTCTATGAGGAGTTAGACTCCGTGATCAAGGCAGTTCCAACATCTTACTGCATTTATATGCTCGGTGATTTCAATGCTCGTGTGGGCAACTCGAGTTCATGGCCAGTGTACCTTGGAAAATACAAAATCGGTCGCATGAATGAAAATGGGCAAAGGCTGCTGGAGCATTGCACCAGAAATGACCTATGTATTACAAACTCCTTTTTTAAAACACAAGAGCTGCATAAGGTCACATGAAAACATCCAAGATCCGGCCATTGGCACCAGCTGGACTTCATCATCACACGGAGACAACATCTGAACCATATATTGCGTCAGTTGCTTGTTCGCATTGTGTTCCAAGAATTCAAGGTGAGACTTTTTACAGTTATCGATTTTAACGAGCATTATGTGACAAAACGGCAATTCATTTGTGCCTTGTCGGGCGATATTCCACTTTATTCGGCGTCATCAGGGACTTTCCCGGCTATAATTAGATCGGGGATAGCCCAGTAGGAATTTTCCATCTGGAAGGTTCGAGAAACACCTGGATTTGGATGTCCAGGGTGGCTCAGTACAGCACTAACTTCCCGTGCGGCTAGAACCTAGAATTCCATTGTGGAAAATAGAGTTTCTCGTGGAGTTGCCACACTTCGTGAAGCACCTATTTCTCGGGCGCATTCGTACTCACGAAGGATAAATGCGGCCGGCACCGCTCATTCACTTTCTATCTCTCGTGTGAGAAGGTACTGCTTTTGGGTAGCAGTGAACCCACTTCTTCACACACAACCAAGTTGCAGCGGACTGTCAATATTTCACGACCTGCTGGCGTAGATAGTCATTGAAGCTGACTGGAGACAATCCACCGATTCAGGTACGAATTGTATTAATTAAATTAACGTTGTAAATTGAGCATAAATTGCGATCGTTCATAGCTAATTAAATATGCGGGCGACTTGCATCGCTAATGATTTGACCGATCGATAATCCAGTTGAGAATGAGGGCAGCGCACAGCTGTGTGTGTAATTGTGTTTACAAGCCGTCGTGAACAGCTGTTTGGTCAACTGCTTAGAACGAAAAGTCCATTAAATTGGCAAATTGTGTTCCAATGTTATTGATTGATTATAGTTCGTATTATGTTTGCTGGACTGTAGTAGGGAACAGTAAACTGTGGTATCGCATGAACTTAATTGATGCCCGTCAGTAATTACGTTAGCCGAGCGCTGAAATTAAGACAGGTAAGTTGGTAGATGAAAAGTGAGTGAATCACTGATGTGATCGGGAAATAGAGTGAATCACTAGTGAATCACTGATGTGATCGGGAAATAGAGCACGTAAGTGATTATCTCTAAGAAGTGATGTAACTATTTTGTGTGTGAACTAAATAGTGAATTCATTCGAGGAACTGGGAATTCTTACGAAGGTAAGTACTGCAGTGGTGCTAGAGAAATATACGATGTGGTTATCACGTATATACTAGGTCATATTGTGTAATACTTCTATAAAGGATGAACCGACCGCCGAAGTGGTTCGACGTGAGATAACACGGCTTTTCCGTCGCGATGTACACATGCGTTCTTCGTGCTATTCTTTCCTGTCCTGTTCTATTCATACTTGCGTGGGTACGTCAGTGCTGATGTGAGGAAAGAATGGAGGAACAAATGGAGGATGAATGAGAATCGGGGACGAATGGGACATGGGGACTGCGTGTGAGTTATTCTTGTATGAGACTGGTATAACCAAGCCAGCTATGAAGTTCGGCCACGGCCAAGGCTAATCCTCTTGGAAAGGCAGAACTGGAGAGAACCTTGAACATGCGGGGAGCATGTTTTCGTAAGAAAGACTTCTTGACTCTAAGGAAGAGTCTAACAAGAAGAGTTTCGCTATAGAGTGGGCAGGAGGTCCCACTAGCGAAATGGAGACTGTAGATATGTTATATGGTCAGGTATTGTTATTATATCCCAAGTGATGGTGCCTTGATCATTGTTTGTTTATGATTAGTTGTATAATGTAAAAAGGGGGGGGGGGGTCCAGGGACACCTTACCTTGATGTTTAGTTCCAGTTAACTCTTGAACAACTACAGAATGACTTTAGCGACAACCGTTATGTGAATAGGGATAGGTGAAACGTTAGATCAGACTCGCCATTCTTGATTCTCAATCTGTTTGACGGGCTGTTCTCTGAAAGGCCAGGGGCATTGGACTGAGCTTTATGCATTAATACTATCAACTTAGAGATGTTGCTCTACTTAGTTGTATAACTGGGTAGCAAGACTGAAGGTTGATTATTCAGGGATTTGATGCACATGAGCCAATGTTTGGGCCGAATACTTTCACCGATCGCTCTTACTTTCAGGTGTTGCCTGTTAGAACCAGCCTATTACTAAGTTGCCGGAAACCACTACGTGATCCATGGCGAAGGGTCACAATACCTACCTACCACGCCTGACTGTGCTACATTATGCAAGAGGGAGAATCACCATGCATGACTCATACTCACCACGTGATTCTAGAGCCCTACAGCAGCACTAGTGGAACTAGATGGTTTGTTTTTCCATATTAGAACTGTGATTAAGACTATTTCAGAATAGAGTTCATCTACCTGAGCAATCTTGCCGGAGTATACTGAAGGTTGATTTATTAAGGAGTTATGATGGCAGGCTCACTCCAGAGAGACTTACCAAGGTGGGGTAGGTGCAGCTCTGGGAGCTCATCAATTACTAGTCAATGTGTTTCCGCCTAAATGACGGAGAGTCCAGGCAAAGATTGGCCCAAACCAAAGGGGCTGTAACTACGTTGGCACTTGTGTTCGGTCATGACTAGACCCACACCAGCTTGCGTATTTTCTTACTAGAACTCGTGATGGTAGACAGGTCAACTCACCCTTGCCCTGGTGAACCTTGTATGCTGAATATGAATTAGTTCTTACTCAATCATTCGAACAACCGAGTCATAGAAATAGAGACATTATGTTTTGTTACCAAGCTCAACCATGTTTCAAGATATGTGCTGGACTCCGAGTGAGTCTGAGCATGTGACTGTGTAGTGACTATTGAACTCATTTACAGGAACATTGGTGTTTTCTTGTGACTGTGTTGAACTTGTGGCAGTACTGATTCATTGCCCAATCAGAGGTAAACGATTCTACTACGGGACCATTAGATTGGTCAATGGTTACTTCTAGGAACATCTAGAGATCAACTGGGGCCGCCTCAAGGAAGAGGGTCTCCATACCAGGCTGTACGTTGATAACTGTGAAAGTTGGTCACAGTGACTCATTGGGACAGAGCAGACGAGGAGTTCATCCAGCAGTCTGTGGTCCGAAGAGGTAGTTCCTCTGACATATGATCTTAGCTCTGGGGACGGAGTGGTCTCCAAAGGTTCCGGTCATCAGTCTGGAAGAGAGCCGGGTGAGTGTCGGACCGACTGGACGGAACATCTGCCTCAAACCTGCATGTCAGCCTATTGATGAATATCGTAGCATCTCTAACTCTGATTCTGTCTCTACCCTATCCTCTGCTATTGTAAATAGTTTATACTATCAGGATGTTCATTTCCTACCTATTGTCTGATGAGATGTCAGAGTCTCACATGGAGTCGGTAGAAACATAAAGATAGAAGGGAATTAGAGAAGGGGCATAACCCCAATACAAGGGAGACACACTCGAATACTCGAACAATCCAGAGCCTTCGAGAAGCATAGATCAGTTCGCCTACAGCTCCGTGGACACGCTGACCGCGTGCCAGGACCTGTTCCACGAGAAGCTCGAGGAGAGTTACAGCCTGTGTCCGATCGAGACACGTTGGAGGGCAGACATGGACTGGACATCGAAGAAGCAACAGGGCTTACCTTAAGGGGGACTTGATAGCTTAAAACCCAAGTGTATTTAGGGGTCTTATGCATATGTTAGATAGCTGATAGAGTTGGTGTAATGATCATGTATAATTGCTTTATTGTAAACTCCTGTGATACGCAACTTGAGGGTTGCTAGCTTGCGAAGACCTTACTTCGCCAGCTTACTGTAACATAATATAAATAAATGATGTTAGATTGTATCTGAACGGAGCTTGTTGCCTGTATGAGCCCGAGTTTCATTCCCCTAGATATCTAGGACGGTGACAGGCTATTTGGGGGCTAGCCGGTTTTGGCAAGCACAAGCTTTACTTTCCAGACAGCTCTTGGTTTTGCCAAGTAAAATATATCAACTTTCGTACATGACAAAGTCTATAACTTTGCAGCTATCATCGTATTATTTGTGAATGAGCTATTGCAGTCCCTCTACAAAAGTAATTGAATTATTTATGATGTTCATGAAATTTGACATTGACATGACTGGACAATTACAGTGACCGTTACTAATTTTTTTTATTCCAACATCAGATTGTTCCGCGAAATATCGTGTGTATGTAACCTCTCCCCCAGCAGTGGCGAGAAAACAGCAGAACCAAACAAGACTACAGTCAAGAAACCAGGAAAAATAAGATGAGTCCCATTTCATGCTCATTACATCTCTAAGCGATACTCACGCATTTGTCATTGATGTAACATTTTTCTTTGTATTGGTTTTTTTTTTTATAGACATGCTAATCTCATAACCAAGAAAACCTGCTCGTGCAAATTTGAATGTAAACATTAAGGGGGATAACCAATTTTTGTACACCCAGACTAATATCAAAGGGATTTAATTTCAATAAAGTGAACACTAACGATAATACAAGACGTCAACATTAGAACAGTGCATTGAATTAGGAATTAGGTTAGGGTATACTGCCGAGAAACTTTCAGAATGGGCACAAAAGATGCATTCAGAAAATATTGCACGAGAAGACAGAGCAACGGAAAGAGAAGAGAAAAAGATGCAAGCAGAAAGAGAAGAGAAAAAGATGCAAGCAGAAAGAGAAGAGAAAAAGATGCAAGCAGAAAGAGAAGAGAAAAAGATGCAAGCAGAAAGAGAAGAGAAAAAGATGCAGATGCAAATGGAAGCTGGAGGAAAGGAAATTCAACTACAGGCTCAAGAGAAGAAGATGCAAATGGAGCTCGAAGCTGCGACCAAGCAAGCCCAGATAAATGCAGAAACACAGATAAAACTGAAACAAATGGAAATTGACTCCAACTTAGAAATTTCAGTAAACAAAAGTAGAAATAAGGAAGAGGAACAAAAATACAACAAATATAAAGGCTTGGTCAAGCCCTTTTGTTCAGGAGATTCAATAAGCGCATACTTAGAGAACTTTGAGTGTTTGATGACTTACCATAACGTCGCAAAAGTCGACTGGGCATTTATTCTGATGAGAAATTTAGCATTAGAGCCCTTAAAAGTAATAGAGACAGTTCCACAAGACATGAGGAAAGATTACGATTATTTGAAACAAAGAATACTCCAACATTTTTCACTAGACACAGCAGGCTATCAACTACAGTTCTCAAAATTAGCTCCATCACCTAACCAAACTTTCATAGACTACGTGTCTACAGTCCAAGATATTTGTACAAAATGGATAACCTCAGCAAAAACAAATAACAGCCATGATAAACTGAAGGAGTTAATTATAATTGATAAAATTATTAGCACAATACCAACTCCTTTTTCTACATTTTTAAGGCAAATGGATTGTAAAAATATCCAAGAAATAGAAATTAAGGGGAGGGCATATTTTACAGCTAACCGCGATATTTTTCAGTTAAATATGAGCCAAAATGAAACAGCAGCGGTTACAAACACCAAATATTCAAAACCTAATGAAAAGAGGTTCAAACAACGCTCTAAGTTCACAAAACCAGTCATGTGTCAGTATTGTCACCTAACACACGAACAGTACGCTATGTGTGACAAATCACCGAATTATCCACATCATCTCCAAATGATAGTAAAGAAACAAAAGGAACGCGTATCAAAGGGCAGTTAAGTGTTATTTTTGCGCGAGTTATGGGCATTTTTCAGCACTTTGTGATGGGAGAAAGATGATGAAGCAGGCCAATGCCGCATTAATAGATACATCGTCAGATGAAGAAACTGAACAACAGAACGAATGCGACATCCAGAATGAAAGTGCGAATGAGTTAGGTAATACAGTAGAGATCATTACCACCATCACTGATAACACATGAAACACCTGCAGAAAATTTCAGCTTGATACCACTTTGTTATGCGGCCACACAATCCCAGTGTCTAACGAAATGGCCAACGCAGCCTTAACATCAACAGGCAAGTTAAAATTTGCGACAGGTTTTGTTAATAACAAACAATGTACACTAATACGAGATAGCGGGGCGACTCTTTGTGGAATTAAAAGAACATTAGTTAATGACATAGACTAGACACACAAATACGTAACATGCCGCACATTCGCAGGCACCATCGAAAGATACCCCCTAGCACTGGCCGAAATTCGGACACCTTTTATATCAGGACAAGTGCTATGCGCAGTATTAGAAGATCCTTGCGCTGAAATTATTCTTGGAAATCTTCCTAATATAGAATCCTGTTCTGAAGATGAAATCAGAGAATGGGAACAGAAAAACTGCATCCAGAAAGCAAACTGTGAGTCCAGAACACAAGAACACATTTGCATGTCTCAAACTGCCAAAAGCACAAGGGAGACCACCGATGACGGAATTCAAAACGAATTCACAGAGGTGCATAACACAGGGGCGGTTGAATCTTGCAATGACACCATCAGCATAAAACCTCGAACTGAGGACGCAACCGAAACACGAAATTGTGAACCTGTAAATGTGCAACAACAGTCACAAAACGCCAATATAGTGACAAAACAAATGACTCACATAACCCACATAAACAACTCAACAGAGACAACGGGGAACACTAACCGGACTAACAGAAACAACATTGACAAGAACAACGATGACAATCCCACTTTAACGACACATTCTCTTAACGAAAACGACGAAGTCAACGACACAATAGCAACCACTTTTCTTAATCATGACAAACATCTTGACGAGTCATTACAAACCGACTCAACTTCTTTAAATCACTCCCAACCGAAACCATATTATACCAGGAACAACAATAACAGAAGCACAGCAACAACAGTACTTCTTAACAACACTACTACACAAGACAATGAAGACAACTTCACATTACAGACAGTTTCTCAGAAAGACAAAACCTCAGGTACCAAACCAACAACTGGGAAAACTCATGATTTCCAACTTTATGAGTCGAAACAATTTGGTTCTCTGAGAACTAGAAACAATTACGGCATGAATTCCAAGAAACATAACCAAGGAATACAAAGATATCCAAGGGACACTACTAGTGACAAAGAATCATTATTAGCAAATGAATATCAACATCTGTGTTCCTCGCAAAGTTATCATCGATCAAGCACACATAAATCTAAAACAGAAACAACACATAAAGCTGCAGTAAGTTATGCAAATACAGAAATAACACCATCAAGCAACATTCATGCAAACATTCAGTATGCAAATAAACAAATACAAACAATTAACTTCACACAAACGCAAAGTCAGAAACGATTGCATACAAACAAACTACGTTATTGCATGAACAAAACCAGCAAACGATACGGATCTAAATCCATCAGTACAAAGACTACCATTTCTAATTCACCATCCACCTATTTACCAGATAAATACAATGTCTTTGAAACGCATACCTCAACCAAGAAAATAAACAATCACATTCACCAAGCAGTAGAATGAACAAAGACAAATCACTGACACTCTTGCTACTTTTTGCTGTTAACTCAACTTCAAATAACATTACCTACCTTTCAAAATGAATCTTTCACCACGATCCGAATAACAAACAAATTGTTCATCATATTTACCATCTCATTCATATATCAATCAACATTGCGCCAAATTGAAAGAGCAAAAACCATGCTACAGTTCATTAACTCCTATTGGTGCAAAATTGTTCATATAACTCTGATATATGCCTATAGTAAATGTATTTTCACTCTTACATTATTTAGACTTATTTTTACATCGATACCTATACAATTATGTAATATGTGCAATTGTAAGAGTATCCGTTTAGAGGATGTAATGTGCAAATTGAAATCAATTTTTTCTAACCCACCCGTATTAAGATTATCAAACATAGATATACCTTTTATTCTGACCACAGATTCGAGTGCTATCGCAATTGGAGGATGCCTGATGCCGGCAAATCAAGGCGTGAGACATCCAATACTCTATGTCAGCCGCAAGCGTAAAAAAGCAGAAATCCAGTATTCCACAGTTGAGTTGCAGGCAATAAGTCTACTTTTTCGTATGCGTCGTTTATCTAAGTTCTTCTTAGGTTCCCATTTTGTTGTTTTGACCGATAAGTCGCCACTGCTGGTACTTAAACATGGCGTTCCAAAGAATCATCGATTATCAAGATGGTGTCTTCTACTTCAGGATTTCGACTTTGAAATCCACCACATCAAGGGTACGGATAATATTATTGCTGACATATTGTCACGGCAAACTAATGCACCAGCAGACTAACAATATGCACATTAATTAGTCGCCATATAATAAGCTGTGAGATTTTAGTCTGTTGCATAGAACAGTGTGCCTCTACACTTACTGTAGAACTTTAACTTAGAAGTGTCAACAGCTGATTTAATACTCTACTTATAGCTATCACAGACATGAAACTTTGAGAACCGCTAACTATATTGGGCCACATTGGCAATTAGCAGTACATCAAAAACATTCCGAACTGTGGAGATTAACATTTGTGAAATTATTTCATCAATCACAGAACTGAAAGTTACCATGCGAATATTAATAACTGTGCATAAGCATGATTTCAATTGACTCGCAAACTAACGGAACAGAACATCGCACATACAAACAGCGATATACTTAACCGATTACGACATATGAGAGACAACACAAGAATGTGACACCAAAACGTTACCTACGAACTCTAAAACATTATTGGAACAACACACGGACGAAAGAACGACAACACACGGATCGTCGTTGGAGTTAATTAATTTAATGTTATTAGTTAAATATGTATTACATTTGTGCTTTGTTATATACATAAAATATGTGAACATGTAAATTATACATTTTCTATCATAATATGTCACAAATATTTTCATTCATAGTTAAAACTTTCTCCCAATACAATTGTTGCAATTTAATTTATAAACCATTTCGTATCACCAGTACAGATAGTACTTGACACTTTGAATATAGCATATCGCCAAATTCCTTTTTCTAAGGGCGACAAACATTTACCTCACCTTAATTTGTATATTTTAACAAATTATTATATTGAATGAAAGGTGTACGAATCAGTGAGTGAATGAATTAAATGAGAGAACGATATACTGAGCGGACAAATTGTACGCAAAAAGTATTTATTTTAATTTGTCTGCGTTTTGAGTGTAAAATGTAACACTTGTCTAAAATTGTGTATACATGATTAGTGTTAGATAAAATAGGTTCACTCTAAGAATCACTGTTTGAATACCCGGTACATGCGTTACACAGATGACGTAATTCATGACAAGGGATATTCCAGCTCGTGACACTTAGAGATGTGCTACACACCACATACCCACAGGTAGCACACACTTCAGACATGAGGTAGGACATACTCATAAAACTAAACACTAACAATTAAATCACACACATTTTATTACAGCAAGTAACAAAGCAGTAAACACACTAACAGGCAAACAGGAACATAAGTAGTTACTTGGGAGAAAACAATAGTGCATATATATATATATATATATATATATATATATATATATATATATATATATATATATATATATATATATATATATATATATATATATTAAGCACTATAAAACATACGGAAGTAAAAGTGTATCAAAATACACATTCAGGACAAGAATTGCAAGTGTTCTTAAATAAGCCAAGACAATTTGTCTTGTTAAACCTCTCTAACACAGAGTTTAATATCTGGGTATCAAATGGATACTTGAGAAGGGCGCGGTTGCAAATACAACTAGAAGCGTCAGGGAACTTCGGTCGGATAAGCATGTTTTAGGATATGGAGGAGATAGGGACTCTCCAGCAATCACCCTGGATTGTTGTACGGGGAAATGCATGAGTTAATAGTGCAAATATTGGCCAGGTTCCCATCCACGAAACTACCAAACACCAACTTCATGTGATCCTATGACAGTGTTAGTGCACACTAATTACCATATACTAACCCATAGAAGCGGGGGGAGGGGGACCCCTGTCAGAGTCTCACATGGAGTCGGTAGAAACATAAAGATAGAAGGGAATTAGAGAAGGGGCATAACCCCAATACAAGGGAGACACACTCGAATGCTCGAACAATCCAGAGCCTTCGAGAAGCATAGGTCAGTTCGCCTACAGCTCCGTGGACACGCTGACCGCGTGCCAGGACCTGTTCCACGAGAAGCTCGAAGGAGAGTTACAGCCCGTGTCCGATCGAGACACGTTGAGGGCAGACACGGACTGGACATCGAAGAAGCAACAGGGCTTACCTTAAGGGGGACTTGATAGCTTAAAACCCAAGTGTATTTAGGGGTCTTATGCATATGTTAGATAGCTGATAGAGTTGGTGTAATGATCATGTATTATTGCTTTATTGTAAACTCCTGTGATACGCAACTTGAGGGTTGCTAGCTTGCGAAGACCTTACTTCGCCAGCTTACTGTAACATAATATAAATAAATGATGTTAGATTGTATCTGAACGGAGTTTGTTGCCTGTATGAGCCCGAGTTTCATTCCCCTAGATATCTACGACGGTGACACCTACCTATTGTCTTTAGGGTAGAATAAACTTTGTTGATGTTGACTGATTCTTTGTACAGTGATTGAGTGTGGTCTCGGACGATGCCTCAGGGTTCATTGTCCCAAGGGAGAAGGTAGAGAGTGAGGGTCTAGAATCTGGAGGGGTCTGTAGACATATTTAAACCATTTGAGGTCAACCACAGAGAAGATAGTGTATCTACCTGTCCAACCCCTGGGGTTAGAATACACGGGAGTGCTAAGGACCCCTTGGGCTGGGTTAACTCTCAATACCCAAGGCAAACCTGTCACACATTATTGCTTTGAGATAATTTCGTGTTGGATTATGCCGAAGTTATAGCTAGGCAATGATGTCAATTCTTAAATTAAGTATTGAAGTATTAACAATCTGAATGGAAATATAGATATGTACGCCTGCAGTCCGAAAAATTTCTGCCGTTATCTTGGGTGGAATGTCTAGGACAATAATTGTTTTTGTGTGTAGTCTGGGCGGTCGTTTTGTTCATCTTGCCCACGAAGAAATGTTCTTAGCAGCTTGTTGCCATCAGAGATCAAATACAGTGCAGACTTGATAAGAAGAACTCTCATGGGACTCTAGAAGTAGTTCTTCTTATCAGAAATTCCTCTTATAAGAGTTCAAGCATATAGTAATGCATTTACAACATACAATAAATTATTGTTCTTCACAAAAGAAATTCTTCACATCCGACATCGCCTTAAGCCGTTTGCACTGTACTGACTTTTATGACAGCCGTGCAAGATACTGTTCTATCGAAAGTACGCCTACAAAACGGCATGTGTGAGTGGACGTGTGTTTATATGAAGGTGCGTATGTTTATGTGTATGTCTGCGTGTGTGTGCACTTTCAACGTGTTCTTTAAAATGGCTTAGAATGCAGGCATTGATTCATTTCTGCTGATCAAAAAAGAAAATATATTTTATTTCACCTCTAGGGAAGATAACTAACAAAAATTACGGGAGATAACTTAATACAAAACTATATTTTTTTTTATATCAGGGTTCGGCTTAATTAAATGATTGAGATCAGTGATGCGCAGTTTATAAGAATCGATTTCATTACAGAAATCAGCAATGGAATCGAGAAACCTTAGAATCGAGCTTCTGGGCTGACAGAGGCCCGGGCGTTCTTTTCAATGACTCACGAGGCCGGACTGGGTCGGGGATGTATGAAAGGAGTTGTGAAAGGAAATACATCGCAAATGTACAGGGTGTTCGTAAAGTCTCTCTACACTTTGTATGTAGACCAATTTTGAAAAATGAAGTACATGACGTCATCACAAAATGTGCACCACAGTCCATCGTGAAGCAATATGCCGCGAATGGCTGTCGTCTGCTGAGGTGATTCTTTGCACTTCAAACAGAATGATGTTATCGAACGGAAGAAATAACAACAGACACGTTGAGGAGGTATTTGACAATATCAAGAGACGTGGACAGTCATGTCTTGAAGCCCGTGGTGGACATTTTCAACACCTGTTATGATAAATACTTTATTGGTACTTTCCAGCTTCTCCAAAACAGCGTTAGGCCATAGCAGTGACTATTGTAATTAATTTAATGAATTTTAGCACATATTTTGATGACGTCATGTACTTCAGTTTTCAAATTAGTTCTACATGCAAAGTGTAGTGAGGCTTTTACAAACATCCTGTAGTGTTCATGTTATATGTGAACCGTTTTGCTTAAAGACTTGGTCCCCTGGGTTCATTTCCCTACATGGGAGGACCGCTCTGTACCAAGCAACAGTTCTCTGGGAGGACCAATGGTTTGGCTGGATCCTGGTGTAGTTGCCAAGTGATTCAATGCTATAAACTCTGCCACTGAGCAAGCACCAGAGAGGTTTCCGATCATCAAAAGAGGTCCCTCTCCGCCGAATGTTTCTGTTCCTTAACCTCCTTGGCACTCTAAATAATATATATATATATATATATATATATATATATATATATATATATATATATATATAATATATATATATATAGAGAGAGAGAGAGAGAGAGAGAGAGAGAGAGAGAGAGAGAGAGAGAGAGAGAGAGAGAGATCACGTCACAGAAAAATATAGACATAAATACAAAGAGACAGAGAGTTTCTGACAGGAAGAAAGAGTAAAATGAGAGAGAGAGAGAGAGGAGAGAGAGAGAGAAGAGAGAGAGAGAGAGAGAGAGAGAGAGAGAGAGAGAGAGAGAGAGAGAGAGAGATCACGTCACAGAAAAATATAGACATAAATACAAAGAGACAGAGAGTTTCTGACAGGAAGAAAGAGTAAAATGAGAGAGAGAGAGAGAGAGAGAGAGAGAGAGAGAGAGAGAGAGAGAGAGAGAGAGGAGAGAGAGAGGAGAGAGAGAGAGAGAGAGAGAGAGATGGAGAAAGACAGACAGTGAGAGATAGAGATCGGGCGGACAGTCGGAGACAGATTGATTCACAGAGAGGGTGAGTGAGAGAGAGAGGGGGGGGGGGGGGGAGGGGGGGGGGGGGGGGAGAGACGAGTATACAAACTTTCCCAAAACATGGCTACACTTTAGCTGAAACACCCCCCCCCCCCCCCCCCCCAAATACATTCAATGGGGAAAATCACTGATCTTTGAAGTCAAACTAAAACTGGCCACGAGGGAAAAACCGACACAGACATGTGGTAGACCAGTGATTCTCAATATGTTTTTTTTGCCCGTGCACCCCTTCACCATATGTTCAGAATGTCACCCCCCCCCCCCTTTTTTTTTTAAATTTCCTCCCCATAAATTCCCCCCCCCCCCCTGTTTTTTTCACACACTATACGTAAAACTGGAAGCTAAATTTAATAACACATACTAGTCCAAGTCTAGACGTCTACATAAAACGTGATTTGTGGGTCTACTTACGCTATAAAACGAATTTCAGAAGGGCGAGAAGTACAGAACCGTAAAGTATGGAGGGAAAAATAATATAAAGTAATCGATTCTTGTATTAACGCGATCTTGAAATAATCTTAATCCCATTGCCCCCTTCTGGGAACCCTAAAATTCCCCCTGGGGGAATTCCCCACTGGTTGAGAACCACTGTGGCAGACGATAACGGGCTCGTACTCTCTTAAAGTCACAGAGCGTAGATACTGTCTGTACTAACAGTTCTCGACCAGCAGGGTTGTGGCGACACATCATCGCTAATACCAGTCGGGGAGATGTGGTGGTTCTCCGATGCCCGTGACCACGTGTGATCTTTCGGGAAGTACTTGAAAGGTCAGGCAATCCAAATAATTACCACAACAGACGGGCAAGTCAACTGAGCATCACAGTGTCAGCCAGAGACCCGGATCTGAGTGCAGATATCAAATCAACACGGCCATCCTGTCTGAGGCCAGTCGCTACAAGCTGCATTCGACATCTTGGTTGATTGGTTGGTTGGATGGTTAGTTGCATGACTGGTTGAGTTGCTGTTTGGTTGGATGGCTGGTTGGTTGGATGGATGATTGGTTGATTGCTGTTTGACTGTTGGTTGGATGGCTGTTTGGATAGTTATACTAACAACCGATGGGCAAGAAAACAAGTGTCGGTGTCAACAAGACCAGCGGGGATCTTAGTGCAGATATCAACAGCGCCATCCTGTCTGAGGACAGTCAGAGCAAGCTGTATTCGACATCTTGATTGGTTGGATGATTGGTTGGATGATTTGTTGTGTTGCTATTTGGTTGGTAGGTTGGATAGTTATACTAAGAACAGATGAGCAAGTAAAGAAGTGTCAACAAGACAATGGGGATCTTAGTGCAGATTTCATCATCTTGTCTGAGGCCAGCCCGTGCAAACTATATACGACATTTCTGTTTGTTGGCTGGCTGGATGTTTGGTTGATTAGATAGCTGTTTAGTTGGTTGGTTGGTTGGTTGGTTGGTTGGATAGTTATACTAACAACAGATGGGCACGTGACATCCTGTCTGAGGCCAACCAGTATACGACACCTCTGTTGGTTGGCTGGCTGGGTATTTGGTTGGCTGGACGGTTGGTTGGATTCTTGGTTGGGACGAGCGTGAGTTGACATTGCAGACAAATGATCATGTCGTTTGAGCTCTGAATGAGGTTTACATCCGTCGGAGTTAGGCTGGTGTAAATAATGTAGCCATGACCCGGTGTCGAGGTGCCATCCCCACGTGGACTGTGTTACAGAACTCGACTTCAGCTTGAGAAGCTCAAAAATTAACGGAGTGTGCAACATCGGTACAGGAGTTTCGATTTTTTAAAAAGTCGCTTAAAAGTCGACACTTCATTGCACCAGGTTTTATCCCATATGGCTCGGTCTCTTTCCGCAGCACGGAAAGCGTCGCACAAAGCACGAACTCCGTAGCTTTTAGCGACGACCCACAGGAGTCTTCGAAACATTTGACTCAGTAAGCCGAAGGACGCGGCCCGGAATCGAACCCACAACCTTCGGAGCACGAGTCAAACGGCTTGACCACTTAGCCACAGAGTACAGGAGTTTCACATCTGCGGAAAGGCACATTATGATGTAACCATAATTCAGCACGTAACATACTGCCAAGCTGAGATCAGACCTAGACTGGTCATGTTTTCTCCACGCGTTTCGTGTATTTCCTTGTCGAAAAACTATATATATATACCTGGGAGTCTCCGTGTCGAAGTCGTTACACCGTCTGCCCGCGCTCGGTAGGTTGTGGATTCGATTCCGGGCTGCGTGGTTCAGTTCACGAGTGCAATATTCTCGGACATTCCTGTGGGTTGTCACTGAAGCGACGGAGTTCGTGCTTTGTGAGCCGCTTTCGGCATGCCGTCTGGCGGAAAGAGGCCGAAACATATGGGATAACACCCGGTGCAATGAAGTCGATCTTCTTGTCTTTTAAAGCCTTTGTAAGACTCTAACTCGACCACGGCGCTTCGGAATGTACCAGATACGGCGTGCAGACTGCATGTGTTTACACTGTGGGTCTAAATTTGCTATTCACAGTGAATGGACACATGGCGGGGAGGCTTGGTGCACGACAAAAGCGTAAAGATACCCACCAACGTGTCAACCGAAATCTTCATCAATGAATAAAACACTGAACAAGCAACCCACATATCTGCACGAAATAAAGTGAAAGCAATGGCAAATTAATCAACGTAAAATTGTCTAATAAATTACAATCAATTAATGTTTGGAGTTGACTGCAACGCCCTATAAAGGAAGGAAATGCAAATGATTGTTTAAGCATGTGGCATAAAGTTCGGTCATCAGCTACCAGCACTGGCGCTACATCAGCGAAGATCTGATACGAGAGCAAGAGGACACCTGAAAAGAAAATGGATTGACGACACCAAACACACTGTATAATAAATCAACGGAATTACACCATCCAGTACCATCCACAGGGCGCTGGAGCGTCAACTATTCCTCACTACGACGCTTAACAGCTAAAGTGGAAGATGATGATGATGAACATAAAGTAAAATACATTCATTTCAGCCATCTTCTAGTTAAACTTTCTTGTTTTCCATTGATGCTCGTCGATGAAGATTTGTGTAGACACGTTCCTTTGCATCCCTGTGTGTCTTGCATGCAGCCTATCATTCATGTCCGGCGTCAGCTCGACAGCAGTTGAATACCTGCTATTGATGGCCCCTGATAAAGTCTCAGGTAGATGCAGTGTCGGACACTATGTCTCCAAAAGGTACAGTCAGTGTTATTAGAGCTTCTTCTCAGATGCTTTGTGGAGACAGACAGACAGACAGACAGACAGACAGATATTCGAGAGGACGAGGCACACCGATTAAGCAATGAGAACGTGGAACAGGAATGGCAGCAGAAGCAGAAGAATAAGAAACGGATTCTGACTGATGGCATGACAGCAAAGAACTTCTTCCAGCCTGCGTCAATATCACTGATTTGATTTGCAGACCCCCCACTACTCCCCCTCCTCCTCCTCCCAAAAAGCGCCAACACGGCGCACAGCTGAGACCAGGTCGTGATGAATGGAAACAAACGACTTAACACACCCCAACGTACGTTTAATCTCAACGTAGCTGCTCCTACAGCAGCTTTCACCTCTCGTTGATCAATCAACGCCTGAAGAACGCCGAAAACACCCCCCCCCCCAAAAAGACCGGTAGTCTGCCGCAAGTTCGCACACAATGTAGAAGTGAAAATATTCCTGTACAAATAAATCGCCCTAAGGCTTAATAATGTGAGGCATTTTTCTTCAGCTGGGAAAACATATTTAAGTAAATATGTTCTTACGTTGCCAGACAGTTCGCTTAAAAAACGCCAGGCTGGATGGGGTGAGTATTGTTACAGTGTAGGTCGACGCGTTCTTCGGCTGCCGTTTTAACTTAACGAACTTCACATGCTAGACAGATACAGTCAGTCAGACATATAGACGGATAGGCAGACAAACAGAGAGACGGACGGAAAGGGACACACACAAGTCAAGAGGGACACACACAAGTCAAGACAGACAGACGAACCGAAGGACGGACGGACAGTCGAACACATAAATCAAAACAGAGACATATGGTCGGACAGACATACGTCAAGACAGACATATACACAGGTCAAGACAGACATATGGTCGGACAGACATACGTCAAGACAGACATATACACAGGTCAAGACAGACAGATACGGCAGACAGGCGGAAATAAGAAAGACAAACTGGACAGACAAGACAGAGAGGGCAGAAATACAGGGTAGGCAGACAGACACACAAATCAAGACATACAGACAGAAGGACATGCAGATATACGCACAAGTCCAGCCAGACAGACAGGACATACAGAAAGTGGGGTAGGCCCCGGTGTCATGATGTGCTCTCTACATGTGAAGTACTTTGACGCCCTAGGGTAATGAATAAAGCTTAGCTGTGTGTCCTTTACAGAACGTTGCAATCAATCCCATCGTTTACTGGCTGCTTGATTTCCTAGGTGATTAGTAGTTTGGCATTGCTGTCTGAACGTCCACAAAATGGAAATCAAGACCAAGCGACCTGCTTAAAAATAGCCCGCGGGTGGTTTCAAACCCTGGACCCGGCAGGTCGGGAAAATGTGAAATTGTGTTCACTCACAACTAAGAGGCAAACGCCGACAGGGTAATAAATACACGTTCTAACAGGACAAAGGGGATGGTTCGAATCTCCGCCGTGTCTGCAGTTAGTTTTGTTTCCATCGATGTTGTCTATTATGTCCTCAGCTATCTATTTCTGTACTTGTTCTGTGGTTGGCATGAAACAATATCCAGTGAGTAAAAGACGCGCACATTTCGCCTTTAATTGGTTATTGCCTAACTGGTTATACCCCATATGGTTATAGCCTAACTGGTTATACCCAACAGGTTATAGCCTAACTGGTTATACCCGACAGGTTATAGCCTAACTGGTTATACCCAACAGGTTATAGCCTAACTGGTTATACCCAACAGGTTATAGCCTAAGTGGTTATACCCAACAGGTTATAGCCTAACTGGTTATAACCTAACTGGTTATACGCCTAACTGGTTATACCCAACAGTTTATAGCCTAACTGGTTATACGCCTAACTGGTTATACCCAACAGGTTATAGCCAAACTGGTTATACCCAACAGGTTATAGCCTAATTGGTTATACCCAACAGGTTTTAGCCTAACTGATTATATCCAACAGGTTATAGCCTAACTGGTTATACCCAACAGGTTATACCCAACAGGTTTTAGTCCAGCTGGTTATACCCAACTGGTTATACCTCAGCTGGTTATAGCCTAACTGTACCAACTGGTTATACCTCAGCTGGTTATAGCCTAACTGGTTATAGCCTAACTGATTATACCATACAGGTTACATCCTTACCGGTTATGCCCCAAGTGATTATAGCCTAACTTGTTATTGCCTAAATGATTATAAAATACAGGTTATATCTTAACCGGTTATGCCCCAACCGGTTATACCCCAACTGGTTATACCCTAACTGGTTATAGCATAACTGGTTATTGCCTAACTGGCTATAGCCTAACTGATTATACCATACTGGTTATATCCTAACCGGTTATGCCCCAACTGATCATACACCAACTGGTTATAGCCTAACTGGTTATACCCCAAGTGATTATAGCCTAACTGGTTATACTCCAATTGATTATACCTCAGCTGGTTATAGCCCAACTGGTTATATCCTAACTTGTTATATCCCAGCTGGTTATAGCCTAAGTGATTATATCCCAACTGGTTATATCACAACTGGTTATAGCCAAAGTGATTATATCCCAACTGGTTATAGTCTAAGTTATCATATCCCAACTGGCTGTTGCGGCCTTGTGGGAGCACGTGTACACCTCGGAGGAGCAAATGGATCACCATTGTCTGGCAAGAATGAGGCAGCGAGGAGTGACGAGGGGATCTGGCCGACGCTCGACGCTCAGAGGAAAGGCGAGACGGACATATAATCAGATTGCTACTGGAACTATTGAAGTTGGAATTCTTCGCTGGCTGCTGAGGATGTGTTCATGTCGGCAGACCAAGGATGTAACGTATACACACTACTGGGGTATCTCTGGTGCATTCCAGAATGACCCGCATAGCTTCGTTCTGTATGCGCTCTAATTTCACCAGCTGACTCTTTGAGACAGTGAGCAGTCCTAGTCCATAATCAATCACTAAGAGGATCAAGTGCTGGTATAGTGTGAAGAGCATTCTCTGCTCTGTGTCCATTGCAGCCATAGTTTTAAGTGCATTGAGTCCTTTTGAGATCTCTTTTGAGATCTTGTCACAGCAGTCTCCACATGGTCCTTGAAGGACAGGCTCCTTTCAAATGTGATTCCCAGATACTTTAGTTTGTTCTCTCTGTTGACGCTTCTACCATCTATCGTGAGGCTTGGGATATCATCTCTCAAAATCCTGTTGTCCAGAGATCACCACAAAACAGCCACCTTTTCCGAGCGGATGACAGCACTCATTTCAGTGCACCAACCAATCACTTTGTCTACTGTCACCTGCAGCTCCTGGGCTGTTTGCTCCCCATCTCTCCCCTGCCTATATGCAAGAACATCATCTGCAAATGTTAGTATCCTTCCAACCTCTGGAGCTTCTAGGTTTGCAATCTTGCTCATATACACGTTAAAGAGCACAGGTGAGATTGCAGATCCCTGTGGCAGTCCCGGGGTTTAAATATGTGGCTGGATCTCCATTGCTAATCTCAAATAATAATTGACTAATGACTTTAGTTATTTTACTTTTCAAAATATAATTGGTGGGATATTTGAGCTATTAATTTCTTCAGAACATGCACTATAATAGTATAATAAAAGTGGCTTTCAATGTAACTTTATTTCCGCTTACTGAAATATATTATTGTTTTTATAATGTATTAATTAATCTTAATATTTCAGTTATTTAGTCAGTGCAAAAAGCACTAAAGTTTTCTTAAACGTTTCACTGACTGCAAATACGTACAATCATAACTGGCATTATGCCTTTCAGTTTGTTTTTTTTTAATGTACAAAATGTGTGTGTGTGTGTGTGTGTGTGTGTGTGTGTGTGTGTGTGTGTGTGTGTGTGTGTGTGTAATACAATGTCTGTCTGTCTGTCTGTATGTTATTTATGCGTTCGCGAACGGTCCATCCGATTGAGATGAAATTTTCTACACGTGTTCTTCTCATTCTCGTGCTGCCAACTGGCATAGTTTGTTAGTTTACAAACAGTTATTTACGTAATAAAATTTAATTTTGTAATTACATTATAATTTATATATAGCGAGGGGACTTAACTTAAGAAAAGTTATATCAGGGTACATAACTTTTAATAGCATTGCTATATATGTAATTAAAATAATTGTTGAATATTTCTCAAATAGGTGGACCTTTTCTCTACAGTTATCTACAGGCATATGCGTTATAATATATAATGATAAAATCTTTAAGGCATTTTCAAAGTTTTCATAAAAATAATGCATCTATTTAAATAGTGAAAATTTTCTAACTCAGCTTTTTATTTTTCTTCAACAGCATATTTAATTTTTTTTTAAAAACATTCTAATATGTATGGCGCGTTACATCCACGATGCCCATGTTAAACATTGCCCTCAACGAGTTATTTTTCATGCTGTGTTTTTTCATGCAGTTGTTCTTTTGGTTGTCAAAGAATTGCTTCATAAGAGATTTTGAATGAAAGAATGTAATGAAAGAAAAGGGGGAAAAAATTTTTTAAGAAAAAAAAAAAAAAAAAAAAAAAAAAAAAAAAAAGAAGAAGGGCAGAATGTAGGATGGGCCTGCGTGCCCAATTCTTAACCCTTTGAAAATAAAAATTTTCGTTCGTTAAAAAAAAAAAGTAATGTAGAGAGAAAGTTAGTTGCATATCCTTTGCAGTACTCTGCGGTCCACAACAGCCCACCATTTATTGGCTGTTCATGATATCTTGGTAAGTTTACTTTAGATAGATCTCTTCCAATCATATTTTCTACTATCAATCTATCTATTCTTCTATTCTATCTATATTTTTAACGGGAACGGGACGAACACAGACAGACAGACAGACAGAACGAACAAACGAACGAACTTTATTTTTGAAGGGTAACAAATTGGGCACGCAGGCCTGTCTTACATTCGGCCCTTCCAATCACTCATCTTTCGTTCATCAGTGCATAGTGCATTCACATAGGAAAAAAACATTGTCAAATGAATGTTGAAAGCATACACAATGCATGTTACCATGTTATGAGACAAATCACCCACCCACCCACCCACCCATCCTCTATCCATCCGCGTGTCCCCCACACACACATCCACCACCCAACCACACATATACCCACAGGCACATACATGACCCCATCCATCCACCCATCCCCTAACACACACATACACCATCTCCCCACCCACACACACACATCTCCCACATACCACACATCCCCCACCAACCCACACACAAACCCAGGCACACATGCATGCAACCACCCATCCATACACACCCACGCATCCCCCACCCACATGCACACATCCCACACCCATCCCATAACCTACCAACGACAGACAGACAGACAGACAGACAGACAGACAGACAGACAGACAGACAGACAGACAGATCCCCACCAGGGTTGGATGAAGCCCGGCTGGGTCATATGGATGGATGGACGGATGGATAGATAGACAGCCGGGCCGGGTCGTCAGACAGAGACAGACATACAGAGCATAGATAGATAGATTAGATAGATAGATAGATAGAATAGATAAGGTGGTAGGTAGGTAGGTAGTTAGTAGATAGATTAGATAGATAGATAGGATAGATAGAATATTAGATAGTAGATAGATAATAGATAGGTAGGCAGGACAGATAGCTGGATTAGATAGTTCCCCTGCCTGGGGGGCTGGGCGAGTCGGCCTGTCAGCTAGTGTGTGTGTGTGTGTGTATATATATATATATATATATATATATATATATATCTATATATATTATATATATATAATATATATATATTAGCAGTGAGAGAGAGAGAGAGAGAGAGAGAGAGAGAAAGAGAGAGAGAGAGGGAGAAAGAGAGAGAGAGAGAGGGAGAAAGAGAGAGAGATAACTTAATATCTGAGTGAGTGTTTATATACTATATATATATATATATATATATATATATATATATATATATATATATATATATATATATATATATTATATATATATATATATACACCATTGTATGTATGTATGTGTGTGTGGTTGCGTGCACGCATGCGCGCGCATGTGTGTGTGTGTGTGTAGAGGGTTTCCGTGGCTCATTTCAGATATCTTTTTTTTTCTCTAAATAATTTACAGATTTCACAAAAATTAATTGCTGGGTAATATCACTGAATTTGAACTTCAAAATGTTCAATATAAATAGACATAGTATGTCATTAGGTCCTCTTAACCTGTCTACAAGCATATGTAGGGTTTACTTCCATCATGTCGTGTAAGTGATGTATTCATTATGAAACAAATTTGTTGGCCATTTTGGTTACTTCATTATCTCAGAACGTGTAATATGACAAGCATTTTGCTTTATGCTTGTTTTGTCAGCCCACAGTAATACATATAATTGCATGGTTCAGCCTAAAAACCTTTGGTTTTTAAGTAATTTAACGTTTCTAAAATGTGTTGGCACCCATTGTCAATATTTTGCAAGGTCAAAATAAATCATATTGAAACAGAAAAATGGCTCTTGCAGTTTATTTCAATGGAATTTACAGTAAAGTAACATGCCATATATCATTTATGACAATAGTAATGTTTAGATGATTGTCATTATTCTTGTCATATTCACTAAATGTCACCTGCTCTATGCAATAAATGTTACCAGCTCTCTGCAATAAATGTCACCACTACTAAATGAAAAAGTATACTTTATAGACTATGAAAGTATACTAAATGAAAAGTATACCTTAATGACACCTGTATAGTTCACAGTGGTGTGTAATATTGAGACACATTTATTGTGCTGTAAGTTCATCGAAGTAATGTATACGAAAAGTTGCACAGCTATAATCCTGAACACTCATTAAACATGCCAGCAGCATGACTATACGTGTTATTAAATTAACTGTCTACCATATACTGTTGTTTCTATTATTAAAAGTGAGAAACATGTATATGTCATTATTATTCTTTAACACCTGCTGTGACCTCATAATAAACCCAGCAGCCAGCTTCTAAAGTAAATCACATAATATACTCTTCTAATAAAGCCCATAGAAACCGTACATATTGATATATATGGGACAATAAAACAGAACAGATGGTGTCACTATTTTATTAATATCACATGATTTGAATCAGTGAAAGATTTAATGATTTAATTGATTAATAACAGTTACTCAGTTACTATAAGTGCATGATTTGGCATTTTATAAAAGTTGAAAGCCACCATAAATCTTTATTCAATTCGATTTCACCATTGCCCCTACCCAGTTCAACCTCAAGGAGAAGTTATAGTAGGGCCCATCATCGGCTCAGAATGATAGTCCTATGACTAGACAGCCACCAAAGCAGCTGAATATGGTTTTACCCTCACAATCTTATCAATCTGAGGGTGATTGTTGTGCACATGGGGTAATGGACAATACATTTCGCTGGCCAGTATGGGAATCGAACCCACGGCATTCGTGTTATTAGCACGACGCTCTAACCAATTGAGTCAACCGGCCTTGCCTTAAAATACTGCCTCCCCGAGGGGAATCGAACCTCAAGCTCCTGCGTGACAGGCAGAGACACTTACCACTATGCTAATGAGAAGACAATTCTTCACGGAGATTCGAACGCACAACCTCAGCATAACCAATTCCGAATGTGATAATCCAGCTGAGCACTGGGTTTATTACATCATTCACAATTTTTATTATTACATGACAGTCATGTAGCACTATTTATGCATTTGAGGAAATGCGCCATATTATTAAAATGGCTTTAGGAGGAAGGAGGAGGAGAAAGAATGAGAAGGAGCAGGTGGAGGAGGGGGTTGGAATGGAGGAAGAGGCAGGAGGAAGAGGGAGTTTAAGGTTTTCATTTGAATTTTGCTTTCTAATGGTGGCCCTCAAAATAACATGAATTATCCCCCTTAGCGAAGGAAAAAAAACCAAGAGCAGTTATCTGCCCTTAGCTTATGTGTTTTGGTCACACTTTTCCAAAGGGATTTTGACCCTTTCCCTCTTTGTCTATATTAATATGATAAACTGACACACAAACATTAATATCTCAGCTTAGAATTGACCTTACAGACTTGAATAAGGTATCGTTGGATTTGTTTTTTACAAGAGGTATCCAACTATGCAGGTTATATAATTAAAAAGCAATTTAGAAAATGTTACTAAAGTGGCTACATATTAGAGGCAACTATGTCACCATTTCGTCCGTGTGTTAACGAGGTAAATAAGGAAAGCATAGAATACTAACACTGTAACACGCCGTGCATGCCGTAAGAGGCGACTGTGGGGGTTGGCCTGAGGCTGGCTACCTCTTCCCGGTGACAATTTGAACTGCAAAATCCAACCAGGCATGAACCAGTCGACAGGCACCTTGGGGTGGGTTGGTTGAGGGTCTACGCTTCATTGGGGAAGGAAGGAAGGAAGGAAGGAAGGAAGGAAGGAAGGAAGGAAGGAAGGAAGGAAGGAAGGAAGAGGAACATGAAGAGGAAGATTAAGGTAATGATTCGACAAAACACACACAGACAGCCAGGGATTACGCCTATATAGGTACAACTATCACCACAAGCTGGGGGTAATTCATTGTCAACAGTGTCTTAATTATTCCCGTGCTGAGTTATCTACTATGGGCAGAGGATGGGAACTAAGAAAAGCATGAGGAGACTCCTCAGGGTCGTCGCCGGAGCTTTAGACAATACTTTCGGCAGGCGGTTAGCTGAACAGAATAACAACACCCGGTGCTATTAAGTCTTCTTCTTCTTCTTCTTCTCCTTCTCCTTCTGCGTTCATCCGGAGAGTTTTTTTTCGGACGTGATTGCATTGTGCCTGTTTACAACAGAGCTGCGTTCTTGCGCCGTTAGGCCGACAAATCCGATTTCTGCAGGCATTTGTTTACCGGGTTAACCTTCCCGGATTATTAAGTCGACCTTCTCGCCTTTTAACCCCCATTTCTTTTATCATCATGTGCAGAGGTCAGCATGGCCGAATGGATAAGAACACTTGCTCTTACAAACTTCTGCTGTGCTGATGCCGGGATCACGGGTTCAACCCCTACACCGTTCAGTTAGACTAAAATGTTGACTTCTCGTCCTTGACTTAGGGTTGTAAATTATAAGCACCTCAGAAGTCGGAGTGGGTATGCTTGATGGCGAGGGACACTGGTAATAGGGAAAACTAATCCATGCTAACAATTCCATTATACCATAACCCCTACCCCGTTCAACCTCACAAGAGAAATTATATTAGGGCCCACCCCTGGCACAGATTTGACTGGGTCAGCCACAAATAGGATATTGGTTGTGTATGTATCTCAAAAAGCACACCAGTGCACTAGAAGAGTAGCATGTGTATGGACTATGTTTGAGTTCAAAGCGCCAAAAAAAAAAGCCCACTGTGCCAAAAACTGCCCAACATTGATGTGGTCTGTAACCGCAAGTGCCGCATTGCCCAATCTCCTGCGATAGGACACACCGATGATTCACCCGCTTCTACACGGCAGTAGTAGACATGAAAGACGTACCTCCTCGGCAAAACCAAGAGTGTGTTAACGAGGCAAGCCCCGAGCACAACACCAGCCCTATTCGTGGGAATGATGTTACTCAGCATGAGTGCTAATAAATACTGCAATATTTCCTGGGCGACGATTAGTGTTTGAAGAATATATCAAGAAGACACTTTAATGTACTTTTTAAAAAAAACAAATAAACACATAAATATCCTTACAAAACTAGGCATTTTTTGACCTGTCAAAGGCTAAGTGTCCCTTTACTGTGTGGTTTCCGTTACCTTGGGGGGTCTTTTTTTTCTTTGTGGTTACCATGTCTGTGCAGTCCCTCTTTTTCTGCGAATATTCTGTCTGTGTAAGTTTTTTTTTTTTTTTAAACTATCTATGTAATTCTGCTTTCTCTGTGATTTGTAGATTCTGCAGTTCCTCTTTCTGTTACCTGTCTCTGTAGCTATTCTTTCTCTATGATTCTTGTCTCTATAGCCCTTCTATGATTTTTTCTGTTTCTTTACTCCTCTCCTTCTCTGTGATTCCTCTGTTTCTGTAACTCTGTCCTCTGCAATTCCTCTGTTTCTGTAACTCTCTCCTTCTCTGCAATTCCTCTGTTTCTGTAACCCTATCTTTCTCTGCAATTACTCTGTTTCTGTATCTCTCTCCTTCTCTGTGATTCCTCAGTTTCTGTACTTCTCTCCTTCTCTGTGATTCCTCTGTTTCTGTAACTCTCTCTTTCTCTCTGATTCCTCTTTTTCTGTACTCCTCTCCTTCTCTGTGATTCTCCTGTTTCTGTACCACTCTCCTTCTCTGTGATTCCTCCATTTTGTGTATCCTTCTCCTTCCCTGTGATTCCTCTGTTTCTGTACCCCTCTCCTTCTCTGTGATTCCTGTTTTTTGTAACCCTGTCCTTCTCTGTAATTCCTTTGTTTCTGTAGCCGCTACGTCTCTGTGATTTCACTGTCTTTCAAGTCCTTTTCCCCTCTTATCCCTATGTTTCTGACGCCCCTCTTTCTCTGCGGTTCCTCTGTCCTTGCACCTCCTTTTTCTCTATGATTCCTCTGTCCTTGCACCCCTCTTGTCTCTGTGATTCCGATTCCCTTGTTTAAAAAAAAAGTGGGTGGGGGGAGGGGGGGAGGGAGGGGGGGGGCTAAAAGAAAAAGGACATAACGTCAAAAGGAGGGCCAAGGAAGAACAAGTAAACCAACAAGGAACTGGTGTCACCGACCGCAACACGCTGAGGGAGATACTGAGGAGGGTGTTCAAACATTATGGACTGAATGATTCGATGTGCAGTGAGTCTCGACTCACAAACTGTCTTTGTGGCTCCATTGTCTTTGTGGCCCTACTGTCTTTACAATGGTCTTTGTGTCGTCACAGTCTTTGTTTCTACATATCCTTGCGGGTTTCTCGTCTATTACAGAAGGCTAAGCGGGAAAGAGTATGAAAGGATATGTGGCGGGTCAATGGTTTTACTACTATTTTACTATGGCAATGTTTTACTGCCAGAAGAAAAGGAAGTGGCCACCCGATCTTATTCTACTGGACTTTGAATATGCAACGGCTGAATACTGCCCAGCCTACGACAGTCTCCCTTGTGGGACAACCTATTTTTTAATGCCTTGTACTACATGTTTTATCAATGAAACTTCTTCACATGTAAGTATGTACGTGACAAACAACAAACAACCAGCTCACTGCTACTCGTAGTTATACTTTACCCGTGCATAAGAAAGTTCTACTGCACAGCAACACTCTAAAACACATCATGATGCGCCATGCCGACCGATAAGCAAGGGCAGTCATCAAACGATCACCAGAGTCGTAGATCAGCTGTGTTTTTGTCTCAATTATGCCACGTGGCTGAGCCATCCAGATATTCCTTTCTTTTGCCAGCTGTCACCAAGTTCTCCAGTTTATTTCTTCCCATAGCATGACCAAAAAATTGTGATTGTCCATGTCTATGTTCTGTAATCAGTTTGCGGTTTTATTTGTTTCTTGTAGGACTTGCTCACTGGTTTTTCTGTTTGTCCAAGGTATTCTTTGCATTCATCAGAAACCACATTCTCACTGCTATTAGATGTCTAAAAGATAACAAAAAACAATAATAACACAAACAGTGTGTGGACATCCCTCACCTGATCTCTTCCGGACATTCCATAGGAGGCTAAATGATACACCACACTGGCCCCACGGATGACCCTGGACACAAACTCTACGTCTGTGATGTTGCCCTGGGGATACGCAAATGATCTTACTCAGTTTAACTCTGTTAATACAGGAATATAAGTTACATGGTACCTGGTCACACTGCGGATCATGTGAACATGTTATTTAGCAATACAGTAAAATACATCATAGTGATATCTTCCAATACAGTAAATTGTATGAACATGGTGTGTGCCAATTAGTAAAACGTATGAACATGGTGTTTGTTCGTAGAGTAAAATGTATGAACATGGTGTTTGTTCATAGAGTAAAATGAATGAAAGTCATATTTGATAAGACATAAAAGTGTATGTGCAGTGTATTTGTCAATACAGTAATATTCATTAGAATAATAATTGATTGAAAAGAGCAGCAAGAAGTGGAAGCGCACGAAGACGAGGGAAAAGAAAAATACGTAGAGGAGGAAAAGCGTGAAGCAGACAAGGAGAAAAAAAAAGAGAATAGAAATAAAGAGAAGAAACAACAAGAGAAGGGAAAGGTGCTAGATCAGGGTGACAGATCAAGAGAAGGATGACAGAACGAAAAAAAAACGAACCAACGAATAAACTTTATTTTCAAAGGTGTATGAATTGGGCACGTAGTCCCGCCTGACATTCTGCCCTTCTGATCTCTCTACTTTCATACATTTCATTCATTTATCACTTATGACGCTAATCTGAGACAACAACGATAACAACAGAAACAATATACTTTAAAACGCGATTGATCGATTGATCTAGGAACCGACATCAAAGCATTCGGGGCATTCCCATAGGCACTCCATCCCCATCCTCAGCAGCCAGCGAAGAGTTCCAACACCAATAGTACCAGTAGCAATCTGATTATATGTCCGTCTCACTTTTCCTCTGAGCGCCGAGCATCGGCCAGATCCCCTCGTCACTCCTCGCTGCCTCATTCTTGCCAAACTATGATGATCCATTTGCTCCTCCGAGGTGTACACGAGCTCCCACAAGGCCGAAACCACGTCTGCCTTGTCATGCATCAATACTCCACCAAGTTTTGCAGAGCCAGCTAATCTGTCCGCCTGTTCATTCCCCAGCACACCGGCATGCCCCGGAGAAAAGATCCAGACGATGCTTGCCACCCGTGACCTCCGAAGCGAAGCAAGCCACTCTGCACGATGCATGTCTGTCCTCACCTTCTTGCATGCTTTCTGAGTCAGTTATAATCACGATGTGTGTGTGTATCGTATTCTCCATCCAGCGGAAAACTGCAGTGACCGCCTCCACCTCCATTCTTAAGCTAGATGTTGTGGTATCATATGCTAGGCTCTCCTGCACCAAACGTCGGCCATTAGCTTTTGCTATGAACCCCCAGGCACGTCTGTGTAGTTAATCACATCACCCGAGCGAGCATAAACCTGAATTAGTTGCTGGATTTCCACTTCCGTGGCCCCTGCTGGCCACTCCCTGCACTCTCAGCTCAATGTGATTATAACTCTGCACTATTCTGACTCCTCCGCTGGCACTCTGACCCACTCCTCTCCTCGTCTAAAGTTCTCCGAGATGCACACATGTCTGAACGTATCCCCCGCCTGAGCCATAAATGATTTCCCTCTTATCAGTCGCTGACCCTTAACTGCGTCCCCCGCCTCATGCAAAGCGTGATCTGTGTCTGCAGCTACTCTGAGGTATGCCTTCGCCTGCATCAGCTTGAGCCTACCTCAGCAAACCAAGGATGTAACGCATACACATTACTGGGGTGTCTCTGGTGCATCCCTGAATTACCCGCATAGCTTCGTTCTGTATGCGCTCTAACTTCACCAGCTGATTCTTTGAGACAGTGAGCAGTCCTAGTCCATAATAAATTACTGAGAGGATCAAAATTAAAACGCGTGGGAGGGGGGAGAAGAAGAAGAAGAAGAAGAAGAAGAAGAAGAAGAAGAAGAAGAAGAAGAAGAAGAAGAAGAAGAAGAAGAAGAAGAAGAAGAAGAAGAAGAAGAAGAAGAACAACAACAACAACAACAACAACAACAACTAGAAGAGCAGAGGGGAAAGAAGAACAGGAAGAAGAGAAGAAGGAGAAACGGTATTCGCGAAGCGGATAATGCTCGACATAACCCCGCGCCGGCAAAGGTCAAACGCCAGTGCTTTGAGATGAAAACACAACTCCAGGAAACAAAACACAAAAACGATGACATTTATTGGGGAAGAGAAATGTTACGTGAACAAAAAATAAAAGACTGAAGACAGCGTCTGCCCGTATCCGCCTGCCTTTCCCCTTTGTCTATTGCTTCTGCGGAATGCTCTTTTATTTATCCGCTTCTGTCGTTAAATGTAAACACATGGCAATATTCACCCTTGTGGAGTCAAATATTACAGTGCATTTATGCGCATTTCGTATCATTTGTCAAGTTCCCTGTCAGCTGATAAGGGCGATCATGCTTCTGCACATTTCACGATCTCCGACAGAAGGTATCATAGGTTTCAAAACAACTCACTCCAAGCCCTCCTAGCTATTCTCTGCAGCTCTGTCAATGTCCTCCCTGTATTATTCATTTATGCTCCTAATTCTCTTCTCGGTGTGTCTCTGGGGCTTCCTCTATCTCTTTTAATTTTTGGATTCCAGAATAGGGCCTTTCTAGTTATATCCAGGTTTTCTCAGTGTGTGTTCTATCCAGCGCCAACGTCTTTTCTTCACCTTTTAGTTCACTGGTGTTTGTCGTTCTTTCCATGAGCTCCACATTGGTGATTCTGTCATACCATTCTAGTTCTATTTTGCGCACGCGACAATTAGTGAAATAGGTAACACCCAAATGTGAAATAGAGGGTAGAAGGGAAAATTCTTCACCAAGTGGGTAGTTTTAAATATCTAGGGACATTTATAACATCAGATGGAAGATGCATAACATAGATTATGAGCAGAATAGGACAAGCAAAGGCTGAATTTCAGAAAATGAAGAATATCTTATACAATAAGTCAATATCATTGAATGTAAGAAAGAGAATGCTAAGGTGCTATATAGAACCTGTTTTACTGTATGGCTGTGAATCTTGGAATGTAAATGATCAAATTAGAAGGAGATTGGAAGCAACAGCGATTCCTGAGACGAATGTTGCGAATTCCTTGGACTGCGAAAGTGACTAACAACGAATGCCTGAAAGAGGCTAATGAAACTAGAACATTATATAAAACAATAAGAAAGAGGCAAACAAATTTTTTGGGTCTTTGATGAGAAGAGAGGCATTGGAGAACATCGGGACAACTGGAAAGATCGAGGGGTAGAGAGGTAGAGTCAGACCAAGAGAAATGAAGCTGGATGAATTGCGACGGTGGTATGGAGGAATATCAACGGCAGAGTTGATCCAGAAAACCAAAGACCGAGATCTGTGGAGAATCATGAACGCCAACGCCAGTCGGCATGGCACTTGATGCTGATGACAATTAGTGAATGTTTGTAGTTTATTTGTTATCGTTTCAGTCGTTCTTCGTGTTACTGGTCCATAACGCTGGAATGGAGTACTCTTAAGTCTGGTGCTCAGTTTCATTTCTGTTCACTTCCACAAATGCCAGTGCTATGAAAGCTACTCTAGCCTTCTGTATTCTGATATCTTCATTTCTTCCACCTTTGTCTACCCGGTCTTTACCAACGTTGCTATCTAGACCAATGGACATAAAGGGTTATAATTTGTTTGATTTACATGTATTCTCATTATTTTGAATATACCGAATCTCGAGCAGCTGTTTCCCCCCACGTGGATATACGGGATTACGAACACAACCTCGTCAACTCCTTGCCAGGGAGACCGGATAATAAGCGGGGAGCATTGCCTTAAACCCAAGCTGGGTCCATACAAGAGCTACTACTTATAATGCACTGCTTTTTGCGTGTGGATTCGCTTTCCCTATTGCCAGTGCCTCTCACCATCTGGCGAGCCCACTCCGATTTCTGAGGTACTTGTATTTTACATCCCCAAGTCAATTTCTAGAAATCAACATTTTAGTCCAACTGACCGATGCAAGAGCTGAACCCGCTACCTCGGCATCAGCACACCAGATGTTTAATAACGAACGTTCTAATCCATTCGGCCATGCTGACTCTGGCCGTGCACTTTAACAGTGGTGGGCGTCTAGTTCACCTTCAGTTTTCGAACGCAGGCGTTTGTATGGTTGCTCCGCCACCCCCGAACTTTCCAACCTAGCTATGTCTCTTCTCATAAATCCTTATCGACTAGTCTCCGGGACACAGTTGAAGAGAAACCAGTATTGTGGAATGTTGTGGAGAGAAGGAAAGTGTAGATTGTGGAGTCCTGCATATGACATGCGACTAACTTTAACGATACAGTCTCATAGCAGGCATTGCTGTAGGGATCTGAAGTATTATCAGGCCTTAAAATAATCTAGATCAACGGCATACTGAGGTGTTGGTGACCAGTTTTCTTCTTTGTGGCTTTAATCACCATTCACATCTGAAAATAATCCTCTTGTGAGGTTGGGTGGGACCCCAAAGTAGCTCTTATTAGGGGAAAATGTCTTTGCTGGGAGGAGCTGAACCGGGGCCATCATGTCAGTGAGCAAGGTACACACCAGTAAGCCACCGCGCTACTGTCGGTTGAGGCGTGCAGATAGCGTAAATTTGATGTAAACGGACAAATGCCTTTTCAGGATGGAAGAGAAGAAAGAGGAGGGCGTAGGAGGAGAAAGAAAGGATGGAGGAAGACAGGTTATAGGTGGGAGAAAGGGGTTAGGAGGAAGAAAGGAGAAAGAAAAAGGAGATGGGAGAGAAAAAAGAGGAGTAAGAAGAGGAAGAAAAATAGGAGGAGGAGAAAGAAAGAAGACACGAAGGAAGACAGAAGAAGAAGATAGAAGAGAGAAGAAGAAGAAGAAGAAGAAGAAGAAGAAGAAGAAGAAGAAGAAGAAGAAGAAGAAGAAGAAGAAGAAGAAGAAGAAGAAATGGAGGAGGAGGAGGAGGAGGAGGAGGAGGAGGTACTCAGAATGCGACATCATGACAAGAAACAGAATGCTGGAGCCCCTAAAGTAGCCGACCTTCAACCTGATGACGGCACCTAATCTGGTGCCAATCACAAACACATGACAGTCATTCTCACAGAACAACTAGCGCTGACAACAAAAGCCACCGGAGATCAAGGCAGCCCGGTACAGCATGCACACGGCCCTTTGATGAGGGCGCCGGGTAAACGTGGCAGCAACAATGCACGCCACGTGCACCACTGACTGGTCTAGAGACAAATAGCTTGCACACCCTAACGCACACAACATGGGCTGGCTGCAGATTGTGCTTACGCTTACACCGACAGCGGACGTGGGGAACGTCCGGTCCACGGGCCTTGCATGGCCCGCGAAATCATTTGGTCTGGCCCTGCCAAGGCAAGGGCAGGCGGGACTTGAAATGCAATATATCTAGGAGCTTTATAAAATAAGAAGTTAATTGCATATCCTTTAAGGGCGTTGCAGTCAACTCCAGCATTTTTTGGCTGACTGTGATTCCTGGGCACATTTACGATTAGTAGTTTGCCATTGCTTTCTGAACGACCTGCACTCATACCTGAATTAAACCAACGCAAGGCGGTCTGCTTCCAAATAGCCCGCAGCTGTGTTTTGAACGCGGTATGCGGGATTACAAACTGCATTGTAACCCCTTCGGCACAGAGACGGCAGCTTTATAAACAATCATCAATACATCTACAAGCAACATCATCAAAACCTGCTAACATCACACACCTCACCAACGAGAAGCAGATTCGGCCATCATATTAAGTAAAGTCAGTAAAGGACCCTTTCACACACATTAATTAAACAGGTGCCAATCATGCCCTCGTCTGCTTTTATTGTACCACGGCAGGGATCGACTCCCCTTGCTTCCCACAAGCCCTATCACTGCAACAAATGGCGAGGTTTCGCTATCACCACGAGTCGTGTATATTTGCACGTGTGATGCTTTTATAGCAGTGGTTCTCAACCTTTTTTGGCCCATGCACCCCTTCACCATAAGTTCAGAATGTCATTCCCCCCTTTCGCATTTCCTCCCTATAAATCCCCCCTCCCACCCCTGCACAGTATACGTAAAAATGGAAGCTAAATTTAATAACACATTCAAGAACAAGTCTAGACGTCTACATAAAACGTGATTTGCGGGTCTACTTATGCTATAAAACAAATTTCAGAAGGGCGAGAAGTACAGAACCATAAAGTATGGAGGGAAAAACAATATCAAGTAATCAGTTCTTGTCTTAACGCCATCTTGAAATAATCTTACCCCCCCCCCCTCCCCCGAAACATTAAACTGCCCCACTGATTAAGAACCACTGTTTTATAGGTTTTTTTTGCATGTGTGGGTCTCGTATAAGTTTACTTTGCATGCGTGATCCTTGTATATGGTGATGTTTTATCTTGTACACGATTGCTACTGCTTTTGTTCTGTCAGTCTCTCAGCATATTCTGATTCCATTTCAGATACCTCCTGCTAATCCCACTCATACATCTATAGCAACTGATCCTCCTGCTGGTCATTCTCATACATCTATAGCAACTGATCCTCCTGCTGGTCACTCTCATACATCTATAACAACTGATCCTCCTGCTGGTCACTCTCATACATCTATAGCAACTGATCCTCCTGCTGGTCACTCTCATACATCTATAACAACTGATCCTCCTGCTGGTCACTCTCATACATCTATAGCAACTGACCTTCCTGCTGGTCATTCTCATACATCTATAGCAACTGATCCTCCTGCTGGTCACTCTCATACATCTATAGCAACTGATCCTCCTGCTGGTCACTCTCATACATCTATAGCAACTGATCCTCCTGCTGGTCACTCTCATACATCTATAGCAACTGATCCTCCTGCTGGTCACTCTCATACATCTATAACAACTGATCCTCCTGCTGGTCACTCTCATACATCTATAACAACTGATCCTCCTGCTGGTCACTCTCATACATCTATAACAACTGACCTTCCTGCTGGTCACTTCTCATACATCTATAGCAACTGATCTCCTGCTGGTCACTCTCATACATCTATAGCAACTGATCCTCCTGCTGGTCACTCTCATACATCTATAGCAACTGATCCTCCTGCTGGTCACTCTCATACATCTATAACAACTGATCCTCCTGCTGGTCACTCTCATACATCTATAACAACTGATCCTCCTGCTGGTCACTCTCATACATCTATAACAACTGATCCTCCTGCTGGTCACTCTCATACATCTATAACAACTGATCCTCCTGCTGGTCCCTCTCATACATCTATAGCAACTGATCCTCCTGCTGGTCACTCTCATACATCTATAACAACTGATCCTCCTGCTGGTCACTCTCATACATCTATAACAACTGATCCTCCTGCTGGTCCACTCTCATACATCTATAGCAACTGATCCTTCCTGCTGGTCACTCTCATACATCTATAGCAACTGACCTTCCTGCTGGTCACTCTCATACATCTATAGCAACTGATCCTCCTGCTGGTCACTCTCATACATCTATAGCAACTGATCCTCCTGCTGGTCACTCTCATACATCTATAGCAACTGATCCTCCTGCTGGTCACTCTCATACATCTATAGCAACTGATCTTCCTGCTGGTCACTCTCATACATCTATAGCAACTGACCTTCCTGCTGGTCACTCTCATACATCTATAGCAACTGACCTTCCTGCTGGTCACTCTCATACATCTATAGCAACTGACCTTCCTGCTGGTCACTCTCATACATCTATAGCAACTGACCTTCCTGCTGGTCACTCTCATACATCTATAGCAACTGACCTTCCTGCTGGTCACTCTCATACATCTATAGCAACTGACCTTCCTGCTGGTCACTCTCATACATCTATAACAACTGATCCTCCTGCTGGTCACTCTCATACATCTATAGCAACTGATCCTCCTGCTGGTCACTCTCATACATCTATAGCAACTGACCTTCCTGCTGGTCCCACTGATAAATCTATAACAAGTGATATTCCTGCTGGTCATGCTCATACATACAGCAACTGATCTTTCTGCTGGTCATGCTCATACATATATAGCAACTGATTCTCCTGCTGGTCACACTGATACATTTATAGCAACTTATCCTCCTGCTGGTCCCACCCAGACATCTATAGCAACTGATTCTTCTGCTGGTCCCACTCATAAATCTATAACAAGTGATCTTCCTGCTGGTTACGCTCATACATCTACAGCAACTGATCTTCCTGCTGGTCATGCTCATACATCTATAGCAACTGATCTTCCTGCTGGTCCCACTCATAAATCTTAACAACTGATCTTCCTGCCGGCCCCAAGCATACATCTAAAGCAACTGATTCTCCTGCTGGTCATGCTCATACAGCTACAGGAAAACACTCAAGCAGAACAGCATTCTCATCACAGACCATACATGAGAATGTATTCTTCTATCCAGTCTGGTATGAAGCTTTCTGAATATTTCACTGCCCCAAACATTTAGCATTATAATAGCCAATAAACATATTCTTGGGGGATTAAAATGGTGGTTTCCACATCCACATATGAGATTTACATGCTACAAATATTCTACTATGTGAAGCTTATACGAGGGTAGGTCATAAAGTTATTCACTACAATTATTATCTCTTTAACCATTAATAACACAAATGAAAGTTAGTCACAATGTTCATGCACATGAGCAGCAAACATTTCTACTTTTTGACATAATCCCCATCAACTTTAACCGCACTATGCCATCTTGAAACAAGAGCATGTATCCCAGATCTGCATCACACTTTATAATGTTCTTATAGTCATTTCTTCACTGCACTAATCACTCCCTCAATGTCTTCAAACTTTGTCCCACGGATAGCATTCTTAAGGGGACCAAACAGATGGAAATTAGATGGTGCCAGGTCTGGACTATAAACTGGATGGGGAAGTACTTTCCACCCCATTTTGTCGACTGCTTCCCTTGTTTGCAAACGTGTGAGGACGAGTTGTGAAAGAGAAGCAGTTCCTCTCGATTCTTGTGAGGCCTAACTCTGCAGTAACGATGACCGTGTGTTGTGAGTGTTTTGATGTAAATTTTCAAATTGATGGTTCTATCAATAATAATGATAATAATCCCATCAAAGTCCCAAAATACAGTGAGGATGACTAAACCGGCTGATGGAGTTGTTTTGAATTTTTCCTCGCTGGTGATTAAGGATGATACTATTCCACTGACTGCCTTTGTGTCTCCGGCTCAAAATGATGACCTAAGTTTCGTCTCCTGTCACAATGTTTGACCAAAAAAAAAACATCATTACCTGTCTCAAACAGCTGCAACAATTCTGAACAATTTGTTTTCCTTTAGGCTTATAATCCTCTGTGAGAGCTCCAGGAACCCATCTTGCACAGACCTTTGAATATCCCAGATTTTTGACAATTTCAATAGCACTACCTTTGCTTATTGAAAGCTGCATGGACAATTGTTGACTTGTGATTTGCCCAACTTTGCGAATCATGGTGTCACCACGTTCTAACATGATCAGCAGGTGGCAGTGGCAGGATTCCAGAGTATGGATTATCAGTCAGCTCTACATCTCCACTTGCAGAAACCAAAAGTCGCTGCACCCAGCGACTAACTGTGCTTCTATCAACTGCAAAAGTGCCATAATCCGCACACAAATGTTTGTGAATGTTAACAACAGCTTCTTTCTTTGTGATCAAAAATTCTATAATAATCCTCTGCTTGTAACGTACATCATTAATATCTGCCATTTTTACGGTTTTATGTCACAGTTAAAATTGGTTTACAGAGGTCAATTTGTTATACACCTTCAAGAGATTATAAACTTAAATTGGTGCAAATTTAATGCTTCTGTCTTTATTATTAGCTGAGATAATAATTATGGTGCATAACTTTCTGACCTACCCTGGTACAATTGTTTTTTACTCTTACCAGGACAGCAACCAGTTACAGCCTACAGTGACAAAGGAAGGTAAAACAGCCACTCAGAGTTTCACACTTCAGTGTGCAAACATCCAGGAAATGCAATTCAATTTCAAGGAAGTAACACCAATATCCAGGGATAATAATCAACATTGTAAATATCCAGGGATAATAACACTGTAAATATCCAGGGATAATAATCAACATTGTAAACATCCAGGGATAATATTCAACATTGTAAATATCCAGGGATAATAAGCAACATTGTAAATAACCAGGGATAATAATCAAAATTGTAAATATTCAGGGATAATAATGAATGTTGTAAAAATCCAGGACAAATAATCAAAAGTTCTTCTTCTTCTTCTGTGTTCATCCGGAGAGTTTTTTGGACGTGATTCCGATGTACCTGTTTAAAGCAGAGCTCCATTCTTGTGCCGTTAGGCCGACACATCCAACTTCTGCAGGCATTTGTTGACCGGGTTAACCTTCCCGGGGATCAAAAGTTCAAATATCCTGAAATTTATATGCGTACAAGTATCCTGGGATTACAAGAGTTCAAATATTCCGACAAATCCTAGCAAAAGAATCATCAACAATGCAAGGATCTCTGATGGATGATTCAGCCAGCACCCAAACAGTTCCCAGGAAAAAATAATGTGAAAGCATTTAAGATAATATCAGAGATGCTTGTAACAATATATAAATTCCTGGCTATTGCTTCAGTAGTCTCAGGATCAACCAGCCATGTTGTACTGACAACTGTGTGTAATGTGTTGCAAAGAGGATACAGATTTATTCCAATGATCTGGACAAGCATATAACCACATGAAGTGCCAGTGACTTTCCACAGAAAGGTAAGTCAGATACATGTTTATATTTTAATATACAGTAAACCCTTTATGTGGCAGTACCTAATATAAAAATATAGTTAATAAAGAAACATACATGTATTGTTTGGTGCCCATAGAAGTAGATCGAAAGAAGCAGGGATTTGAGGACACACTATACAATATAAAAACTTAAACAGAAAAAAATATGTGTATATTACGTTTTAATTCTTAATTAAATTGTCTAATTTCATGTTTTTCTTTAGATCTGTTTGTGTTGTTCCCAATGAAAATTATTAAGATCAAAACACTGATTCATTGTGCTGTGGTGTAATTTATTTTATTTCATAAAAATTATCATTGTTATTTTTACCCTGTGGCTTCCATTCTGAGTTCGTTGTAAGGTATGTTCACTGTGTCTGTGTTTATTATATATCTATTACCTTTTCGCAATAATCACACATACCTAACTGTTTTTATTTTCTACTGTCACATCCTGCTGCAGCCGTGACTTCTCTTGTCTATGAAAGATATACTGGCCCACTGAACCAGCACTAAATTTCAAGCTGCATAAATTCATCATCACCTTGTGCCATGCTGATCTCACAGTCATCCTCTCAAACGGTCACCCCCTCACAAGGTCACCATCTCACAAGGTTGCGATCTCATAAGGTGACCCTTTCACATGGTTATCATCTCACAAGGTTACCATCTCACAAGGTCACCATCTCAAAAGGACACCATCTCACAAGGTCACCATCTCACAAGGTTGCTATCTCACATGGTGACCCTATCACAAGGTTACCATCTCATAAGGTCACCATATCACATGGTTATCATCTCACAAGGTCACCCTCTCACAAGGTCACCATCTCACAAGGTTGCTATCTCACACTGTCACCATCTCACAAGGTTACCATCTCATAAGGTCACCCTATCACACGGTTATAATCTCACAAGGTCACCATCTCAAAAGGTCACCATCTCACAAGGTTACCATCTCACAAGGTTGCTATCTCACACGGTCACCATCTCACAAGGTTACCATCTTATAAGGTCACCATATCACATGGTTATCATCTCACAAGGTCACCCTCTAATACTGTAACCATTTCACAAGTTACCATCTCACACAGTCACCATCTCATAAGGTTACCATCTCACAAGGTCACCTTCTCACATGGTCATGATCTCACAAGGTCATTCTCTCACACTATCACTATTTACACATGGTCACCCTCTCACAAGGTCACCCTCTCATAAGGTCACTATCTCATTAGGTCACCATCTCACAAGGCCACCCTCTTACACGGTCACCAGTCTAGGATCAGGTCTGTGTTCTTGTTCCGATTATGTGATGTGGCCAAGCTATGTAGGTATTTATCTTTCCTTCTTCCCCTTGCTCTTTTCCCATGAAGCTGTCACAAAGTTTTAACATTTATTTCTCCTCATAGTGTGCACGAGGACTGACTTTACTGCACCGGGTTGTATCCTATATAGCCCAGTCTTTCTCCAAGCATGGAATCAGACAAGAAATAAACAACAACAATGGTCAAGTTCATCCTGAAAACTCACATCATGGTATATTCATCAAAGATTCAATTGTAAGAAGAACAACAATTACCAAGATATAGCAATCCAATATTTAAAAAAAAAAAATTAATACAAAAATAGTACATACCTTAAAAAATTCCATTCCTTTCTCTAGATCCAACACTGGCTCCTTGACATCAATCAATTTAACTATGTGACCCTTCTTAGCAAGGCTTCTGCCCAAAGAAAAACCAGGAAATCCCCCACCACCTGTGATCACATGGATCTCTGGTACCTCAGAGGATGAGGAATCTGTAATAACCATTTCTCTTTCGTAAAGAGGCCTGGAAAATAAAAACATTCACATTCAAATGGGCTAACATGAAAGAATGACAACGCAGAAGTAAACCAACATTTTTTATTTCAAGTTTGTGAATACCAAATGCTCCACATTCGAACAATGTTATTGAATATGTGCTTTAAGTATTTCTGCCCAAGAACAATTCATTTATTCACTTCATATGATATAAAATTCTACAACAGAATATACCAGGCAATAAATCGTGTGCGAGCTCTTGTTTGTGGCTTCTCTGTTTAAATTCCTAAAAGATTACATTACTTTGAGTCTAACAATAGTTCGGCATTTGGCAAAAGGACCATTTTCATCACACACAGACATCTCAATAAATGCTTCATTCTCCTTCAATAGAGCATGTAAGAAGACTCTACCAGACCGCTGTACCGATTTTTTGGTAATTTCCAAATCTGCCGCTATACCGCTATACCTAATTTTCGGTACTTTGCCTAATACGTGAAAAAAATGTGTCACAAACTAAAAATAACCAACCAATAGTGGTCAAACCTCATGGTTAGCCATAGCAAATGTCTGCCCCCATGTGTTTGAATTGACTTTGTGTGATTTAACTTAAAAAAATGTTCTGAAAATTCACAAATAAACGAGCGGCTGATGAACCAAGCACTTCAACAAGAAAGCGAAGTAGGTCTAGGCTTTTCAGTCCAACAGGTGATCGATACTTTGGTTGATTCAGACTCTGAGGAGTCAGAATTTCATCAAGAATACGTTTCCTGTTCAAGTGACAGAGACAGTGAGAGCTCGAGTGATAAGTACTATCTTGAACCTTATAGATCTAGAGCTAGATTGATAGTAAGAGAAGGGGGGCGTACAAAGACAATCCATGCAAGAAGGTGAAGAGCAACGTCTGGTGCTCACTTTGCAAGAAGTATCCTGCTGGGTAAATTGGCACACAAAGGTGGAATACTGGTGCTAGATGAAAGGTAGACCTCCAAATGTCTCCAAGTTCCATCTTAATCTAGCCATTTGTTTGCATGTAACTAACATTTTTCTATATCATGTTGGTTTTTTTATCTTTAATGCTCAGGAGCCCAGGTATAGGGGACAATTAGGTTCAGGGCCTCAGGTCTGGTAGGGTTAATGCAATGCAAGAACCCCATAGCAATGCATCCTTCTTCCGTTTCTGTTTTTGTGTTTGATGTCTTTGATGATTACTACAAGCAAGTTCTCATAACACTGCTTGGTGTTCCTCTTTGCTTTCTCTGAGCAACTCACCACTATGCTCAGTGTGATCAAACTGCAGAGCATGTCCTCCAGGATTGCTCACAGTACAGTCAACTGAGAAAGGAATACCTGCCTAGAGAGACGGCACTGCATTCAGAATTGTATGGAAACAGTTTATCAATGGGAACAGTTTATCAATGAAGTTGGTGGGGATGTGACATTGGGAAAATTCTGGAGGCTGCACCGGCAGATGAAGAGACAGGTGATGCCTGGCACACATGGCACCCTTTATGATGATAACAACCGACCTATGACAACTGACAAGGACAAAGGGGAGGCTCTTCTTGCGCGATTTTTAAAACAGACGGATCAGCAAGATAGGGCTATTAGAGATAACGTCAGAGAAGCCTTGTCGTGGGTGACTAGGAAGGAGGACTGTGAGATTAAAGTGGAGGACATTAGACGGGTACTGAAGCAAGCTAAAGACACAGCGCCAGATCTGGATGGGGTGAGTGTGACATGGTGAATTAGTCATCCACATTCCCAGTCCACCACATCTTTAACAATGCTTTTAATCTTGAACGGAGACCATCCTGATAGCGGAGATATTAATGGAATCGAACCTTCTAGAACCTGGAAGGGAAGGGAAAAGGCGCATGCCCGTCTTTTGATTGGCTAACGCATCGGTGGTAACGCTATTTACTAGGCCACATTCAAAATCTGGTAGTTGAAGATAGAATTCCACCCGGAGTAGTCGCTATCTGTGATGTGGTGCGCCCTAAGATAATATAATATTGTTCTCTGGACAACAGGTACCACTTTAAAACATATTTAAATGTTGTGGTTATGCCTAGTGAACGAAAGAGAAGAATATAAGAGTATTTTTATGAGAAAATGTGAAAGTGAAATAAGAACATTATGAAAGTATTCTGAATGTTGCTTCTTCAGCCTGTCAGGTCTCCCACACTGTATATTCCAATTGTCTACCATTTGCCTGCTGTGACTGTTTGCGTGTGCTTGATGATTGTAAATCACGCTCAATGCATATTCGCAAACGTTTGTGCATTCTGGATTCTCATATGAATGCCTATCATTGCCTATCATCTTGATCAAACGGTAGTAATGCTCTTGTGAATCTTCTTCTTCTGCGATCATCCGGAGTTGTTTTTTTTTTTTTCGGATGTGATTGCGTTGTGCCTGTTTACAGCAGAGCTGCGTTCTTGCGCCGTTAGGCCGACACATCCGACTTCTGCGGGCATTTGTTGACCGGGTTAACCTTCCCGGGGGTTTCTTAGGACGTTTGACTCACTGTTGTGGTGTTATCCCCCATCCCAGCTGGCCCATATAGAACAGCCAAAGATCCTGGTCAGCCCTCAAGGGAAGGCAGGGGCAGACCATGTCATTCCCCGCCATCCAAGGAGGCTTCCATACTTGCAGAGCCGATACATAGCGCTCTGGTACTGGGCTCACCCAAGGAATCGTCACGTCCTGCACATGGCTGCTTAGCCTCACTTCCGTATATTGGGCCTTCCGTTCACCATAGGCTGTTCTTCCGGAAACCAGAAGTATGCAGTCTGCAGATGACATCCACACAGTGAGCTTTCGATTCGGACTTTCCATGTAATGGATTTGCTAGCCAAGCAATATTCCATTTCGTGCCACTAGGACACTTTTCCACCTTTTATGAAGCCCACACAGCGAGCTTTCGATTTGGACTTTCCACATAATGGATTTGCTATCCAAGCAATATTCCATTTCATGCCTCTGGGTCTTCATGCACCTTTAAATGTCAACCTGAATGTAGTTAAAGTAAGCTGCGGTCAACTTGAGCTTGTTGACATCTCCATAGAGCTTGTCCTCAAATGAAGCAGGTGTGGGCCAAAATATCTTTCTCTGTTCTGCATACGTTGGGCAATCCTGCAGCAAGTGTTTTGCTGTCATTTTTCCAGTTCTACAATTACATTCATCGGTATCTCCTATCTTTAGTTTATTGAACAAGTGGTATTTCAGCCTGTTATGTCCTGTGCGGAGTCTGAAGATTGCTACTTGTTCTCTTCGGTCGAGTTTGTAATATGCATCATCCTTCTGGTGGCCTGGATGCTCTGATTCCCATTTGGTTCTATAAGTGCTTTTTATCAACCTCTTTGCCTCATTATAGGTTATGTCTGTGTCAGGCTGTGGTAGTCGTCCGCCCTCTTTTGCCAGTCTGTCAGCCTCTTCATTTCCAGGTATACTGCAATGTGATGGGATCCACTGTATTACAACTTTTTTGGATTTCTGGCATAGACCATGGAGTGCTGCTCTTAGGTCAGCTATTTCTGTGCTGTTTTTGCTCTTCAGTATTGAGACAGCTGACTTTGCATCTGTAAAGATAGCTATTTGCGTGTCTTTATTTTCCTCCATCAAAAGCATTTCTGCTGCAGTTTTCAGAGCCTCTACCTCCGCTTTGAAGTTACTTGAAAACTTTCCAGTTGCCACTGAATGTGTTTTTTTCACTCCATTTTTTAAATTTAGGAGAATTCCTCCTCCTCCATTCTCTACTGAATTTTTGGCTGATCCATCTGTATATGCATGGGTCCAATTGCTGCTTGGGTAATGTTCTTTTATGTAGTTTAGGGTTATTTCTCTTCTTTCTGTTTCATGCTGAGTGTTCTTTTTCTCAATACCAGGAATGTTTTCTATCATCTCAGGCAGTTGCTGCTGTCTCCAAGCTGGGAACTTGTCTGCATTGTAAATGGGTTTGACTGTTGATATGTTAAGTATGGGATCTGCCCTAATCTTTCGTTTTGCAGTTTCTACAAAGTTGCTACGCTTCAGTCTTCCCTTTCCAAAACCACTAAACCTTTTATACATAGGGTGGTCTGTCAATCTTCTAAATTTTTCAGCTTGTTGCTGGGCTCTGCTATCTCTTCTATCCTGCATTGGTTGTAAACAAGTTATCTTTTCTAATTCATTAATAGGCGTTGTCTTCAGGCTTCCAGTTATGATTCGCATTCCTTGGTTTTGGACTCTACTTATTTTGTTAAAGTTTGACTTAGCTGCTGTTGCCCAAGCTGCAATGCCATATTCCAGTGCTGGCCTCACCCGTCCAGTATATAACTTCTTGAGAACTTTCTCATCTGCTCCCCACGTTGTACCAGCAAGCTTTTTCATGATTGCCATTCTTTGCCTTGCTCTTGTTCGATTTTTCTCAACCTGTGTCTTCCATGTCAGGCGACGATCAAAGGTGACTCCTAGATAGTTTGGATTTTCTTCATGGCGCAATATTTTTCCATTCAATACCAGCTTAGGTTGCTGAGTTTTAGTTGAGAGGGAGAACACTGTGCATGTTGTTTTCTCCTCACTTATCTTCACTAGCCATGATTTTGACCAGTCCTCTAGCGCTAATAGGGCTTGCTGTATTTTGCTGTTAGCTGTACTAATATATTCTTCAGATGTCCATATGGCTAGGTCATCTGCAAAGGATGATGTGTGTACTCTGGCTGGAAAATTTTCCGTGATGTCGTTTATATATGCTAGGAATAATGTTGGTGAAAGAACTCCTCCTTGGGGGACACCTTGCTCCAACAGCATCATTTTGCTGGTTTGTCCTTGTACTTTTGTCCTGGCAGTTCTGTTCTCAAGGTAGTGGCTGATCCATTTGTACATTTTCCCACAGACATGCATTTTTTGTAGTTTTACTTTCAGTCCTTCCTTCCATACTTTATCAAATGCTTTTTCTAAATCTATCCAGACCGCTAGTGTGTGCTTTTTCTCTTGGAAGGCATCCTCTATTTCCTGAGCTATATAGGTTATTTGATCTTCAGTGGATCTGTACTTTCTGAATCCTGCTTGGTGAGGTGTTAAGAGTTGGTTTTCTTCCAGATGCCATGTTAGCCTGCCATTGATAATGCGTTCCATTAATTTTCCTACACAGCTAAGAAGACTGATAGGTCGATAGCCATTTGGTTCTTCCAGGTCTTTTCCTTTCTTTGGGACTGGTATTAGTATAGCTTCCTTCCATGCCTGAGGGACTATTCCCCTCTTCCAGCTGTAATTTAGGACTGCTAGTAGTTTCTTTTTTGCCTTAGTGCCTAGTCCTATTAGCATTTCATTTGTGATTCCATCCTTTCCTGGTGATGTCTTCTTTTTTAGGGTATTCATTGCCTGTTCCATTTCTTCCATTGTTAGATTTGCCATCATATATTCTGCTGCTGTCTCTGTATATCTATGATGTATCTGTTTATCTTTGATTGCATTCTTCTGTTCGGCTGTAATATCAATGTGGTTTGCACTGGCATAGTGTTCCATTAGTGCATTTGCAGCCTTTTTTCCTGTAAGCAAGGCATTTCCTTGTTTAATTGTTATTTGTTTGTTTCTAGGTCCTTCATTGTTCATGGCTTTCACTAGTTTCCATAGTTTGTTTCCATCCCTGTCAAAATTCAGGTTTTCTGTTTTTTTTCCTCCAACAATCTCTTGTTGTTTGATTTACTGTTCTTTTATATTTTGCTGAGATGGCTTTGAGAGAGATGTTCGCTTCAGTTGTTTGTTCTCTCTCTGCGGTCTTCCTAGCATCTTCAACTTTGTCCTCCAAAATTTGTAGTTCTTCAGTCCAGTATGGTTTGTAATTTTTCCTCGCTCCTCTTGGAATAGACTCAGTGGCCGCCTGTATTATTGCTCTGTTTAGACTTTCCACCATTTGCTTCATGTTGCCATATCGTGTATTTATGTTTTCACAATATGTGTCTGTTAGTATGGCAAATCTGTCCCTATCTGCTCGTTTGTAATTCCAACGGGGCAAAGGCTTTTGCTCCTGTGGAACATACTCCATATTTATTACAAGCTTGATTGGTCTGTGGTCACTACCTGCTAATTGGTCAAGCACATGGCGATCGATTTTGTGGAGGATGTCTCCTGTGCAGAAAGCTAAGTCTGGAGTAGAAGTGGTAATCCATCTTCTGGAGTAAAAGCTCGGTGTGTCATCCGCTTTGTTGAGTAGATGGAGATTTGAGTCTATTTCCCAGTCCTCCACTTCATCTCCTCTTTTGTCAGTATCTGGGTATCCCCATCTTTCTGAACGGCTATTAAAGTCTCCGACAACAATGCAATTTGTGTCAGTTATTTCCATGTTTGAGAGTGTAAGATCCTTATCTGCCGGGCTATACAGATTGTAAATTCTTATTTTCACGTCCTTTATCATTATATCAACACCTATAATTTCCGTTTGGTTGTCAGAGATCACAGATACTTCGCTGCAAGGTATTGTATTTCGTGTAAGTATTAGAACTCCTCCTTTGTGTCCTTCGCGGTCGAAACGTGTGGCCTGATATCCCTTGACTGAAAATGTGGGATTGGCGTTGAGGTGTGTCTCTTGAATGCATGCCACATCTATTCTATCTTTATGAAGACGCTGTGTTAGGGAGGCTTTCTTGTTATAAACTCCTTCTGCATTCCATTGTAGTAGTTGAGTGTCCGGGGTGTTTGGTCAATAACTCTTAACCTACTCCTCTGTGCCTTGACTCCACAGCACAGGGGAAGGTGACCACCAGTAGTCATGGGTGGACCCCCTCGAGGCAGGGGGCCCGGCACTATCACCGCCTGATGGGACTTCACGGGATTAGCACCATAACGATTTATTTTCATCTGTGGCATCATGAAATGATAAAGTTACGTTGCACTTCTTTGTCAAGCCTGTGGCTCAGTACATCCGATTTCGACAAGCATTTGTTCGGGATGCTTTCCCTAGCCTTTGACTGTCCCCAGTCTACCTACAAGGCAGCAGGTTTGTGTGTCACTTCGTCTGGTCCCTCTCCCTTGACCTGTCCGACATGGGTGACCCTACCAGTAGCTGTGCTACCGCCGGCATAGCTCTTGGGGTCATTGGAACGCTCAAGCCCCTCTACCTCGTCAAGGTGGACGCACGGCAGAGGGGCTCTTGTGAATCTACGTCTGTGATCAGAATGTGTGGTGTAACATGTAACATTTCCCTTGTGAATGCTGAGGATGCTTGAGTGAGTGAGTTGGTGTTTTTATAAGTAACCTCTCACATTAGTAGAAGGAAAGACATTTGGTGTGTTCGAACCCATGTCTTAGTTGGCAGAATATATTCTATGGCTCATGCAAATTTACAGGGAAAAACATGTTTTTCCATATGTGCTTTGTTACATATGTGAACAATTGCTTACGCAATTTTGTTTCTTTTACCTACTGTGGTAGATATGGCCATTACTCAGTGGGGGAAGAGCACATGATGATGGTGATGATATGATGTACTTGTGAGCCGAGTCTAGTCTGAAAGGGGTGAGGTCTGGCATTGCTGTGTGAGTGTGTATGGAATAGGACATCCATGTAACATGGACCCCATCATACTCATAAAATGAATTTCCATGGCGACATTATGCCTGATCATTTTTTAAGACTAAATTTTTTAATGTTAATGTTGCATAACTTTGATCATGTTTTTTTTTTTAATTGGGTATTTACTAATGAGTACCACCACAGCTACATAAACCTTAAAAAACTAAATTAAACAGTACTTCAATTAAGCCTGTATGTCAATTCTAAGTGGAGATATTGAGTGTCAGGAATCCGCTGGCGGAGCTTCTTGCTACGATAAGTTTTTTTGTTTTTAAATGAACGTCTTAGCAACCATATGTCATTGCCATAGGGGTAGCGAGACATAACTGCTCATGTTATTAATTAGTAATTAATGAATAATAATTAATTGGTCGCCATGTTTAATTGCTAATTAGATCACAGCACATTCTATTGACAAGTACACATTTCGCCAGATCTTTGAGCTAACATTAATAAAGCACAGGGTAATTAATGAATTAGTACTTAATTAGCACCCTTTTAAATTGCTATTTAAGTTATGGCGCTTCATATCTAAAACTAGATGATATGAGCAGTTAGGCTTTGCTACCCCGATTGCAATGATGTATGGTTGCTAAGATGTTCATTTAAAAACAAAAAGTTATAATAGTAACAAGCTAAATTTTGATCATTTCAGCACTCACATTGACTGGGACACAAAGCAAATCTGCTCAGTGAACATATTCCTATTTCTTTGCTCAAGATACTGACACTCAATTATGAATGTCTCTGCTTAGAATTTACAAACAGGCCTCATTGGGGTACTGTTGGATTTGGTTTTTAAAGACCTATCTACCTATGGTGGTCTCATTAGTAAATACCCAATTTGAAAACAAACATTATCAAACTACCTACATTAACCAACATCACAGCACTTGGAATATTCCCATGGCGACCATATCTTCAATAACCAGCTAAGTCACAAGAGTCCCAATGGCAATGGTTACAGTTACGGTTCAGTTACCACTATGGTTGTGGTAATCGAACCGTAACTGTAACCCTTGGCACTACCATTGCAATTTTACCATACCACCAGACCACACCACCTGGCACCACAGACCACAGTGTGTGTGGGCTTCATAAAAGGTGGAAAAGTGTCCTAGTGGCACGAAATGGAATATTGCTTGGATAGCAAATCCATTACGTGGAAAGTCCGAATCAAAAGCCCATTGTGTGGGCTTCATAAAAGGTGGAAAAGTGTCCTAGTGGCATGAAATGGAATATTGCTTGGATAGCAAATCCATTACGTGGAAAGTCCGAATCAAAAGCCCATTGTGTGGGCTTCATAAAAGGCGGAAAAGTGTCCTAGTGACATGAAATGGAATATTGCTTGGATAGCAAATCCATTACGTGGAAAGTCTGAATCAAAAGCTCACTGTGTGGATGTTATCTGCAGACTGCATACTTCTGGTTTCCGGAAGTACAGCCTATGGTGAACGGAAGGCCCAATATACGGAAGTGAGGCTAAGCAGCCATGTGCAGGACGTGACGATTCCTTGGGTGAGCCCAGTACCAGAGCGCTATGTATCGGCTCTGCAAGTATGGAAGCCTCCTTGGATGGCGGGGAATGCCCATGGTCTGCCCCTGCCTTCCCTTGAGGGCTGACCAGGATCTTTGGCTGTTCTATATGGACCAGCTGGGATGGGGGATAACACCACAACAGTGAGAGTCAAACGTCCTAAGAAACCCCCGGGAAGGTTAACCCGGTCAACAAATGCCCGCAGAAGTCGGATGTGTCGGCCTAACGGCGCAAGAACGCAGCTCTGCTGTAAACAGGCACAACGCAATCACATCCCAAAAAAAACTCCGGATGAACGAAGAAGAAGAAGAAGAAGAAGACCACAGTGTGACATGAAGTGACACTGAGTAGACAGTTTTACCAGGGTAAAAAAATCTAGCCTTTAAATATATTATGCACATGCACAGAAGGACAACACCGGGTCCTCAAAATAATGGTCTATAAAGGTACTTTTCAAGTTTCTGGTTGGATTCCTTCAAATAACATGTGACAATCACGAACACCATCTTAGCTTCCTGTCAAAAGGTCTTACTTTCATTTTACATGTGCAGCGTGAATAAGATCTGTTTTGTTTTTCAACAACCTGGTTTGGGTACCATAACGTTAGTAATTTTATCTTTTAAGAGGTTGATTGATTAATAATAAGATGTTTTTATATGGATTTTCGGATTCTGCATCCAACTGTATATATATTAGGAGAGTTTAATCTCTTAAATCGCTTTTAATTTGAAAAGAAAAACAAATTTGTGGACATGTGTTGTGCCGACTTTGCCATTGGAAAACAATGGCGGCATTTGAGTCAATCTCGCACGTTCGTACAAAATTTATTTTAAAATTGATAGATTAATATTAAGATGCTATTTGGATTTTCGGATTCTGCATTCAATTATGTATGTATATGTGATGTCGGTTCCTAAATCAATCAATCATATATATATATATATATATATATATATATATATATATATATATATATATATATATATATATATATATATATATATATATATATATATATATACTAGCTGACCTGGCCCGGCTTCGCCCAGGCCCTGGAGGGGATCTATCTATCTATCAGTCTGTCTGTCTGCTTGTTTGTCTGTCTGTCTGTCTGTCTGGCTGACCCGGCCCGAGTTCACCCAGTCCCTGGTGGGGAGCTCATTTAATTCATATAAGTAGTCATATAAGCTCTCCCGTTGCCGACTATCTGTCTGTCTGTCTATCTGTCTGTCTGGCTGACCCGGCCCGGCTTCACCCAGTCCCTGGTGGGGAGCATCTCATTTAATTCATATAAGTAGTCATATAAGCTCTCCCGTTCCCGACTATCTGTCTGTCTGTCTATCTGTCTGTCTGTCTGTCTGTCTGACCCGGTTTCACCCAGTCCCTGGTGGGGAGCATCTCATTTAATTCATATACGTAGTCATATAAGCTCTCCCGTTCCCGACTGTCTGTTTATCTGTCTGTCTGTCTGACCCGGCCCGGCTTCACCCAGTCCCTGGTGGGGAGCATGTCATTTAATTAATTCATATAAGTAGTCAAATAAGCTTCCGTTCCCGACTATCTGTCTGTCTGTCTATCTATCTGACCCGGCGTGGTTTCGCCCAGTTCCTGGCACCATAACTTAAAAGAATGTCCTTCCACACACCATTCATTATTTTTAATGAAAACTGTTTTTAATCACCGACATGAAAGTTGATAAGTTCTTTAAGCAGAAAAAGATGGGTTACAATGTTATGCATTATGCATTATTTTTATGCAAACTTTGAAAATGCCTTAAAGATTATATCATTATTTATTATAACTCATATGCCTAAAAATAACTATAGACAAAGAGTTTAACAATAGTGCAAGTAAGTCCAACAATATGACTATAAAGTATATAGAAATGTTATTAAAAGTTATGCCCCTTGAAATAACTTTTCTAGAGTGAAGTCCCCCTGCTCTATAGACATTATATAATGAAAATGAAAAAGTAAATATTAAATAAGTAGAAGATTTTACACTATGAAACTATTATAGTCGGTTGCACAGGAATGAAAGGAAGACGTGTAGAAAATTTCATCTCAATCGGATGTACTGTTATCGAACCCATCCAATACAAACATAACCAGTAGATGTCCATTGGGGGTTTGGGGCCAAAAGGGTCAGGGCACCACAGGAGCGCCAAAAGAAAGCCCCCCTAGGGACCCAACCCCCGGGGGCCCCACCCCCCAGGGCCCCGGGGTGCAGGCGACCGAGCGCATAAGACGGCCACCTACAGGCGACCGCCCGCGAGAAACCGTGGGGAGAGCAAACGGGTCTCCTACAGGCGACCGGGCCGTCTTCTGTTGTATCATCCCGGAGCGCACGCACGAGTCGCCTACAGGCGACCGAGCCGTCGATTTAGAGTGTATCATCCACAGACATACCAAGATGCGCACCGCGAAGAACAACTGTAAGTGGCTGCGGCTACGTTCCACGGAGCCCTGCAATCGCAGTTGTATGAGGGACTACTGCAAAGTTCATGCAGTGCTAATACGGAAGGGTTCATGTATTAAACCATGTCGGAAATGTGGGAAGGGGGTCAACAACCTCCTAGAACTATGTAAAGAATGTGGATATGACAAGGAGTATCACCGAATCTGGTACGAAGAGAATGTAAAGGACTATAATGCAGAGATTCGTCGAATTGCTAAGATTATAGTGGATTGAACTTTCAATTAGAGAGAGGTGAAGTCATCGGTGTACTTACACACCTACTTGTTAGAGACTGACGGATCTGTGTATTTAGCCATGCCTACGCTGATTCAGTTGAAACAGCAAGCCATACAGTGGGAGGAGGAAGGCTGTTCTTGAGGGGGAAATATCCAGAGCGCGTGAGATGGCTAGGGCCTCCCTGCTCGAGAAGAACCCCAATCTACATGGGGCACGTCTCGAAGCAGGGATTACCACCGCTCTGAGATTCATACACGGCACCGCCGAGGACCGAGCCGCGATCAGTGCCGAGCGCCGACGCCGCGCCCGCAGCGGCCGAGCGCCACGCTGACCTCGAAAGCCGAGTTCCTTGCCCGACGCGAGCGCGCGCTAGATAAGGAGGCAGAGATGATGGTGGAGGAATTCCACGCAATGCACCTAAATACAAACTCGCCCGGGAGGTTGAGGGAGCATGAGAAAATATGAAACTAAAGTACCAGAGGGTTCTGAGTACGACGTGCCTAATCAATTTCTCGGAGCAATGAGACCAGCTACCAAGGCCTTGATAGTTAAGGCGCTAGAGGAGTACGACAGTGTTAAAATACAGCTGTATCTCCATCTAAAATACTATCGCACCACCCCAGAAGGTGAACAGATTACGGCCATCGCCACCCATGGAAGCAGGAACTATGAAGTACTGCATGAGGGGGATATTGATGAGGGGCTGGACCTCGCCATAGCCAAGATATTCGCTGACAGTGAATGCTTCACCTGAACAGGGCTCGGATTGGAGCTATGATGAGTGTGTGCAGCTCGACCTCTACATAGTAAAATACCAACCATTCCGAGGCTCTAGCTACTTCGCGACTCCCAGTTTCATTCCACCACGTAGTGTTGTGAATGTAAAGAATGAGGACAACCGCTGCTTTGAATGGGCCATACTCTCAGCGCTCTACCCAGTAGCGCATGGAGAGCATCCTGATAGGCTCAACAATTATAGCGCCCACCTGGGAGAGCTAAACTTTGAAGGAATCGAGTTCCCAGTGCAGCTGACCAGCATTGCTAAGTTTGAAAACCAGAATCCCACCATAGCCATCAGAGTCTTTGGGTGGAACAAAGGTACCAACCATACTCCGAACCAACACACTCCAGCGCAACCAAATCAACCTCTTGCTCCTGTGTAAGGATGAGAATAGGCACTATGTCTGGGTCAAGGATGTGGGGCGGCTTCTATATGGAAACAGCAAACATAGGGGTAAGAAGTATCCATGTCTCAACTGTCTCCATGTACACTCCTCTCAGGAAACCCTGGACCTACATGAGCCACTCTGTCAAGGCATCAACACAGCCAGTCAGGTGAATGTCATGCCTAAAGAGGGAAAGATGAATTTCAAGGCCCTCCAGAAACAGATGAGGGCACCATACATCATATACGCAGACTTTGAGACGTTGAACGTTCCCGTACATGGCGCGGCAATGGATCCAAGCCAGAGCAACACGCGACACCCCTGCGGCTTCGGCTACACCATTGTACGCTGCGACGGCCTCACCACAAACCCTGTCGTATATCGGGGGGAGGATGCTGCCGACGAATTCCTCAAACGCTTGGCACGAGAGCAGGCCACCATCCACCACAAGTTACAGCGGCCGGCTCTGATGGTGCTGGGGCAAAAAGACCGTGAAGACTTTGCCTACCGCCACCACCTGCCACATCTGTAAAGAGCCGCTGGAGGAGGACAAGGTGAGAGACCACTGCCATATTACAGGCAAATACCGGGGTGCTGCCCACAATGTCTGTAATCTGGCATGGCGCATAAACAGAGACAAGCTGAGGATACCTGTAGTCTTCCACAACCTCAGAGGATACGACTCCCACATCATCATGCAAGCGGCCGGCCGTCTGGACTGGGGAAAAAGAACAGTCTACAAGAAGAAGAAAGACGGTCAATGGCAAACCAAACAAGTAGACAACACAACAATCACCTGCATACCAAACACCCTAGAGAAGTACGCCTCCTTCACCATCGGACAGCTGCAATTCATTGACAGCCTACAGTTCATGAATAGCTCTCTAGACACCCTGGTAGGGAACCTCAGCGAGCTGACACACTGTGGCAAATCAATGGCCCTGACACGTAGAGGCAACGACATAATCTCAAGATGTGAGACGTGCAACACTGAGAAGCACACCCCCTGGGCTGTCTTAATGAGCAAGTTCAGGACCACGCTAAGCCAGAGCCAGTCACATCTCCTTCTCCGTAAGGGTGTATACCCCTTACGAATATATGGACAGCTTCGAGCGCTTTGCATGAGGACCACCTACCACCCAAAGAGGCCTTCTACAGCAAGCTCACCCGAGAAGGAATCAGTGACTCTGACTATGCCCACGCCCAGAAAGTGTGGCAGGAGCTCGATTGCAAAACACTCGGAGGCTACCATGACCTATACCTGAAAACAGACGTCAGTCTGTTGGCTGATATATTCGAGGCATTCCGAGACACCTGCATGGAGGTATATCAGCTCGACCCAGCCCACTACATCAGTGCACCCGGCCTGGCATGGGACGCACTCCTAAAAAAGACGAAGGTGCAACTCGAGCTCCTAACCGACTTGGATATGCACCTCCTCTTTGAGAAGGGACTCCGAGGGGGTGTGGCCATGGTCTCCAAGCGGTATGCTAAGGCCAACAACCCCAAGACTTCAAACTATGACCCCACAACACCCAATTCGTGGATCATGTACCTAGATGCAAATAACCTGTATGGGTGGGCCATGATGGAATACCTCCCCACCGGAGGGTTCCAATGGGCCAATCCAACTCTCGAGGAGGTACTCAACACCCCCGACAACGCCCCAGAGGGATGGCTTGTTGAGGTTGATATGAAGTACCCAGCGCATCTACATGAAGCCCACAGCGACTATCCGCTAGCTCCAGAAACCATGACCATCCCAGAGGCCTGGTTGAGCAGCTATCAGCGCGAGCTCCAGAACAAACTGGGGGGTAAGTTCACGGAGCAAACAAAGCTGGTACCTCACCTCCACAACAAGGAGCGATACGTCGTCCACTACCGCAATCTCAAACTCTATCACAGCCTCGGTCTAGAGGTCACCCAGATCCACCGAGCCATCAAGTTCAATCAGTCCCAATGGATGAAGCCCTACATAGAGATGAACACCTCTCTACGAGCCCAAGCCAAGTCGGAATTTGAGAAGGACTTCTTCAAGCTGATGAACAATGCCGTCTTCGGGAAGAGTATGGAGAACGTTCGCAAACGCATCAGAGTCAACCTTATCAGAGGCACCGAGACTGACCGACTCCGAAAATTAATCGCCAGCCCCAACTACGAATCGTGTAGAATCTTCAACGGTGGACTGGTGGCGGTGCACAGCATCAAGAACAAGGTCCAGCTGAATAAACCAGTCTATTGTGGGCAGGCCATCCTGGACCAATCCAAGTACCTCATGTACGACTTCTGGTACAACAAGCTTAAATCCCAATACGGTAATAGACTCCAGCTCTGCTACACATGATACTGACTCCCTTCTACTTCAGGTGGAGACTGAGGATGTGTACGCGGACATGAAGGCTCACCCCGACTGGTACGACTTCTCAGATTATCCGCGTGACCACCCCAACCATTCGACTGCGAATAAAAAGGTGGTTGGCAAATTCAAAGATGAATGCAACGGTCGCACGATAGCTGAGTTCGTCGGTCTCAGACCGAAGATGTACTCAATCCTAGAGGAGGCCGCCAACATCAAGAAAGCCAAAGGAGTGGCTCGGGCAGTTGTGAAGAAGTACCTCAGACACGAACACTACAAGGACAGTCTGTTCGGTCAGCGGGAATACAAGCACACACAGGTTGCCATACGAAGCAAGGGCCACCAGATAGGGGTTTATGAGATGAACAAAACATCTCTGAGCCCCATGGACACGAAAAAATGGATTTGTGCTGATGGTATCAACACTAGGGCCTACGGCTACCTAGAATCCTGCTAGGGAGTAGCTGTGGAGCTCCTCACATCCACGAGCTGGTCCATCTACGAGGTAGAAGTCCATAGAGTAGAGAACCGAGGGATGCATAACGGGCAGATCGCCAGCCTGGGCCTCATCGCTTAGGGAGGATCCGGTCAGGAGGCATTTGGGTGTCGGGAGGAACAATCATCAGCTCTTCGCGAACGAAGCCCCGCGCTGGCCCATCCTCCAGGTAGTACAGCGCAGGCCGCCCATCCTGGCATACAGTTCTACGAATCTCGTGTACTGTTAAGTGACCACGAAGGATCAGTCGCCCGGCGCCGGCCACCTTCAAGCTCATGCTCCCCAGGCGAGCTTGCATACAGATACCGAACTAGAGCCTCAGACGGAATCACAGGCTCCTTGAGGCCGATAGTACGGTGAGCAGGAGCGGCCGGCGAATGGGATACAGAAGTGTCCTTAATGGCATCAACCGGCTTCCGACCCGTCAAACGAGTCACCTCACCGTTAAGAGCCGCGACCACCTGAGGAAGAGCCTGAACCCATTCAGCTGAACGTTCAGAGGACCCTCGAGCCGCCAGTAGTAACTCTTGGGCGTACTGGGCACCGAACAGTCTCTCCGCCAGAGTGCGATTGAACCTCTCGACGATCGCCTGCTGCCGGTGATTCCCAGCTTCTCCACGCCGTATCTGTGTCTTATGCTTCGCTGCCAGCTGGCTCACAGCACCCATAAACTCACGCCCCGGGTCAATCTGCAGAAGCTGTGGCCATTTGAGTGGCCCGCGTTTGTAAATTCGCTCTAGGGCCAAAGCCACCCCTTCACTGCTCTTGTCTGTCAAAGCCTCTGCTTCCTTAAACCGTGAGGCAACATCCACAACTGTCAAGGCATACTTAAATGTCTTACGACCAACCCGGTCATGTGGTAGGTAGAGCAAGTCAGCCTGATGGACGGCATTCGGTCTATCTTCATCAATAGATGGCCGCGGAATGTAACGAGGAGCGGGTAAATAGATCTGAAAAATAGCTTGCTTCTTGAGCCAGTCTCGGGCAACATCCTCCGAAACATTAGCTGCAGCAGCTAGCTTCTTAATGGCCGCCAAGCCTTTCCAGTAGCCCTGAGGGCTGTAGTAGATATCCTCCAGATCTTTCATTTTGGTAGCAGCGGTCAATCTCTAAAGCAACTTATAAGCAACAATACCAGTCGCTGCCAGCCCAAGAACGATAAAAGTGATCTCGCGGTCTTTCTGCGGCTCGGATGGCACATAGAAATCCGACAGGCGAGGTTCAGGCTCGAGGGGCTCAACACGTTTGCCAGAGATCAGGCTGTATTCCCGCATGGCCTGGTCGGCATCCTGGAAAGAGTGAACGGCGTGGCCTTCGCGCTGTAGCTCATCGTTGAGCCAGTCCAGCCGCGCGGTTCTCTTTCTCATCCACTCAGCCTGGGCCGCCTGTAGCCGCTCGACAGCCTCATCGTGCCGCCTCATTTCTTCATGGGCGTCCGCATGCCCTAGCTTGGAAAAGAGGTAGTTGCCCCCCGTAAACGCGAGGGCATTGACAACAGCGCCCCCTATCATCATTGCGACAGAGGCCATAGCTAGCGGGGTTGATACTGTAAGGGTTTATGCAATATATCAGCGGGGATCAAGCCCTCTTTGATAAGCAAATCTCGGAGTGCTAAGGCGATGGACGTGTCTAAAACCATCATCCCAATGTCATACATATCAGCGTCTAGCTTGGGCAAGGTTGCCCCTTTGAAAATCACCTTGGTCAGTTTTGCGGTGCCTACCGTAAGCGCGGCCACCACAGCGCCGTGGTAAACGGCGTTAACAATAGCTTTCCCGTCAACGCCTGCCATTATTCCATATAAAATGGATCTCTATTCTTTAATATGTTAGTCTCCGGTCGCTTGGAGGGCGCAGGCGGGGCAGGTGCTTTAGTCCGCCGCATTTTCTGCCTAATTACTCCGACGACAACGACAACGCCAGCCACTCCGATAATCCAGGGAGTCCAGCCACGGTAATCAACTGGCACCATTGGAAACAGCGGTGGTGGGGCCTGCTCATGCTCGGGGGCTAACTTTCGTTTCTTCTCACGAACAGCCTGCTGCAGAGCTAGAGACAGCCTCTCTGCTTCACGACTCTTTCGAGCAGCAGCTCCTCTCTTCCCAGCCGCAACTTTCCTGGGGTCCTTCGTCACTAGTTTCTCCTGTGGAGCAATTTCGGGGGTCTCCTCCTCCATCTTGTTCTTGCTTAGGACAGATATGTCCAAAATGGCAGTGCCTAAAAGTTGCAAGCGCGACAGTTGCAGGTGCTAAGCACATACCGAACTTATGGTAGAGTTCACATGTAACTGTGTTTAGCGCATGCCCTAGAAACGGGTCGGCCTCCAGGTCTGTCACCAAAGCTTGATTATCAGCAATGGGGAGGAACATACTTGCCACTTGTGCGTACATCTGTAGCATAGCCGTGCCTAGGGTCTTTGTTATTGCAGCTCCAAGCCTCGCCTCATGCCTCGCATATAGCTTCTCAATTTCTTGATCAGGCAAGGCCTCAACCTGTTCCACTGTAAGTTTGGAGTACTTACCTCCTATGTACTGCCCGGCACGTCCCCCAGCCGCAAGTGATGCCAGCCTTTCACGATGCAACGCATGTCCGGACTGTGGTGTTGTGGCAGGTGGTGATGCATGTCCGGACTGTGGTGTTGTTGTAGGTTCCGGAGCAGACTCTACCGGCTTTGCCTCTTCACGTAACAGCTGGTCGAGTATGGTGTCACAATCCATCACAGCGTTTGCAAATACCCAACGTCTAACTCTAATATAGGAATGCACAGCCCATCCAAGCACACAACATGTGCATATAAGTTGTAATACAACTAAGACTGTTACGGAGTAACAAAGCACTGCTTCATACATGCTTAGCTGATGCTTAACATATGCTTAGCTGATGCTTAACATATGCTTAGCTGATGCTTAACATATGCTTAGTATCGAACAAACCTCACCAGCTTTGAGCACTTTATAAGAAAATGGGAACTTGGTCCTCAGTACCAGCTTTGAGAACTCATTAGCTTCGAGTTGCTTTCGCACCCCATCACGTTCCTCCCTAGAGTGGATGATGTAGTTCTCATCCAGGCAGTCTTCAAAGCTATCCTTATCCTTGGAATGGAAGAGCGCCACCCACTGTGTCTGCGCTCTGAGGCCTTTCGCAACGGCGTTGTACTTCTGGGTTTGAACCCACAGACTTTGCTGGGCATGTCGCCCGCTAAAAGCTAGATAAGTCAACATAGTCCGCTTCTGCGCAATAGCGTCCTCTGCGCTGCAGTCATCAATGATGTATAACGTCGGTGTCCCCTGAAACATTTTATAGAAGGCCTCTAGCCATTTGAGCAGCCGATCACCGGGGTCAAATATGAAGACCTCGGGATCTGACCACACCCACGGCCGGGCCCGGTATGTTTCATTGTATCGTACCGAAGGGCAAGCAATTACAATATGCTCGAAAACGCCCCTGTACGGGCCTTCCAGGAGGTCGAGAATGAATTCTGTTTTACCACACGATGTGGGGCCTGTGATGATGGCCGAGTGTGGCTTAAGTGGGAACTCCATTAATAAACAGCACTAACGAATCTCCCGGTGTCGATGTTCAGCTGTCCGTCCATAACCAAATAAACGTAGCAGTACAGGGGCCCCGCCGGTTCGGCCTCTTTCGTGATCTGGAGAGTGATGCCCTCAGAGCCGTTCTCTACACGCCGGCCGCTGCCGTGAAGATGGTCATCGTCGGAGGTCCGGAAGTCCAGCCACAAGCAGAATTTTGTCGTCAAGTACTCGCCTAGACTGACATCGAACAATCCTAGCTCTTTGGCGACTGCGCTTGTCTCAGGGTGCCTTTTGAGGCCACCAGCGAAGAATTTCCTGGCTTCGTCCCAGAGCTGGTGTGGTGCTAAGCCGTGCGCAAATAGCTGATTGGCTTGTCCTTCTACGATGACTTCAACTTTGGTGATCTGTGGGTTGTAAAACAACTCTGGTTGGCGTGCAAAATCCTTTTGGTTGGTGGGATCTTCCCATAATAGGAGAATGCCTTTCAAAGACTTACAGGGTGTGTTCAGATTGATGTTCCATATCGAGTCCTCCTTTTTCTGAGGGATCCGTCTATGCCGTAGGACCCGCTCGTATAACACCACCATACGGCTCTCATACATGCTACGAATTAGCCGGGCCAACGTGGGTTCAGTGACTACTTCGTACTCGAGACAGATGTTTTCTAGGGAGTATGAGGAGTTGCCGGTATCTTTACCAGTTGCGCGAATCACGCGGGAAGCGTCGTTAAAGGTCAACTCAATCTCCAGCCGATCACTAAGAGCAGATTGGTAGAAGGGCGCATGCGTTTCAAGCAGCTCAAAGTCTAGTGGTATGTAGTACCTGTTTTTGAAGGCCTTCGCGATGGCCACGTCTCTCGCATTGGCGGCGGGCAGAACAACAGCATCCGCTGCGCCAACACGCGCCTTGGTCACATTCATACCGGTGCTTGTATCGATGCCTTGATACACAGCGCTCGCCCGCTCCGATCGACTCTTCCAAAGATCCAGGTAGACGTTGTAGACATCACTGTCCACAAGAGAGAAGACTTCATTGCCAGAGAGCCTGACGGTCAGCTTTTGAACCAGCGCTCGGCCGAGGTTCTGGACCACGAACCGGTTGACATCAGGGGAACTGAGGTCGACATTGAATGCCAGCCGCACTGACCCAGGCACGATAACATCGTGTGCACCGAGATTGGGAAAACGAACTAGTAACTGCTGCTTCGGACCGATCGTAGAAGGATTGTTGGTCACGATTATTGTTTGCTGCAATCCTTTCACACCGAGCGGCTCCCGGAGACGGCGGTAAGGGTTAAGCTTACGACCATATGCACTTGAAGACATGGCTAGTTGTTTGTTGCTTTGTAGCAATATCTAATATGGATAGAGTTGAGCTGACTGATTTTGGTGGTGAAGAGGGGAGGCCTGAAACGGGTGAGGAAGAAGAGATCTCTTAATTTCCACTATCACCCTAGCCATTACTGGTGGTGCACCCCCTACCCCACCGCCTGGCCCTACCCCACCGCCTGGCCCACCACCAGGCCCGCCACCTGGCCCTGGGGCTAAGGAATGGATTCGGCAGAAACTGAAAGACCTAGCGAGCCTTCTAGCCAGGCTAGCTGGTAAGGCTGCGGAGGCACTCCCAGGAATCATAGGCGGTATTATCTCCTGGCTTCTTAACTTCTTGAGTAAGGGTGTGGGATGGCTGGCTGGAAATCTCTGGGCATTAGTGGTTGCACTCGGTGGCTTGCTGCTGCTGGCTATCAGAGAGCGGCTAATTGCGGTGAACAAACCATAGGGCCACTAGACCGACTGCGACACCCCCAGCAATGAGTGCTATCTTTTCGTTTTGATGCTTCAGCCCAGCTGCCTTATCAGCTATGCTAGTGGTCGGCTGCGCTGGCTGAGCAATGCTGGGCAGCTCTACCGTCGGCTGTGCAATGGTGGGCAGCTTAGGGGCATTAATGGTTGTATTCAGGCCACGCTTTAGGCCTGGCTCTGCTATGACGATCATGTTGTTATATCCAGCTATCTGGCCAATGCGAAGCAGCATGTCGCAGGGGGCCATATACAAACCCGTTCCAAAGACATAATTAACTTCTGAGCTCGCGTTTTGTAGCACATCCTGATATCTTTTGATGGCCGCCGCGAGATCGACGGGAGCAGAGACGGCGTCTTCTACTAATACCAGGAATTGCTTCTGGGCATCAAACGCCGTTCCGGTTCCCAGAATTCGTGTTCTAGTCTGAGCCTGGGCCCCTAAGATGGCCCACACATAGGTTCGAATGCTGTCATTTATTCGCTCAACACCGGGGCGTGTGAAGCCCTGTGACTTGTTAAGAATGAAAGCCTGCCAGCCAGAATCAGCGTGAATATCGTCTTGCGAGATATAATCTATGTGTAGTATGTCATTTGTGGTTTGTTGTGTGAATGAATGGCGCTTTGGGTCATATACACCATCATGTCCATCAGGCAGGACGCGATAACCAGTGTTCGTCCAGTAAATGTATACACTCCCCAACCCGTTATTCCTCCCGAGCCGTCTCCAGTTATCATTCTGGGGAATTCCAAATTCCGCGCATATACGCTGATAGGCTCTTACATCGTAGGGATTTTCAAAGGCGTTCCAACCCTGGTCTTGTGGTAGAGCCACACGCATCTCTTTGAGGATTCGGCGAATCTGGTAGTAGACATGGAATATGAAGACGGCTCGCGTTAGTGGGTCAGGGCCGGACAGATGCTCCTGTGCGGACACCCCACACCCCGCCGTGGCACACCATACTGCGAAGTTGAGTTGGTTTTGCCAGAATTGCATCGGATTTCTGTACCAGGCTTGCACGATCTGGTCTGACTCCACGTATGGCAACCGGTATTTTTCAAACATGTTGGGGAACTGTGTCGGAAAGGCTCTTTGGAGGTTGACCTGTATGTCCACCTTTGTGAGATCCTTTATTTGTGCAAACGGGTATACCCCACCCGTCCGGGTATTTGGCGTCCTTATTGAACTCGTAAGCAGTCATTATTATTAGCTGTGCTAATATGTTTTTCACACTTAGCAACGTCCAACATGGGGAACCCATCCCCCTCAACCCGGTCCTAGACAATCGCGATGGTGACCTAGAGGTGGCTATCGTGGAATTGTTGTTCTACCCCGCGTGGGTTAATATTTCCGAGAAGCTGAAAAACAATTGGTTCAAACTTGGTGACGAGAATGTTGTTATCCCCGACGGGTATTATGATGTCTGTGCTCTCAACAAGCAATTCTTTGAGCCACGGAAGCTCTCTCTTTCTCTCAACCCCGCAACTGGCCTTGTAAGTCTCGGTGGTATAAAATCGGGGGTGGTCTTAGGGTTCGGAGGGCTAGGTGGGGTTCTTGGGTTCGGCATAGACTACAGAAGTGAGCGGTTCAATGAGGTGTTTACATTCTATGCGGCGAAGTTTCCTAACCTTATCATATATAAGGAGTTGTACATTCATCTCGAGGGCCTATCATCATATGAAAACCGTCATAATTCGCTTCCCTCCACACTCCTCCGGGCTGTACCTGTTAAAAAAGAGGAATGTAATCAAGGAAGACATGAGCTTTTCTCTATGCCTCATTATAAAAAGCTGGAAACTGGAACTGTAGGGGGTATAAGACTTTCAGTCCGAGATGAAAAGGGTGACGACGTGCCACTGGCATATCTAAGCTGTGTACTCCACATCAGACATGGCTGCTCCGTTGGGAATTTACCGTCCTTATTGAACTCGTAAATTATCAGGCATGCTAAAATGTACATCACATTAACCAACATTCAGCATGGGGAACCCATCCCCCTCAACCCGGTCATAGACAATCGCGATGGTGACCTTGAGGTAGCTATTGTGGAATTATTGTTCTATCCAGCGTGGGTTAATATTTCCCATGAGCTGGACAATAATACCTTCCAGGTGGGGGGTAAACAGATTGTTATCCCCGATGGGTACTACGACATATGTACCCTCAACAAGCAATTCTTTGAGCCTCGCAAGTTTTCTCTGACACTGAACCCCGCAACTGGTCTTGTAAGCCTCGATGGTATATATGACTATGCCGATATATTGGGAGTAGGCTTACCCTACACTCTTGGGGGTTCTGAGTGGGAATTGTATGATACCGGGTTGGTTGGAAAAGAGTTTCCCAGACTCCTCTTATATAAGGAGTTGTACATTCATCTCGAGGGTCTATCATCTTATGAGAACCGTCATAATTCGCTTCCCTCCACACTCCTTAGGGTTGTGCCCGTTAAAAATGTGGAATGTAATCAAGGGAGACACGTGGTTTTCTCTGTGCCTCGTTATAAGAAGTTGGAGACTGGAACTCTAAACGATATTAGACTTTCGGTCCGTGATGAAAAAGGCAAAGCTGTGCCACTAGCATATCTAAGTTGTGAACTCCACATCAGAAAACACAATGGCTGATTCAGAAGGTCCAGGAAGGCATCGCCCAAGAGCATGCTCTACCCTAACCTTTGCTGATTTGGCCGACACTATTGGGTGGTGGAAGCCGGGTCATAACTACAAGATCTATGGCCTCCAGCTCACTCCCCAGGGGGTCTATGCTCGTGCTGCCATAGACCATCCCGACGACGATGACTGGGATCTGCAGCTTGAGCTTCGCACGGGATATACTCACCTCGAGCCCAATGGGATACTTATCAGGTTAACCAACATGGGCAAGGTGTTTGTGAGTTATCAGGCCTGCAGGACAGTCACACGCCCCAACAAGTCTCCAGTTGTGACCTACAAGTCATTTCTGAAAATGCAGTGCGCCAGGGCTCTCTTCTATGCCGTATCGGCGACTGAGGCTAAAGCCCAGGGGACTAAATATTGCCTGAAGGCTGTTACAGAGTGTAAAGCTGACCTTGATATGCTAGGTAAGCCTCCTAAGGAGTCAACCATCTATCTCGAGTTAGCTATTGGACCTGTGGCACAGACAGAGTTTGCCCCAGTCCTTCCTGGGGTCTCTATTAAATGGAGTGCGTCATCACTCCCCAGGCATGTTGCTCTCGTCATTACTTCCGCGGCCGACGGGACGTGGGCGGCCCGGGCAACAGAGACGGATATTATAGTAGAGCTCGGTGAGGTTGCGGTAGATGAAATCATTTTTACTACCGATACTGCTTTTGTCCGGCTTTTGTTCACTACAGGGCCGATTAGCACCGTTCGCATTGAACATTTAATATCTCAGTTGAAGAAGTAGGTTTGACGCGCAAAGAATAATGTCGCTCTATCCTACAATCGATACTAGTGACGGCGGTGCCTATCGTATTCAGGAGCTTACCCGTCTTCGGAAGTCTCTGGAAGATGAAAGGGACAAACGGGCTGCACTGTATAAAAAATATCGGCGTGCCGTTAATGCATTAGACGCTGTGGACAGCGCGATGCTGGCGGCTAGCCTTGGTATGGGGGTGGGGGGTGTTGGGCTTCTTACCACCATTATCGCTGCCCCTATAGTTGTCGGGCTCGAGATAGCTGCCCTAGCTTGTGGAATCATGTCCGCTGGGAGCAAGCTAGCGTCCCGCAAACTAACATCAAAAGCTAAGAAGCATGATGAAATTTGCACTCTGGCGACGGCTAAGCTTTCTAGTATAGCCGACCTTGTTTCAAAGGCTTTGGATGATGGGAGAATTACAGATGTGGAGTATAAAATAATTACAGCTGAAGAAAATAAATTTCACCAGTTGAAAAAAGATATTCGGAGCAAGGCGCCGGCGGATCTAGACGAAGAGACAAAAAAGTCTCTCATTCTGAAAGGGCGGGACCAGGCACGGGCAGAATTCGTCAAAGCTATAGGATCGAAATAACCTGTATACGCGATCAGGACAGTTTGGAACCACCCCCCTATTCCACCGAACGATCCGCCAGTGGATTTCAGTAATGCGCGGAAGGATATACTCCTCGGATAAACAATGTAAAATTCTGAGGTATGTATGAACATTTTTTCCATTCATTGCTTTTCCATTTTTCTCATCCTATTGTCACATGTGAATGAAGAGATCTCCTGTTCTATATGTTGTGTTTTGTTTGTTGATGAAGGCTAATCACCGCAAAGATATGTATCAACACCATACACCATGTGGTGTAATTCTGTTTGGTAAAACTTTATATGGAAGTAATGAATATGAAAGAATACTAAGAGCGGCGGATTCCCACTACACAGAAGTAATACACTTAACATCTCAAGTGTTATTCTAACAATACGCTCATTAAATATGTTTCAGCTGACTCAATCAAGTGTCGTCTCCACAATGAAGGTTGGCTACACAAAGCTAACTGGCGGTTGCCTTGTGGGATTTTTCACGAGAACAAAACAAATCACCGCGCGGCACGTGTGGGATTTTTTCGCGAGAACAAAAATCACGGCGCGGCACTCGTTCATAAAAACTCGTCACGCAAAGACAAATTGATCACGCTTCTATGTTTTGATCACGGTACTTCCGGCGTGATCATTCAAGCCGGAAGTGGCGTTGTCTGGCGCACAAATTTGATTATCGGGGCGTGTGTGTATGCGTGCGTATGTGTGTGCATGCGTGCGTATGTGTGTGGATGTATGTGCCCCATTATACACCTATTTATCGTTGGTATGGTGGGCGGCCCTCTGGTTCATATTGAGGACTTAGCTTCATCCCTTTATAGAGTAGCAGCTTGATGCCGGTCGTCTTCTCAAACTTCCGAAACATCTTATGAAGCGCGTCTAACGTGCAACGCTCACACATCTCATATGGTTTCCTAACACCCCTCTCACAGAATATACACTCTTCTATCACCTCGCCCCGCTTTGCCTGTTCATCGTGCCAAGAACAATAAAGGTCGATGGCTGGGCGGCCGCAGTGAAGTTCTGTATCGAGCTTCGGCCACTCACATCCATAGGTCTCCATCTGTATGTGCCCAATAAGTCAACCTCTAACTCGACGCGCTGCCCGGCGCCCCCTAATATTTCTGGGAGGGGGTCCTGGCTGTTGCAATTTGTGTTGGTGGTGCGCGGTGAGAGAGCGTGCCCGCTCGCCGAGTGCTCCCGTGCGTATTCGCATAGCGGTGCCCATCGTGATATGGCTGGTTGGTAAGGCTCTAATTGTGTAACGCAGTATAGTCACCCCCTATAACAAAATATGGTTGCCCGCACTCGGGGTTGCCCCGGCGATTTTTGCGCTATAGTTACAACTGTTCTTCACGGTGCGCATCTTGGTATGTCTGTAGATGATACACTCTAAATCGATGGCTCGGTCGCCCGAGTGCGCTCCGGGATACAGAGGACGGCCCGCTCGGTCGCCTGCACCCGGGGCCCTGGGGGGTGGGGCCCCCGGGGGTTGGGTCCCTAGGGGGGCTTTCTTTTGGCGCTCCTGTGGTGCCCCGACCCTTTTGGCCCCAAACCCCCAATGGACATCTACAAACAAAGTCAGTCACATACACTCTGTTTTATAGATATAGATATATATATATATTCAGAGAGTTTCATCTCTTAAATCGATTTGAATTTGAAAAGAAAAAAACAATTTGCAGACATGTGTTGTGCCGACTTTGCCATTTAAAATCAATGGCAGCGTTTGAGTCAATGTCACACATGTACAAAATTTATTTTAATTAATATTAAGATGTTTTTATTTGGATTTTTGAATTATGCATCCAATTGTAAATATATTCAGAGAGTTAGATCGCTTAAATCGCTGTGAATTTGAAAAGAAAAAAAAATTGCAGATATGTGTTGTGTCGACTTGACTTTGCCATTGGAAATCAATGTCAATGGCTGCGCCACACCACACATGTCAATCAGATTACATTTTTTAAGACTGTCTCATAAATTATAAACAAATGTTTAAATTCACATAGGAGAAATCCATTTTATACAAATGTCTCATTATATAAATAAAGATATATTATCTCATTATGAATTTATGTAGTAATAATTGTACTTTTCACGTAAATTTATTTTATATTTAGAATTGCACTATTGAATCATGGCAAGAAGGACTGCTGATGATCTCAGATCCCATCTGTCTATGTTCGAAGAAATTTTTTATTTGTGAAATTTTATTTTGTTAAAAAATCTAATAGTAACCATCAGTTACAATAATAATTAATTGGCAGGCCATTTTTACATGCTAATTAGATAACGTTGCATACTATCTAAACACTAATATAACATGTTACATGCGTTTCATCATTCCGCAGAATACAAGATACAACTTGCCAGGGTTTAAAGCTAATATAAAGAATGCACGTGGTAATTAATTAATATAACAACTAATTGGCGGCCATTTTTATATACTAATTAGATAACGTTACATAGCGAGCCCTATCATCATTTTAATTTTGAGTATTTACAAATGAGACCAGCCACAGTAGATAGGCCTTGAAATTCAAAATCTAATGGTACCTCAACGATGCCTGTATGTCACTTCTAAGGGAAGATATTCACATTTTTGTGAAGGTGAGACGAGTTGCGATTTCTCATGCTATTCACCCGATATTAGAGCTCTCCAGTGTGTCCGATTACCTTCACCAGCGGGTGTGCGTGTCTGTTCGTGCCAGATGGTCTCAAACAGGTCATATGAAAACTGACTTCAAAAATATGTTCCGTGATGTTAAATGATTACAAAATAGTACAAGTATACAAATAAATTATTATTAATCTTTAAAATTGTGTTCACTTTAACTTTAGCAGTTCAAGTTGCACGTTTTGAGTGTTAACAAAGTGTAGCGCAATCGATATGCGCGGCCGTCATGACCCGTGGGTTTCCAATTCACAAAGGCACATCTTTGCAGAAAATCTGCTTTTCAACCACAATTCGAGCAAGTTTAGCAATGAATCTTTGCTGATTCAGGGGCAATATTTTATATGGCAATTAAAATTTACATTAAACAAAGACAACTATTGTATCCATCAATTCCGATATGCGATCATTCCGCTGCCTCTGTGGGATGCGCTCCCCGGCAGTCGGCAGCTCGCACATATCCATAGAGCACACTTTTTTCACAAATTTTCAGTTTCTTAGTTCAATATAATATTTTAGTTCGTAATGTTTAACCCTTTACAGGGTGGACCGGCCATTTCCGTCCGATACGTTAAACGGACAAAACGTCTCAAACCGGCCGATACTATTATGCATTGTAAAAACGCGGTCTCTCGGCTTTCCGATACTTCCGACGGCTACTTTCGCTTTCGCCGATAGCTTGACAACATGGCCGCCATTTGTAAAGCGTGTACTATGAATTTGAACCGACTTTTATGGACTTTTTTTGATAGTTTTCGGGGTTTTACGCTGTTTTTCAAAACGGATTTCGGCGATTCTTCAAGTGATAGCCGAGATTTTGCTCTGTTCAATTTAAGTGACATTAAAGGGCACAAAGTTGACTATTAATCGGAGCTAGATATCAGTGCAAAGCGTTACTTTGCATTAGCAGTCTGAGTCGGACTTTAAAGAAAGTGATTATGATTCTGAAAATGTGTTTGTAAATTTCCGTATAGATGACGGAAAATCACAAACAACATGCCGTATTTCGTAAATATTTGTGTTCATATATGGATTACCGACAACAATCACGTGAGTAACATATTCTGCATGCTTTTCCCTTCATTGTGTTGTTTATTTAACTAAAATCGGTTGACTAACACCTTATTTGTGATGTTTTTACTAACGCGACCCGAAATTTTACCGAACCTGAAAAAATCTTGCCCGTTCAGGGCTACAAAACGGACAAGCGTCTGCCCTGTACAGGGTTAATAGTTTCTATTATATCACCTAATAATTTTGTGAAAAATTTTTAAAAAAATGTGCCCAGCCGGGAACAGAATCACTGTCTCCCGTGTGACAGGCGGAATGCTTACGACTACGCTAGCGAGGACACAATGATTGTTCCACAAAGATTTTTATATAGTCAAGCCGCCATTTTGGGTTTCATGATCGTAACATCTTTGCCTGTTTTTCAACCACAATTAAAGCAAGTTTAGCATGAAACTTTCCAGATTTCTGAAAAATTTGATATTTGATGCAGCATTCGAAGATCCATCTATAATTGATGGTTTTCTATTGAAAGCGACAGAAAACAAATTAATTACGGTTCAGCGTGCCATTTCCATTTTTCTCCGCATGCAAGGTTGGTCTCAACCAAACGGGTCATAGGCGGATTATGAAAACTGACTTCAAAAATATGTTCCGTCATGTTAATTGATTAAACAATAGTACAAGTATACAAATAAATTATTAATAATCTTTAAACTTGTGTTCTCTTTAACTTTAGTAGGTCAAATTGCACGTTTTGAGTGTTGAAAAGTGAAAGTGTACATGCCATTCCAATCGATATGCGCATGCGCAGTCACCATGGCACATGGCCATGAGTTTACCCATTCACAAAGGCATACTTCGCAGAAAATGTTTTTCATCCACAAATAAAGCTAGTACTGCGAAGAAACTTTCTAGATATATTTAAAATTGTATGCAGATTTCAAAAATACATCTATAATTGATTTAATTCTATCTGCAACACTGTGCAAGCTGACGACTGCCGGGGAGCAAGCAGCGGAATTATCGCGTATCGGAATCGAAGAATCCAATAGATATCTTCGTTTAATGTGAATTTTAATTGCCGTATAAAATATCGCCCCTGAATCAGCAAAGTTTCATCGCTAAACTTGCTCGAATTATGATTGAAAAACAGATTTTCTGCCACGATGTGACTTTGTGAATTGGAAACGCACGGGTCATGACGGCCGCCGCATATCGATTTCACTACACTTTTCAACACATAAAACGTGCGATTTGACCTACTAAAGTTAAATAGAACACAAGTTTAAAGATTATTAATAATTTATTTGTATACTTGTACTATTTTGTAATCATTTAACATGACGGAACATATTTTTGAAGTCAGTTTTCATATGACCATTTGAAACAATCTCGCACGCATAGACGCGCAGACACCAGCGAGTGTCGCTGGTGGAGGAAAAGGGACACATTGGAGAGCTACACTTACGGGTGAATAGTATGAAAAATCGCAACTCGTCTCACCTTCACAAAGGTGTGAATATCTTCACTTAGAAATGACATACAGGCATCATTGAGGTACCATTAGATTTTGAATTTCAAGGCCTATGTACTGTGGCAGTCTCATTTGTAAATACTCAAAATTAAATTGATGATAGGGCTCCCTAATATTAGGCAAACCTTTCCTGGAAAACCCAGGATGACGTGTGTTCTTGTCACGTGAGATTTGAATGAATGAATGACGTCGAAAGAATGCATGATAAATTAGGACAGCATTTTCCGGGACAAGATTTTCAATGGTGGAATGACTCCGTACATGACTTTCAGTTTTAACTTCAGGTAATGGCACGATGGAACACGCTACGTTACATCATTTTAATAATAAATGACATGAGCAGTTAGGATTCGCTACACCGATCGCAATGATGTATGGTTGCTAGGATGTTCATTTAAAAATAAACAAGCTACACTAATAAGAACATAAATTTTGATAAATTCTGCTTTACCTTAAGCCGAACCCGAAAAAAAAAGATAGAGAGATCTTTTGTTTCAATTTCTGCGTTTACAATCACGACACTCAAAGATGGGCACTCTTCCGACAGACGGGTCTAAATAGCTCTGCAGTGAATAAGTGATTAGGGTTAGGGTTAGTGTTAGTTATATAAAATTATTCACTGCAGAACTATTTGTATTTAGACCCGTCTGTCGGAAGAGTGCCCAAAGATGCATATCTTCGCTTCTAATTGATATACAACTATGGGACTCCCTGTCAGAGTCTGTTGTTCTGTTGTTTGTGTCATTTTTCCTATTCCTAACCTAAACAATACAACAATACATACATTGTTATGTAATTGGTTGTGTTGTTACTTTACTATTTAAGTAACGGAATATTTTAAAACCAAATTGTCCAAATTATTAGCTCTGTTAAATCAACAGAAATTCTGTAAAATTGCACCTACTTACAAAGTACTGAATTCCTTTTGCACAAATATGAAAATGTTCTCGCTGTCTCACACTACTCACAGAATTTCACTGTCAACTGTCAACGGCAACGCTTATCCATCTGCTGTGTATTGATACAGGTGGATTTGTGGTTGTCGCGAAAAGCCGCAAATAGGGAATTGTTTCAAATGTTTCAGGATTTGAGATTTAAATATTGAGCATAACCCACTATATATATATTTCAATCAATATTTAAATCTCAAATCCTGAAGAAAAAAAACCACATAAATCAATTTGATTATTGCTTTCTGGACTTTAGGCGGCCTGTAAACAATATAAAATGACACAAAGTAGTGCAGCTTTACATAACAGAATTACGACACATACAGGATGTGGCGATTAGCCTTCATCAGCAAACAAACACATTAACAAAACACAACATATAGTCAAGGAGATCGCCTATAACTACATCAAAACGTAACGACAGACGAGAAGAACAAAGAGATGAACAAATGAAAGCACACACACATTGGCACCTTGCGGTCTTGACAGACGATAGTTTGTGCTTTAAAAAGGCATAATAACTTTTATCTATGGCAGTAGCGAATGTGACTGACAAGGCCAATTCGCGCTGTAAATGTTCGTTCACAGTGGGTACATGTGAACACGTGGTCATTTCCACCATCATGCACCATATTACGTAACACACGCTCAGTGTGTGACTTATCTGCAATAATTTTCTCCTTTGTCATTATTCCACTTCTGATGTTTGCCCTCCATGCAACACGTTCAGCGGCATTATCAATGCCTGTATCAACCATGTCCCGCTTACACACATCTTTGTATCGTAGTAGAGGCCGACCCTGAGATCTCTTACCCATCTGTAATTCACCAAAAAGGATGTCCTTTGATATTCTACCATCATCTATCCTCCTAAGATGTCCTATCCATCTAAGTCTACGAAGACTGAGCATGGAATATACAGTCACACAACCTGATCTTTCCAATACTTCAGTATTTGTGATTTTGTCTTGCCACTTAATACCAAGAATTCTTCGCAGACACCGCATATGAAAGCTGTTTAAACGTTTCTCTTGGTGTGAGTAAGTTGTCCAGGTTTCACTGCCATAAAGAAGAGTACTAAGGACACAGGCTTGATAGACAAGGACTTTTGTTTTGGCAGTAAGCTTCCTGTTCTCCCAGACTCTTTTTCTTAACCTGTTCATTGTTGTTGCTGCCTTACCAATCCGGATGTTGATTTCCTGATATAGGGATAATTTGCTATTTACCACTGATCCTAGATATGTAAAATGGTCTACCATCTCTAGTTCGGCGTCGTCAATAAAGATTGATTGTACCCCATGTGCACCCTGTGACATAATCTGTGTCTTCTTGTTGCTAATTGTTAAACCAAATTCAGAACAAGCATTGGAGAATGCAGATAGTAGACATTGCAATTCTTCATCAGAGTGGGTCGTAACTGCAGCATCATCTGCAAAAAGCAACTTTCTGATCAGTACCCTCCTAATTTTGGTCTTGGCCTTCAATCTCTGAGCATTGTAGAGGCCACCATCTGGGCGTGAGTGAATGTATATACCACCATCCTGATCACGAAAGGTACATTTCAGTAGAAGTGAAAAGTATATTCCAAAGAGGGTGGGAGCTAGTACACAACCTTGCTTAACTCCACTCTTGATTTCAAACTCTTCAGAAGTTGCACCATCAAACTTGATTATACCCTTCATGTCCTGTGTGGAACGATTCCACAATGGACAGAAGAGTTGGTGGGCAGCCAATCTTCTTTAGTGCCTTGAACAGACCCTCACGACTGACCAAATCAAATGCCTTTGTGAGGTCGATGAAGGCAATAAACAGTGGTTGATTCTGTTCACGGCATTTTTCTTGCATTTGTCGCAATGAGAATATCATATCAATAGTAGACCGGTTCTGTCGAAAGCCACAATGTGATTCGGGGTAGACTTGATCTCCTAGGACTTGAAGTCTGCGCAGAACAATTCTGGCAAATACTTTTCCAACAATACACAGAAGTGAGATACCCCTATAGTTGTTGCAGTCGCTCCGATCACCCTTGTTCTTGTACAGTGTTATGATGCTTGAATCTTTGAAATCCTGTGGGACTTGTCCTTCTCGCCAGCATAGCTCTATTAGCTGGTGGATCTGTAGAGTGAGTGTGTCTTGCCCACTCCTGATAACCTCTATTGGAATCCCATTCTTACCCGGAGCCTTGCCAGATGCAAGTTCATTTATAGCACACTTAACTTCTGTTATGGTGGGAAGTGTGTCCAGGTGGTCAAGAGTTGGTAGAGCCTCTATGGTGTTGAAGGCATCATCCGCTAGTTTGGTCTTACTTGAGTAAAGCTCAAATAGTGCTCTACCCATCTGTCCATCTGCTGTTTCTTATCAGTTATGATTTCTCCAGTCAAGGTTTTCAATGGTGCACTTCTTTTGATCATTGGACCACAGGCTTTCTTTATTCCTTCAAACATGCTTCTGATGTTTCTCTTATCAATTGCGATTTGAATGGACTCACATAACTTGATCCAATAATCATTTGCACACTGTCTGGCAGCCTTTTGCACATCCTTCCTAGCTTGCTTTAGCTCACTCAGAGTGTTATGCGTTGGTCTTTCCTTGTTTCTTAAGAGAACTAACTTCTTCTTATCAATCAAGGGCTGCAGTCTGTCTGTTTGCCGCAAACCAGTCCTGCCTCGTATGATCCACAGAGCCGTAAACCCCTACCGCAGTTTTATAAAGAGTTTCCTTAAGTTGACCCCACTTTTCATTTACTGTACAATTTTCTGGTGTATCAGTGAAAGCGTCTTCAAGTTGCTGTTGAAACTGAAAGCACTTTTCAGAATCGAGAATGTTGTCCGAGAAGTTGACTTTTCTCAAGGAGCTCTCATTTCTCGTGCGCATGAGTTGGCACGTTAGGGAAATGCGGCTAGAATAGGCATTCACTTCCTGACTCTCACTGAGAGAAGACGCAGGGCTCTGTTAAGCCATTTGTATAGCGTCTTACCTCAACCAAGTTGCGGCTGACTGTTATCACATGCAGGCAGATGTACCCTTGAACAGTTCTGGTAGCTGACTGGAGGCTGGTTCTACTTATTCAGGTATCTACTTAGGTTAATTAATTTAACTTTGTAAGTGTTCACAAAACGCAATCGTTCTAACCTCATTAAATATGCGGGTGTCTTTGCATCACTAATGAGAAACCTATCGATAACGTCGCTGACAACTAGACCGTGTGTTGCGTTTGTTGATAGGCGTGTGTAGTGAGTTACCGGCTTGAAATGTAGGCCTGTGATGTTGGCGATTTGTGTTCAACTGGTATTTACCATGTGTGGCCAATCGTGGCATATACTATGTTGCTGTGTTATAATAGGACATAGATAATAGTGCATGATATGAACCTAGACTTATGTCAGTCAGTAGCTGAAGCTAGAAGAAACTGTTAGATACCAAGGTGAGTTGGTAGGTGGAGATTCAGACAGTGTTGTGCATAGCCACTAAGTAAAGAGAGAACTTAGTGCTTTACCATAGTGAATGATGTAACTATTGTGTAATAATGTAATAGTGAATTCATTGTGGGGGACACTGGAATTCTGTGAGAAGGTAAGTCTTCAGTGATGATATATATATTATATGATGTGTCATGATGTATATATATTAGGTCATGTTATGTGATACTTCTTGGAGCGATACCGAACGCCGAGTGGTTCGACGCGTGATCACAATGCATACCGTCGCGATGTCAACATGCGTTCTAAATTCTTGTCTTTACTGTCCTGTTCTTTCCTGCTTGCACAAGTGCGAATGAGTGCTGAGGTGCTAGTGGTATGGAAGGACAAAAGGAGGTTGCATGAGACACGGGGACATATGGGATATGGGGATTTGAAAGCAAGTTATGAAAGTATGGTGCTGGCAGACCAGGCCAGCTATGAAGTTCGGTCCAGGCCAAGGCTAATCCACTTGGAAGGGCAGAGCTGGAACATAACCCTTGGAACATGTGGGGAACATGTTTTACCAAGAAGGCTTCTTGACTCTAGGGAAGAGTCTGATAAGAAGAGTTTTGCTAGAGGGTGGGCAGGAGGTCCCACCAGCAGAACGGTGTGTGTAAATACTTGATGTGATCATGTATTATCCCTATATCCCGAGGGATGGTACAGTGATCAGTATTATGTTTACTATTGAACATGTCCAATGTAAGGAACGAGTCCAGGGACTCTTCACCTTAATGTTTAGTTCTGTTAATTTTAGAACTATGATAACTGATTACTATAACTAGTGACGTTAGCGACAACTGGTAGATGATTAGGGATAGGTGAGACATACGATCAGACTCGTCATTCTGATTACTTACTCTATTTGACGGGCTGTTCTTTGTGGCCAGCTGACATTGACAGAAACCCATGCTTTACTACTCTCAATATAGAGATAATGCTTTAGTTATTTGCATAACTAAGTAGCATGACTGAGGGTTGAGTAGTCAGTGGTAGGATGCATGTGGACCAATGTTTGGGCCAGAATACTCTCACCGATCGCTCTTCCTTTCAGGAGTTGCCTGTTGAGGAACCAGTCGACTACACTTGTTGTCTGCCTGAAACCACTTCGTGTACCACAGCGAAGGGTAGAATCCTTTACTTACCTCGCCTGACTAAACCACACCATGTGACAGGGTGCATCATCATGAGTGAAGGTTATCATCAAGTGATTTCGGTGCCCTGAAAGTGCACATGTGGGATGTGATGGTTTGTGTGTTTTTCTGACTTAGAAGATACTCTATTTCAGCAAGGAGAAGTTCAGCCACCTGAGCAATCATGCTCAATGATACGAGACACCAGACTGTACACAGTCTATTGTGGTTCCGCCTAAACGTCGGAAAGATTAATCTATAAACTTGTACTGTTCCTACGCCAGCTTTAGTGGCAGGTCATGATGAGACCTACACCAGCTTACGTATAGAGACTAATGTCAAGTGTTATCAGGGTAACGGACAACTAATTATTGTCCAGACTGAACAGTGTTGTCTCCATATGAAATAGTTGTGTGATTCTAAGGTTGTACTTATAGAGTATGAAGACCTTGAACTGTGTTTTCTCTTAGGACTCTAGGTCGTATCAGCAGAACTATCTGATTACCCAACCAGGGGTAATGTACTGTGATTTAGGGACCATTAGATTGGTCAGTGGCTTATTACCCAACCAGGGGTAATGTACTACGACTTAGGGACCATTAGATTGGTCATTGGCTATTACCCAACCAGGGGTACTTGATACTAATGAGGGACCATTAGATTGGTCATTGGCTACAGACATTCATTGAAGTCAAGAGTAACTGGGGTCAACTCCAGGAGGATTGTCTCCCAGCTAGGCTGTTTACAGAGAACTGTTTATTAACTTAGCAGTGACTCATTAGGAAGTGATGAAGTTGCAGTTCGTCCAGTTGAGTGAGGTCCAGGGGTAACTCTCTTGTTGTCGATCCAAGCTCTGGGGACGGAGTGGTCTCCAAGGTTCTAGTCATCTCACTGGAAGGAAGCCGGGTGAGTGGCGGACCGACTGGACGGGACATCTGCATCCAATCTACTTCTCAGCCTTATGATGAAGTAACCATATCTCTGATTCTGTCTCTACTCTATCCTCTATTTGTGTAAATAGATTATTCTATCAGGATGTTCATTTCAGTTCTATATTCTCAAGGGTAGAATAAACTTTGTGTATGTTGACTTACTCTTTGTATAATTATTGAGTGTGGTCTCGGACGATGCCTCAGTGTTCATTGTTCCACGGGAGTAGGTAGTTAGTGGGGGTCTAGAATCTGGAGGGGCTTTGTAGACATAATTAACTAATACGAGGTCAACCACAGAGTAAACAGTGTATCTACCTGTCCAACCCCTGGGGTTAGAATACACGGGAGTGCTAGAGACACCTCGGGGGTGGTTAACTCTCACTACCCAAGGCGATCTTGTCACACATGTGACCTTTTGCAGCTCTTTTGTTTTAATAAAAAGGAGCTTGTAATACATAGGTCATTTCTGGTGTAATGCTCCAGCAGCCTTTGCCCATTTTCATTCATCCGACCGATGTCGTATTTTCCAAGGCACACTGGCCATGAATTCGAGTCCTTGCGAACACGAGCATTGAAATCACCGAGCATATAAATGTAGTCAGATTTTGGAACTGTCTTTATCACGGAGTCTAACTCCTCATAGAACGAATCCTTCACATCATCAGTGGAATCGAGTGTCGGTGCATATGTAGTAATAATTGTGGCAAAACCAGAAGAGGTTGCCAAGCGCAGGGATAATAGTCTTTCATTTCCTCCTGCTGGAATGTCTATCATTCCCAGTAGCGAATTCTTCACTGTAAAGCCCACACCTTGTTGCTTTTTTTTTCTGCCTGCCCTCTACCCTTCCAAAAAAGGTGTAATTGTTTTCCCTGAGTGATCCCTTCCTCAGCGAGGCGAGTCTCTTGCAGGCCAGCAATATCAATGTTAAGACGATTGAGTTTGGCATCAATCACAGCCGTTTTTCTCACATCGTTAATATTGGTCAAGTCAGTGGAAAATCCTGGACACATGGTTCTCACGTTCCAAGTTGCAAGCTGTAGCTTGAGGTTTCTATTTTTCTTGTTTATTAGTACCTGGTGCATTGGTTTTACAGCCTGCGATTAAGATTTTGTCCTAGCCCCAAGCACCCATTCAAGCAGGCAGGCTGTGGCGGATCAGCACCCAATTGGCCAGTGGCTGTCCAGCTTGAGGCGGGCGGTAGCTGATCAGTGGCACCCGTAGGTGTCTCCCACCGTCAGAGACAAAGCGTGGCGCCCCATGTCTACGCCAACTGACAGGGATTATAACCCGTAACAGTTGCCTCTCGCTTTGATTCCGAGACCGGTTAAGACCAGGGATGGAGTTATTGCCTCTCCATAGCACAAAGCCTGGGCTAAAATATAGAGATCATGTGTTGCCCATGCCAGCATGATCCCTCTCTCGGCCTGCCTAGTTCACTCCAGAGGAAAGGTAACACCTCTACATCTGGAACACGACAAGCTACAGAAGCTGCCGGATCAGCAAAGCAATGCTCTAACTGTCCGCCTGTCGAAGCTCCGATCCTAGACCAGCCGCCAACCAAGGCTTAGGGCCTGGTCTGCCCTGCCATGACATTTTGTTTTTAGGTTGCATTTCCTCGCACCAGGGTAAGGCTTGTACCCTCCCAATTACGCTCTTTCGCCCGAAGCCGTTGGCACAATGTGGGGTGTCGGGTTTGGTAAGCGCCGCCCAACGTTCGGCGCTAACAGAAAGCGGGTAGTACCGTCTACTGTTATACGGTAGCTCAGTCATATCTGACTAAGACCTGACACATGTGTCAATGAAAGCAATGAAGAGAAAATTAACATTGAAAAAAAATTTCATACTTACCGCAGTATTAGGAGCTGTGTATAACCCCAAATATCCCCGATGTCTTGTTTTTATACCCAACCGAGGGAATGTGGTGTATGATAATGATGGGGTCGTGGGTGTAACGGTTCATTGAGTACATTGAACGAATGGGGGCGGGGGGCGGAGGCAGGAAGGTAGGACGGCAACCTGTGATTTTAGTCTGAGAATGGTATCTGAGCAATCCCAGTGGATGTACTAACAAAGCATGAGAGGGTGCCAGTGGACGAATATTGAAGAGTAATGGAGTGTGCACCCAAGTATGATGGTGATACTAAACAAACTCATATTATATACTTCTTTATGTTATTGTGAGGCGAGTCTTAAAGTCTGGGTGGACTGATATGCATGAGCGCACATACTTACATCTACACCACTCAACAGAAATTCATACAATAGTGTACATGGACATATGCAAGGTATATATGAGAAGAGACAGAGGGAGAGAGAGAGCACGCGAGAGAGAGAGAGAGAGAGAGAGAGAGAGAGAGAGAGAGAGAGAGAGAGAGAGAGAGAGAGAGAGAAAGGTTGGTATAGTTACTGCGATATGCCACATGGGGTATGTGGACAGAGAAGCAATTTTTGAGAGAGAGAGGTGGGGGGGGGGGGGAAAGAGAGGTTAGTATTGTTCCTGTGATGTGCCACAAGAGGTATGCGGAGTAGGTCGGTCTACACATATGAGGCTTCACTCATACTGTTCCCTATGAAATAGGGTCAGTAAGGTTGATTGTTATACCACTTATTTTAAGATCACATCACCCAATGCTTGTGTTATTGGGGTTGTATAATATCCGGCCACCGGTAATACACATGGTATAGGTAGGTACAGAGAAGCAAGATGGTTGAGAGAGAGAGAGAGAGAGGGGGGGGGGGGGGTTGGTATAGTTCCTGCGACATAACGTATGGGGTATGTGGAGTAGGTCGGTCTAAAAATACGAGTCTTCACTAATACTTTCCCTATGAAATAGGGTCAGTGAGGTTGATTGTTATACGACGTATTTTAGGATAAAATTACCCAATAATTGTGTTACAGGGGTTGTATAAGATCCTACCACCAGTAATACACATGATATGGGTAGGCACATAAAAGCAAGATTATTTTGAGAGAGAGAGAGAGAGAGAGAGAGAGAGAGAGAGAGAGAGAGAGAGAGAGAGAGAGAGAGAGAGAGAGAGAGAGAGAGAGAGAGATCTATACATATACATACTTCTTCTTCTTCTTCGTTCATCCGGAGTTTTTTTTTCGGACGTGATTGCGTTGTGCCTGTTTACAGCAAAGCTGCGTTCTTGCGCCATTAGGCCGACACATCCGACTTCTGCGGGCATTTGTTGACCTGGTTAACCTTTCCGGGGATACATATACATACACATACACATATACAAACGCATACGCACACACACATATATCCTTATACACACATACACACACATACTTACATCTACTCACTCACACACACACACACACACACACACACACACATATATATATATATATATATATATATATATATATATATATATATATATATATATATATATATATATATATATATACACATATATATATATATATCCCGCGTTTCCATCCTGTTTCAGGATATTGCGGTCAACATCAGCATCTTTCAGCTGTATGTTGATTCCTAGGCTAGATTACGCTCATCAGCACGCCACGACTTTCTGAGCGACCGGCTCCATACTCTCATAAGTCACTAGTGCGACTCGAATCGCTTCCAATTCTCGTGCACTCACGTCATCCACGAGAGTATTCGAGATTACGGAGAAAGCTGCTAACTCCTCGGCCAGGGAGCTGGCACTATATATACACATATCACACACACACACACACACACACACACACACACACACACACACACACACACACACACACATATATATATATATATATATATATATATATATATATATATATATATATATATATATATATATATGCACATACACACATACACGTTCATACTTATGCATGCACACATACATATACACACATACACACATATATACACATACACACACATACACATATACACACACAAGCACATATATGTACATGTATACATATATCTACATAAACATCCGCATATCCTATTGATTCATACAGACAGACATATGTACTTGTGTATATGCGCATGTACACAGAACCGCATATTCAGTATGGTTGCTAACTGGTTGGGGGATTATTGGGTCCGGGAGGAATGGTGATATCATTACGGGTGCACGCTATATTGCGTACAAAAGGAGTGCCAAGAGTGGGTAATACAAGATGCCACAGGTAACTAACTACCGGTTCGATCACTCGGGAATCTGCTCGAGAGTCAGGGTAAAAGATTATTTTAGTAGAGAAAAGAACTAGTTAGAGACAGTTAGAGGGTGACACCTGGGAGGGTGTTGAAGCAAGAGAGTGGGGAGGGGAGGAGAAATGTCTACGATTAGATGAAACTATGTTGGGTGTTGAGGCCGTGTGGTGTTAGGCACCTCGATAGATAATATGAGCCGGTTTTCTATATTTTTTGCTATGCTGAGCGCCGGATGAGCAAGACTGGATGGCAGTGACCTGGACATCGGAAGCACCTTGATGGTTTGCGCTGTTGAAATGGGTGGAGACAGGCTTGGGGGCGTTATTGTGGATGTCCAGCAGATGTTGGCGGAATCTGTCAGCTAGTTTGAGGGCAGTCTCACCAATAAACTTCATATCACACCGTTTGCATACGATGGCATAAATTATGTTGCGACTGGTGCAGGAAAATTCTTCCTTGATGCGTAAACTGCTTTTAGGGAATAGCACCACTGGGGTGTGTACCACATGTGGGCAGGTCTTGCAACGAGGTCTTAGGCAAGCCTTAGTACCTAATTGTGATGGTGGAGGTGGAGATCCCTGTACTCTATTGTGGACGTGTACATCTTTGAGGTTACGGTCACGTCTGTAGGCCACTAGTGGTTTCTCTGAAAATATCGCGCTGGTAGTAGGATCAGCTTGAAGAATAGACAGATGTCGAAAGAGGATATTTTTGACTGAAATATTGTGCGGATGGTAGGTGAGAGAGAGTACCGGTCGAAGGTTTTTTGGTTTAGGTGAGAGCCTCTGCGCGGCTAATAGATAGGGCCCGGCGGAAAGCTGACGATAGGACATGATCAGGATAGCCACGGAGTCTGAAGAAGTCCAACATCTCCTGGGCCCTGTGGCGAAAATCCTCATCATCTTGACATAACCGTCGAAGACGCAGAAATTGAGAATAAGGAATTGCGTCTTTACAGGACTGAGGGTGAGAAAAAGTGTAGAGTAGAAAGGCGTGGGAGTCAGTCGGTTTATAGTAGACCGTCGTGGTGAGACTATGGGTCCCAATGGAAACCGTAAGATCTAAGAAGTTGACGGACCACGAAGACATTTGGGAAGTGAGTTTGATAGTAGGATGAAAATTGGAGAAGAAGTCTATGAATGTTTCGAGATCCGCTAATGGCATACAGGTGACACCAACACCATCATCAATGTACCGCCTGTATAGTTCAGGGACTCTGTCATTATATAGTTGCCATATCTGGTGCTCAAGGTGGCCCATGAAAGGCATGCATAGCTAGGGTCCATCTTGGTACCCATTGCAGCCCCACTGTTCTGATTAAAGTACTGACCGTTAAACTCAAATGAGTTGAGAGTAAGAACCAGTTCGGCCAGGTGTAGAATAGGATCCGTGGCAATAGTGGGGTTCGGGCGACTATCAAGGAAGAATTTTAAAGCTGAGAGACCATTATTGTTTGGGATCGAAGTGTACAGTGAGGCCACATCAAGGGTGAAGATATGATACTGGTTGTCAGACATATATCATCTATATTCCTTACATTTTCACAGCTTTACCGCAGTTCCACCCAATTTTAGGCGGCCTGGTGTGCCTTGCCAGTGAGGAGACCTAATCATTTGGGGCCACATCGATTGACGGATGTCAGTCGCGGCGATCGGGCAAATCTTGAGCTATAGCCTACGATGGTGATGTTGTAATATTCTGTTGTGATAATTTGGTCGCGTCCAGCGTGAGCCGCGTGGTCAAGTGTTTTACACACCCGCTTCACACGCCAGTGATCCTGGGTTTGTTTCCGAGTCTGGTCAAGGATATGCAATACTGACGAGCTCAAATGAGAACGAAACTCGAGTCTGGTGCTTCCACTTTGACGTAGATGTAGATATGTTCATACCAGAATACGATCAACGTTGCCAGTAGTGGGTTATGCTCAATATCTGAAATCAAATGTTGTAAAGTTTCGTAGTCATTGATTAAAGAATCGCAGGTCTGTGATAGATCAGATCGTATGAGCAAATCACAGAAAACAAGAAGTAGAATTAGAAAGCTTTACTAATACATAATCAACTGTGAAAACGTGGACGTTGCGGCTAAGGCTGTCGTCAGCACACAAACAACACACATACACTGATACAACTGTTAATCTCATATACCGTGTTCCCCAGAAAATGACATTTTTTTTTAGGCCATATGGGATAAAACCTGGTGCAATGACGTCGATCCTCTCGGTTTTTAAGACTTTTTTCCACCAAAAATAAGACCAGGTCTTTTATTAATTTTAGCTTTTAAAAATGCACTACAGCTTATTTTCGGGGGATGTCTTATTATTTTTTTTTTCCAGATACAAAACTCTACATTTATTAATTTGCAAAATTCTACATTTATTCAAATACAGTCATGTCATCTTCTTCTGGAACATCGTCATAACTCTACTAGTCCCGAATTGCGGCCTGAATTTCATGCGACTCCATTTCATGGAGAACGATTGGTCTCAGTCTCTGCTGTCCAGCAATAAAGCTTTCCTTAAATGAGCATGTCTTGTCCATGTAGCCTGCTCGCCGTGCATTGGTAACTTTATTTCACACGAGTGAAGTATTGAATTATGAACCACATCCATGTGCGCACCAGTTTCTTCTGGACTCCGACTTGCCATTCGGCAACAAGTCTTTTCATTCCAGCTGATGATTTCTACTAGGGCTTATTTCAGGGATAGGTCTTATATTAAAAGCATACTGAAATATCGTATAAGATTAGGGTAGATTTTACTTTTGGAGAAACACGGTAGTATAGGAATTCTACATCAAAATATGCTATCATCATCATCATCATCATCATCATCATCATCATCATCATCATCATCATCATCATCATCATCATCATCATCATCATGAGCCATGCCGATAAGCGTGGACGGTCATGTTTCGCCATATCACGCGTCCAAATATTTATTTCTCTGCCCTCCCTTTGTTCTTGTCCCCTCAATTTTGCCATTTGTCTCTAAGTTCTCTAGTTTATGTCGCTGTCAAACGCTACTACCTATAGTACCTTGAGGTGTTAGACAGGGGTAGAGGGGTCTAGTTTATATATAAACTAGAAACAGAGGCTGCTATTTGTCGGTTATGAAAATATATGCAATATATACTATATATACTTGTCTGTTATGAAGAGCTCCCTTGATATGGAGTAGATCATAAGAAGACATATGTGCAGATTTCTCAGAGATTTTTGAGGGTTGTCGCTAGAGCTACGGAGTTTGTGGCTTTGTGCGGCGCTTTCGGCAGACCGCTCTGCATAAAGAGACCTAACTATATGGATCCTGTTCAACCTCAGAAGAGAAGTTATATTAGAGTCCATACCTGGCTTAGATTATAAATCATGTGACCGAGTCAGCCGCGAATATGATATTAATTTTAAGGAGGGATTCGAACATATATGGACGGAATGATTCGATGTGCAGTAATGATAATCTGCCGACTAAGTGACTAAAATATTTGTAGTATACACCTAACGAGTACAGCGAAATATGCCAGGTGATAACTTTTGCTTGATTACCAACAATGGTGACACAATGAAAGAAGTTAAAAGACGAATAGTTATTGCTCTTCAAAGACAAACAACTGAATAAATTGTGGAAAGGGACAAATAGAACTACAGAAATCAGAATTTTAAGAGCATGCATCTTCCCCATTGCAACATACGCTTCTGAAACCTGGACACTTACTAAACAAGCTGAGTAGCGCATAAATGCCTTTGAAAATAAATGTTATAGACGAGTTCTAAGAATACCGTGGATACAGACAAGAACAAATGCATCCATACTTCAAGAGCTGAATATTGAAGAAGGTTGGCTATTAACGATGATAAAACAAAGAAAATTGAAATATTTTTGTCACTTGAAACGTCACGATAAGTTTGGAGAGAACAATAATAGAGGGGGTATATACCTTGGAAGAGAGGAAGAGGAAGGCCAAAGAGAAGATGGGTGCAGGATGTGGCGGATGATCTCCAGATGGGTGTATCGGACGCGGGACATCTTGCTTATTCTTCTTCTTTCGTTCGCCTAAACTATGTCTATAACTGCAATGTTGTCTCTTGTATGAATCTAACAGTCTTTTTCAGTTCACTCAGCGGTCCATAGAGTTTATCTTCCACTGTTGTCTCTCTAGGCCAGAAGGTTCGCCTGGATATGTTGTAGTTTGGGCAATCCTGGAGTATGTGCTCTGCTGTCTGCGACGCCAAACCACATGTGCATATGGCTGAGTCACCAATCTTGAATTTTGTATACATGTGGTTGCGTAATCTATTGTGTCCTGTTCTGAGGCGCAGAAGAATGACCTGTTCTGGTCTGTCCATAACGTGGTAGTCGTCTTGAGTAAGGTTTGGTGGCCTTCTGACTGATTTGATCATTCCTTTCTTTTGGTGGTATGTAATAGGCACATCTGGTTGTTCTTCTTGTGCTCCTTCCTTAGCCAATCGATCAGCTCTGTCGTTTCCGGGGATTCCACAGTGGGATGGTATCCACTGTATGGTGATCTTACGTTGACTGCTAAGTTCAGAAAGTAGTGTCATCAGAACTGGCAATTTCCCAGACAGGAGCGCCTCTATTACGGATTTTGCATCTGTCAATATCACCACAGGTTGTGTATCATGGCTGGTATTTTGTAATTTCTCTGTGGCTATCTTGATTGCCTCAATTTCAGCATCATAATTATGGCAGTACTTTCCTGTTGGAATTCTGGCCGTGTCTCTAGTATTATTTGGGTATTCTATATACACTCCCGCTCCTCCATTTCGAACAGCATTTTGTGCTGACCCATCTGTGTAGACTCGGATCCAGAGATCCTGTGGGTATTCGTCATCAAGGAAGCTGAGAGTGGCTGTTCTGCGCTGTACACTGTTCTGTTCTTCCTTGTCAAATATTCCTCTCACTTTTGACTGGATTTGTAGTGATATTCTATGTTCATCTTTCCACGGGGTTCGCTCTGGAATAGTTGTCAGGGGAATATCAACTGTGGGAAGATCGACGATTTCTCTGCAGATTTGTTTGGCCTGGTGGATGAAACTACTTCTTTTCAACCGCCCCATAGCTAAGTTTTCAAATCTGTTCTTCATAGGGTGGCCTGGCAAGCTGAGACACTTTTCTGCTTGTATTAGTGTTTTTGTATCTCTGCGTTCTCTTAAAGCTTGTGTCCTCCCCATTTTCTCCATTGCTACTATAGGGGTTGATTTCATCCCTCCTGTGATGACTCTAAGAGCTTGATTTTGCACCTTGTCCAGCTCCTGCAATGTAGTTTTTGATGCTGAACACCATGCAGTTGACCCGTATTCCAGGTGTGGTCGCATGCTCTGTTGATAAACTTTGCTAAGTATTTTCCCACTGGCTCCCCAAGTGGTTCCAGTTAGCTTTCTCAGGATGGCAATTTTCCTTCTGGCTTTTGCTACTGCTTTTTTTATGTGTTTTCTCCATGTCAGCCTGTCGTCGAATGTTACACCAAGGTATGTTGGTTCCTTATCTTCTCTTAGGGGTGTTCCATTTATCTGAATGCTCCCTGCCTTTTGTTTCGGAGAAAGGGTAAATAGAGTGGTGCTGCACTTGTCAGTGTTTATGCTGATACACCATCTATCCGCCCATGCAACAAATGTATCTACAGCTCTTTGTAGCAATATGGTGGCCACTGATGCATGTTCATTTGCGCTCCATAAAACCAGGTCATCAGCGTACATTGCCGCTTTAATTCCATTGGGTAGATTAGCAACAAGATCATTGATGAAGATTAGAAAAAGTGTTGGGGACAGGACTCCGCCCTGGGGAACACCGTGACGCAATAGTACTTTCTTACTCTTGAGACCGTCTATCTGTACTCGGGCTCTTCTGTTGTGCAAGTATGCTTTTACCCATTTGTACATTCTTCCATTGACTTTACAGTTTCTCAGTTTCCTCATCAGACCTTCTTTCCAGACTTTGTCAAAGGCTTTCTTCAGATCTATCCAAGTCGCAAGTACCAGCTTCTTCTCTTGGAATGCATCCTCAACTTCTTGAGAGAGGTAGGTTGTCTGATCTTCCGTAGAGTAGCACTGCCTAAAGGCAGCCTGTTGTGGCACAAGGATGTTTTCACTTTCAATGTACCACTGTAGTCTGTGATTGATGACGCGTTCCATTGTTTTGCAGAGACAACTGGTGAGGCTAATGGGTCTGTAGCTGGAGGCAATGGAACTGTCTTTCCCAGATTTTAGGAGGGGTATCATGATTGCTTCTCTCCAGACTTGTGGAACACTGCCTAAGGTCCATGTATTAATAAAGATCTCTAGCAGCTTTGCTTTGGCCTCTGTTCCTAGGTTCCTGATCATTTCATTGGAGATACCATCAGCTCCTGGTGATTTTCTCATTTTCAGTTTTGAAATGGCTAGCTCCAGTTCACTTAATGTGATAGGTGTCTCCATAACCTCATGTACAACTTCCTTCTGTCCTGTATTTTGCCATTTCTCTCGAATCTCCAGTTGTTTCTCTGGACTAATTTCAATATTGTTATCTTGTGCGAATGAGTCCGCAAAATGGTCAGCTGCTTGCTTTCCTGTTAATGTGTTTCCGTCTTTATGTAGAGCAATTTTTGAGTTTCTCCCTGTGCCCTCATCGTTAAGCTGTTTTATTAGCCTCCATAACTTTCTTGTGTCTTTTTCAAAGTTCAGTGACTCTGTTTTCTCCTGCCAGCTTTTCCGTCTAGCCTGCAGTTGGGCCCTTTGAAATTTGGCTTTTGCGTGCTGATATTTATTGTGGTGCTCTTGGCCTGGGATTGGCCTCTGCTTGTTTTCTACATATATCCACATCATTATGCAACTGTTCCAGTTCACTATTCCAGTAGGGTTTATAATGTTTACGGGCTCCTCTTGGTATTGTTTCGCGTGCTGCCTGTAGTATGCAGTTTCCCAAACTCTTCAACAACTTTATTTATGTCCTTCTTAGTGTTCAGGTTTCTAACCAGTATGCTAGTGCGATGCTTGTACATTGCCCAGTCTGCTTTCTTGTAGTTCCACCTCGAGATGGTGCTGCTTTCACTTACAAGCTCATTTTCTACAGTTAGAAAGACTGGCCGATGGTCACTGCCACCAAGTTGTTTCCCAACAATTCGTGTAATGTTCCACTCCAGGTCTGGTGAATGAAACGCCAGGTCAGGTGTAGTTGTAGAGCGCCATGATCTCGAATAGAAGGTATGTGGGTGAGACGGCTTGTTAATCAGGATGAATCTATTCTCATCCTGCCAATCTTCCAATCTCTCTCCTCTCTGGTCCATGTGATCATAGCCCCAGCTCTGCGAATGGCTGTTGAAGTCGCCACACACAATCATTTTTCCTTTGAATGGTAGTGTGTCCAATGCCTGTGGGCGGTCATTTGGACAGTAGTAATTGATCAGGTGACAGTCTGTATTGTCTGTCTGTTTAAGTGCCTGATACTCAGCCCCTTCCATGTGAACTTCAAATTGGGAAGCAGGAATATTGTTTTTGACAAGAGTCAGTATCCCACCCTTTCTCCTGTCCTTTCGGTCAGATCGGTAACATTGGTAGCCTATGATTTTGAAGGCTATATTTTCGTTCAGGTGAGTTTCTTGCAAGCAACATACACTTACATTTTCATTGGCCAAGATGTTTTCTAGTTCTATTCTTTTTTTGGTGATACCCTCTGCATTCCAGTGCATTATTTTAAGTCTTTGTTTGGTACGGCCAAACGGTCTATTTTCAGGCCCTCTAGCTCCGCTGGACATCTGAGAAGGACCTCCCTTATTTGTGGTTAGACCCTTACGAGGCATAAAGCCCGGCACTGCACCTGTCTGTGGGACCAGAGCAGGGCGAGCACCATAACATGTAGCAGTTGTCGACATAATTCACGGCGTTATTGCGTGGCAGCCTGATTTCTGTGGTGCGCCTCCTGGCTGGCTGCCTCCGTCTTCAGCACCTATCCTTTGCAAGAGTAGACTATGGTCTTACTCGACACACGAGCACATAGTGCTGTCCTTCCGGTCATCTTGCTTATGATCGAGGGGTGTTCTGGAAGGTTGGTATGGGAGCAAGGTTCTGCAAAGGACATGCTACTGAATGAATGAATGATAACTTGTGCACGTTGTTTGTCGTTTTTCAAATTCCGCCAACTGTGTAAAGTTGTTGGTCAAGTGGGGACAAGTGTGATATGTTGAAATTTAAGACAAACAAATATGTAGTTATAGCCCTTGCTTCAACCTGGTCGTCTGGCTAGGTGACCTTGTAGAAAAGTCTATAATGCCACCCACTGGAAGAGACTCAACTCTCTGCATACGGGCAACAATTCACCTTTTCACATTTGCGGGTGCAATCTGTCTGTCTGTCTGTCTGTCTGTCTGTCTGTCTGTCTGTCTGTCTGTCTGTCTGTCTGTCTGTCTTCCAGTTCAGTTCAGGTCAGTTGTGGTTCCAAAATCACAGCAACGGGTCGTCCACATTATACTCCGCTCCTGTGCCAATGAATATCACATAAAATGTCCCTCACTGCCCCATGTGAAAAGTGGAAAAGACAGTAGGTCTCGACAAAAATCATCCCGCTCAGGCACACTGTGCATAATACCGCCACCAGAATGTCACCACAAAAGTCCTTCACGAAACATACAGCTCATCCTTCAATGAAGTGGCAGTCACTATCCAAACCAGATGTTCACCCACAAAGTCTCGATGTTTCTGGATGTTGGTGTTCTGTTTCTAGATATTTTCTAGCCCGCCACTCCATTTTATCCCCGAAATGCAGCTCACGCAACAAAATAACCTCGGATAGATGTAAAAACTTTCACTGTACATAATGCTGTCACCACAAAGCCAACACAAAAGTCCACTACGAAACATGCAGTTCATCCTTGATGGAAGCGGTAGTCTCTATCCCAACCAGATGTTAGCCTACAAAGTCTCGATATTTCTAGATGTTGCTGTTCCGTTTCTAGATGTTTTATAGCCAGCCACGCCATTTTTTCTCCGAAATGTAGTTCACGCAACAAAACAGCCTCGAACAGATGTAAAAAAAAAAATATTTCACTGTACATAATGCCGTTGCCAGAATGCTAACACAAAAATCCCCTACCAAAATACAGTTCATCATCGATGGAAACGGCACTCATTAGAAAACAAGACAAACATTCCTCATCAATTTAATCCTCCCCCTTCTTCTTCTTCTTCTTCTTCTTCTTCTTCTTCTTCTTCTTCTTCTTCTTCTTCTTCTTCTTCTTCTTCTTCTTCTTCTTCTTCTTCTTCTTCTTCTTCTTCTTCTTCTTCTTCTTCCATGCCTTCTCTGTCTTACCCCCTCCCCCTCTTTCTCCATCCTGAGCAAAATTTAATAGCGTTGTGCCCGTTTACATCTTAGCTGCGATATTTGCGCCCCATTGACAAGAGCAGCGTACCAGAGTGCTTATTGTTCCTGCTTACCCTCGGAGCATAGGCACTCAACCACCTCACACCCGCCACCTTGCAGGCTTCCTCCTGACCAGCTGGATTGTGTAGCTAAGTGTTCTACTGATCGAGGAATCCAGTGTTACCCCAACCGTCCTAAGCCGCCGCTTGCGACATGCATGCCAAGTTGCAGTGTTACTGTTCTTTGCTTCCCATGTGGGCCTGGGCAACACACAGAATCATTCCAGGGTCAAAGGGCAAGATGTTCAACTTCAGTTCAAAGGGTTTTATCCCAAATAGCACTGCCTTATTCCGCAGGAAGCCTGTCGAAAGCGGCGCACAAAGCACGAATTCTGTAGATGCAGTGACGACCCCCCCCCCCCAGGAGTTCTCCGAGAAAATTGCACTCGTGACCCGAACGACGTGGTCCGGAATGGAACCCACAACCAGGAGGTCAATATTTTAGTCCAGTTGAGCGGCGTATGGGTTGAACCCGCTACTTCACCATCGAGGCACCGGAAGTTTAAGAGCGATTAATTCGGTCATTCTAAACTCCCTTACTTAATCTATACTTGGTTAATATACATTTCTGACGCATATAGTGCTGTTTCAACAGCAAAGCACGATGTTTGTTGAAATTTGGCGAATTTTGTTGGAATTTTTGCAAATTTTGTCGAATTTTGTCGAATTTTATGGGTTCATGAGGAAGATAGATCTGCCTAATGAAGATACCTTTCTTAGGAGTGTCGAGTTGGCCGTGTACGGAAACACACTTGTTACTACACCGCTGAGATGTCGTCATTTGGAGGCGCCAGGTTTGAATCTCGAATTTTTAAATTTTTTTTTTTATTCGCATATCCTTTACAGGACATCGCTGTCAACAGCAGCATCTTTCAGCTGTCTGTTGATTTCTTGGCAAGATTACGCTCAGTAGTTTGCCATTGCTTTCTGAGCGGCTGGCTCAGTGTCCTGCAAGTCACCAGCGGGGGACGAACCGCTCCCAGCTCGCTCCCGCTACGAGACTGCGTGACAAACGGGATTACGGAGAAAGTGTTGTAACCCCTCAGCCAGAGAGACCGGCGAATCCCGAATAGGACATCATATTTTTGGAGTATACAGGTGTCTAGTGTTTTAGACCGGCGTGACTGAAAGGTTTAACGGGTTGAAACTTTCTCTCCTTACGGTTGCCTGATAGGTTCGTTCCTCTCGTTGGTCAGTTTGGACTTAATTGTTGACTTCTTGTTCAGAGAAGCAATGGTAAACTACTGAACGTAAAACCTGTCTAGAAAATGAACCAGGGCGATGATCGCAGTGTCCTGCACTGGACTTAGTCCTTACAAGGGCTGCCCACTAGCATTTGATACTACTAGTGAATGCCTAGTGATGTCCCTCGCCATCAGGCTTCAGAGGTACTTGTAATTTACGTTCCCAAGTCAAGGACGAGACTTCAACATTTTAGTCCAACTGTCCGATGTATTGCTATTGCTATCCACAATACAGAATGGCATACAAAACCTAATAACCTCAACCCAACTCATTCATTCATTCAGTAGCATGTCCTTTGCAAAACCTCGCTCCCATAATAACCTTCCGGAAAACTTCTCGATCACAAGCAAGATGTCCCGCGTCGGATACACCCATCTGGAGATCATCCGCCACATCTTGCACTCATCTTCTCTTTGGCCTTCCTCTTCCTCTCTTCCCAGGTATATACCCCTCCATTATTGTTCTCTCCAAACTTTCGTGACGTTTCAAATGACCAAAATATTTCAATTTTCTCTGTTTTATCGCCTTTAATAGCCAACCGTCTTCAATATTTAGCTCCTGAAGTATGGATTCATTCGTTCTTTTCTTTACCCAAGATATTCTTAGAACCCGTCTATAACATTAGTATTCAAAGGCATTTATGCGCTGTTCAGCTTGTTTAGTAAGTGTCCAGGTCTCACAGGCGTATGTTGCAATGGGAAAGATGCATGCACTTAAAAATCTAACTGAATAGTGAAAATCACAACTTATATCTTAACAGAGCTAAACAAAGTTAATGCACACAGATAAAACTACTATGGAGAAATAAATATATGTTAATGAGGAAATATTAGACGTGGTGGAAAACTTCGAATATCTTGGGTCATTGATTACCAACAATGGTGACACAATAAAAGAAGATAAAAGACGAATATCTATTGCTCTTCAAAGACTAAAATAACTGAATAAATTGTGGAGTGGGACAGATAGAACTACAAAAATTTGATTTTTAAGAGCATGCATCTTTCCCATTGCAACATACGCCTGTGTGACCTGGACACTAGCTAAACAAGTTGAACAGCGCATAAATGCCTTTGAATACAAATGTTATAGAAGAGTTCTAAGAATATCTTGGATACAGAAAAGAACAAATGCATCCATACTTCAAGAGCTGAATGTTGAAGGTTGGTTGTATGACAGACATGACTAATGAAGACACTTTTTTTGGAGTGTCTAGTTGGTCGTGCGACGAAGTACACTTGTTCCTGCAGCGAGGCGCCGTCGTCATTTGGAGGCGACAGGTTCGATCCCGGTCGATAACTATAGCTTTCAAATTTTATGTTCTCTAGTGCGTCTTCTAGTCTCCTATTTCCTTCTTCTCCTTCTTTGAGCGAGAAATAATACTATGTGTGTTTATTTGTGTAATTATTAAAGACGATAAAACAAAAAAATTGAAATATTTTGGTCACTTGAAACGTCACGAAAATTTGGAGAGAACAATAATGGAAGGGTATATGCTTGGGAAGAGAGGAAGGGGAACAACAAAGAGAAGATGGGTTCAGGATGTGGCGGATGATCTCCAGATGGGTGTGTCAGACGCGGGACATCTTGCTTATGATCGAGAGGTTTTCCGGAAGGTTGTTATGGAAGCGAGGTTCTGCAAAGGACATGCTACTGAATGAATGTCCGGTGTAGTGGTTGAACCCATTACTTCGGTATCAGCTCACCGGATGTTTAAGCACACGCGTTCCTATCCATTCGGCCACGCTGAGGAAAGCATAACGCCGCGGTCACGAGATAAAGTTTATCGGGAGCGCTGTACACCTCGCGGCGACGCCGACCTCACTTAGATGCTGTGATTCCCATTTGGTTCTTCAAATCTCTTCTACAGGTTTGAATTAGGAGAACGGAGCCTTATGGGTTACATCCGTGTGCCGTGATGTTGATGCATCGACTAAACTAAACTAAACTAAACTAAGCTAAGCTAAACTAAACTAAACTAAACTAAACTAAACTCTCTTCTTACAAATCTCTGGGCCTCATCATACGTGTCTACATCAGGCTGATTCTAAAATACTCATCATCGAGTGCCTAGCCAGCTGGCGTAGGCGTTCACAACTCTCCACAGGCCTGGACCTTTGGTGTTCTGGATCAACTCTGCTGATGATATTCCTCCATGCCTTGGTCTTGGTCTGCCCCTGCCTCACTTCCCTTTGATCTTTCCAGTTGTCACTGTGTTCTCTGATGTCTCTCTTCTCATCACATGATCAAAGAATGCTGTTTGTATCTTTCTTATTGTTGTATATAATGTTCTAGTTTCATTAGCCTCTTTCAGGCAGTCGTTGTTAGTCACTCTGGCAGGCCAAGATATATACACAACACTCGTCTCAGGAACCACAACTGTTTTGCTTCCAAGTTCTTTCTAATTTGTTGTTTACATTCCAAGATTCTAAAATACTACGAACATGTAACGAAGATTGGCTAGTTTTCACAGAGTTAAACATAAAGTTAGGTACATGTTTCCTTAAAGGACGTCGCAATCAACCCCATCATTTTTGGTTGTTTGTGAATTACTAGGCAAGTTCAGTAGTTTGCCATTGATTTCTGCAGACTAACTCCTCGTACCATGGAAATCAACGCAAAGCGGTCTGCTTTCAAATCACCCTCGGCTGATTTCGAACCCGCGACTCAGTATGCACAGGGAATTGTGAAACGCGTACACTGCCCCTCAGCCGCAGCGCCGGCTGTGTTATACTTGATACCATATTCCGCACGGAAATAAAGAAAAAGGAGAAAGCACACAGCTTCAGAAAAGGACATGCCATAATCTTACTTTCTACAAGCCTTGTATGTCGGTTTGGCGTTTGACATGTGTCGGCCAGCGACGTTAGGAAAAGTTGAGCCAATAATTTGACTAGACTCTTGTCCGTCAAGTGGCTGATAGCCAAAGGACAAACACCAGAAGCTTGTGTGTCTGTCAGTTCAGCAAAGCACATAAATCATATCCAGGTATGGCAGACATCGTGGCAGACTGGGTCACTCAGGTATTAAGTGCCCTTGGGTGCGAGGGGATTTAAACCTCTTTGTATACTGTGCGGGGAGTCGCAGTAGATTAATGGCTAGTACACTTGACTGTCGATCCAGTGGCTTGTGTTCAAATTCCTACAGGGGTCGCAGTTTCAAAATGTGACCACGGTTCCCGAGTTGACCTAGCCTGAAATGGCCGAAAGGCTAGCCTGGGAAGCTGAGGCGGCCGGTGAGGCATTGGAACATCGCCCATCGAGTGGTCTTAACTATGAGGGGACTTCAAATTAAAACCGTAAAAGAGTGATATAAATTACAGTAACCACACCATTGTCTTGTAAATCTGTCAATATTGTAGTTAACGATGTCAAGAGAGTTTAGAACGTTACGTCACGATGCAGACGAACATTGTGAAGTCATAAGAACAGTTTAAAAATGGCCGCCCAACTTTTGACATGTACTACAGAGGAGCAGCGTTCTGTTATATGTTTTTTTGTTTTGTTTTTTTTTAAATCTGTAAATATAGAAATGCATCAGCCAATGAAGGTCCAGTATGATGATGCATGCCTGTCAGTCCAGGAAGTGTAAGAGTGGAGTAGGCAGTTCTAACACGCAATCACGCCAAAACGACGTGGACTTCTGAATAAAGGTTTCCTTTTGGAACATGACAGTGCTCGACCCCATACTGCCCGTGCAACGTTTGAAACCATCGAAGACCTCCACTTTCGGTGTGTACCACATCCCCCGTACTCTCCAGTCATAGCCCCGATTGATTTCCACCTGTTTGAACTACTCCCCCTCTGCCGTGCGTCCACCTTGACGAGGTAGAGGGGCTTGAGCGTTCCAATGACCCCAAGAGCTATGCCGACGGTAGCACAGCTACTGGTAGGGTCACCCATGTCGGACAGGTCAAGGGAGAGGGACCAGACGAAGTGACGCACAAACCTGCTGCCTTGTAGGTAGACTGGGGACAGTCAAAGGCTAGGGAAAGCATCCCGAACAAATGCTTGTCGAAATCGGATGTACTGAGCCACAGGCTTGACAAAGAAGTGCAACGTAACTTTATCATTTCATGATGCCACAGATGAAAATTAATCGTTATGGTGCTAATCCCGTGAAGTCCCATCAGGCGGTGATAGTGCCGGGCCCCCTGCCTCGAGGGGGTCCACCCATGACTACTGGTGGTCACCTTCCCCTGTGCTGTGGAGTCAAGGCACAGAGGAGTAGGTTAAGAGCTATTGACCAAACACCCCGGACACTCAACATACTACAATGGAATGCAGAAGGAGTTTATAACAAGAAAGCCTCCCTAACACAGCGTCTTCATAAAGATAGAATAGATGTGGCATGCATTCAAGAGACACACCTCAACGCCAATCGCACATTTTCAGTCGAGGGATATCAGGCCACACGTTTCGACCGCGAAGGACACAAAGGAGGAGTTGTAATACTTACACGAAATACAATACCTTGCAGCGAAGTATCTGTGATCTCTGACAACCAAACGGAAATTATAGGTGTTGATATAATGATAAAGGACGTGAAAATAGAATTTACAATCTATATAGCCCGGCAGATAAGGATCTTACACTCTCAAACATGGAAATAACTGACACAAATTGCATTGTTGTCGGAGACTTTAATAGCCGTTCAGAAAGATGGGGATACCCAGATACTGACAAAAGAGGAGATGAAGTGGAGGACTGGGAAATAGACTCAAATCTCCATCTACTTAACAAAGCGGATGACATACCGAGCTTCTACTCCAGAAGATGGATTACCACTTCTACTCCAGACTTAGCTTTCTGCACAGGAGACATCCTCCACAAAATCGATCGCCATGTGCTGGACCAATTAGCAGGTAGTGACCACAGACCAATCAAGCTTGTAATAAATATGGAGTATGTTCCACAGGAGCAAAAGCCTTTGCCCCGTTGGAATTACAAACGAGCAGATTGGGACAGATTTGCCATGCTAACAGACAAATATTGTGAAAACGTAAATACACGATATGGCAACATGAAGCAAATGGTGGAAAGTCTAAACAGAGCAATAATACAGGCAGCCACTGAGTCTATTCCAAGAGGAGCAAGGAAAAATTACAAACCATACTGGACTGAAGAACTACAATTTTTGGAGGACAAAGTTGAAGATGCTAGGAAGACCGCAGAGAGAGAACAAACAACTGAAGCGAACATCTCTCTCAAAGCCATCTCAGCAAAATATAAAAGAACAGTAAATCAAACAACAAGAGATTGTTGGAGGATAAAAACAGAAAACCTGAATTTTGACAGGGATGGAAACAAACTATGGAAACTAGTGAAAGCCATGAACAATGAAGGACCTAGAAACAAACAAATAACAATTAAACAAGGAAATGCCTTGCTTACAGGAAAAAAGGCTGCAAATGCACTAATGGAACACTATGCCAGTGCAAACCACATTGATATTACAGCCGAACAGAAGAAAGCAATCAAAGATAAACAGATACATCATACATATACAGAGACAGCAGCAGAATATATGATGGCAAATCTAACAATGGAAGAAATGGAACAGGCAATGAATACCCTAAAAAAGAAGACATCACCAGGAAAGGATGGAATCACAAATGAAATGCTAATAGGACTAGGCACTAAGGCAAAAAAGAAACTACTAGCAGTCCTAAATTACAGCTGGAAGAGGGGAATAGTCCCACAGGCATGGAAGGAAGCTATACTAATACCAGTCCCAAAGAAAGGAAAAGACCTGGAAGAACCAAATGGCTATCGACCTATCAGTCTTCTTAGCTGTGTAGGAAAATTAATGGAACGCATTATCAATGGCAGGCTAACAAGGCATCTGGAAGAAAACCAACTCTTAACACCTCACCAAGCAGGATTCAGAAAGTACAGATCTACTGAAGATATATAACCTATATAGCTCAGGAAATAGAGGATGCCTTCCAAGAGAAAAAGCACACACTAGCGGTCTGGATAGATTTAGAAAAAGCATTTGATAAAGTATGGAAGGAAGGACTGAAAGTAAAACTGCAAAAAATGCATGTTTGCGGGAAAATGTACAAATGGATCAGCTACTACCTTGAGAACAGAACTGCCAGGACAAAAGTACAAGGACAAACCAGCAAAATGATGCTGTTGGAGCAAGGTGTCCCCCAAGGAGGAGTTCTTTCACCAACATTATTCCTAGCATATATAAACGACATCACGGAAAATTTTCCAGCCAGAGTACACACATCATCCTTTGCAGATGACCTAGCCATATGGACATCTGAAGAATATATTAGTACAGCTAACAGCAGAATACAGCAAGCCCTATTAGCGCTAGAGGACTGGTCAAAATCATGGCTAGTGAAGATAAGTGAGGAGAAAACAACATGCACAGTGTTCTCCCTCTCAACTAAAACTCAGCAACCTAAGCTGGTATTGAATGGAAAAATATTGCGCCATGAAGAAAATCCAAACTATCTAGGTGTCACCTTTGATCGTCGCCTGATATGGAAGACACAGGTTGAGAAAAATCGAACAAGAGCAAGGCAAAGAATGGCAATCATGAAAAAGCTTGCTGGTACAACATGGGGAGCAGATGAGAAAGTTCTCAAGAAGTTATATACTGGACGGGTGAGGCCAGTACTGGAATATGGCATTGCAGCTTGGGCAACAGCAGCTAAGTCAAACTTTAACAAAATAAGTAGAGTCCAAAATCAAGGAATGCGAATCATAATTGGAAGCCTGAAGACAACGCCTATTAATGAATTAGAAAAGATCACTTGTTTACAACCAATGCAGGATAGAAGAGATAGCAGAGCCCAGCAACAAGCAGAAAAATTTAGAAGATTGACAGACCACCCTATGTACAACAGATTTAATGGTTTTGGAAAGGGAAGACTGAAGCGTAGCAACTTTGTAGAAACTGCAAAACGAAGGATTAGGTCAGATTCTATTCTTAACATATCAACAGTCAAGCCCATACACAATGCACACAAGTTCCCAGCTTGGAGACAGCAGCAACTGCCTGAGATGATAGAAAACATTCCTGGTATTGAGAAAAAGAACACTCAGCATGAAACCGAAAGAAGAGAAATAACCCTAAACTACATAAAAGAACATTACCCAAGCAGGAATTGGACCCATGCATATACAGATGGATCAGCCAAAAATTCAATAGAGAATGGAGGAGGAGGAATTCTCCTAACTTTAAAAAATGGAGCGAAAAAAACACATTCAATGGCAACTGGAAAATTTTCAAGTAACTTCAAAGCGGAGGTAGAGGCTCTGAAAACTGCAGCAGAAATGCTCCTGATGGAGGAAAATAAAGAGAAGCAAATAGCTATCTTCACAGATGCAAAGTCAGCTGTCTCAATACTGAAGAGCAATAACAGCACAGAACTAACTGACCTAAGAGCAGCACTCCATGGTCTATGCCAGAAATCCAAAAAAGTTGTAATACAGTGGATCCCATCACATTGCAGTATACCTGGAAACGAAGAGGCTGACAGACTGGCAAAAGAGGGCGGACGACTACCACAGCCTGACATAGACATAACCTATAATGAGGCAAAGAGGTTGATAAAAAGCACTTATAGAACCAAATGGGAATCAGAGCATCCAGGCCATCAGAAGGATGATGCATATTACAAACTCGACCGAAGAGAACAAGTAGCAATCTTCAGACTCCGCACTGGACATAACAGGCTGAAATACCACTTGTTCAATAAACTAAAGATAGGAGATACCGATGAATGTAATTGTAGAACTGGAAACATGACAGCAAAACATTTGCTGCAGGATTGCCCAACGTATGCAGAACAGAGAAAGATATTTCGGCCCACACCTGCTTCATTTGAGGACAAGCTCTATGGAGATATCAACAAGCTAAAGTTGACCGCAGATTACTTTAACTATATACAGGTTGACATTTAAAGGTGCATGAAGACCCAGAGGCATGAAATGGAATATTGCTTGGATAGCAAATCCATTACGTGGAAAGTCCAAATCAAAAGCCCATTGTGTGGGCTTCATAAAAGGTGGAAAAGTGTCCTAGTGGCACGAAATGGAATATTGCTTGGATAGCAAATCCATTACGTGGAAAGTCCGAATCAAAAGCCCACTGTGTGGGCTTCATAAAAGGTGGAAAAGTGTCCTAGTGGCACGAAATGGAATATTGCTTGGATAGCAAATCCATTACGTGGAAAGTCTGAATCAAAAGCCCACTGTGTGGGCTTCATAAAAGGTGGAAAAGTGTCCTAGTGGCACGAAATGGAATATTGCTTGGCTAGCAAATCCATTACATGGAAAGTCCGAATCGAAAGCTCACTGTGTGGATGTCATCTGCAGACTGCATACTTCTGGTTTCCGGAATAACAGCCTATGGTGAACGGAAGGCCCAATATACGGAAGTGAGGCTAAGCAGCCATGTGCAGGACGTGACGATTCCTTGGGTGAGCCCAGTACCAGAGCGCTATGTATCGGCTCTGCAAGTATGGAAGCCTCCTTGGATGGCGGGGAATGCCCATGGTCTGCCCCTGCCTTCCCTTGAGGGCTGACCAGGATCTTTGGCTGTTCTATATGGACCAGCTGGGATGGGGGATAACACCCACAACAGTGAGAGTCAAACGTCCTAAGAAACCCACGGAAGGTTAACCCGGTCAACAAATGCCCGCAGAAGTCGGATGTGTCGGCCTAAACGGCGCAAGAACGCAGCTCTGCTGTAAACAGGCACACCGCAATCACATCCGAAAAAAAACTCCGGATGAACGAAGAAGAAGAAGAAGAACTGTTGGTGTTATGTGTTTGTTGTGTAGGTTTGAAAAGGTGCATGTGAAGTCAGACATGAAGTATTTGTATCCTCTTTTGATTCTAAGTTTGAGTGGTGGTGCTTGCTCTCTAACTAACTGTTTGTATATTGTGTGTGCTGTTTGCTGTATTAACTGTTCTTGTCCTTGTATTGCCTGTATGCATGTCTGATAGAATGTTGGCAGTGTTCCCTGATAGTGTGCAGTTGCATTGTTAAGTGGTGTGAGGTGTTTGATGTTGTGGGCTATGTAGTATAGTGCTAGTCTGTGCTGTTCTGGGTGTCTGATGATTTTACCTATGTAACTAATCCTAAGTGACAGTATTTTTGTGTGGATGTCTTGTAATCCAATACCCCCCTGTTTCCTGTCTTGTATGAGAGTTTTGTGTTTAATGCTGTGAATTGTGTTGGTGAAGATAAAGCATCTGATTTGTTTGTTTATGTTTGTGATGGTCTGTTTGGGAGGGTCCAGTACTGTCGCTAAGTATATTATTTTGGGTATTATGAATGTGTTGACTACTATGCTTCTACCAAATATTGTGGATGTTTTATACCTATACCTCTGTAACATGTCTGTGATCTTTTGGGTCAGTGCGTGCCATGTCTGTGTGTGTGTTTTTGTGGGATCACATGGAAATGTTTTTTGTTTTTTTAAATCTGTAAATATAGAAATGCATCAGCCAATGAAGGTCCAGTATGATGATGCATGCCTGTCAGTCCAGCAAGTGTAAGAGTGGAGTAGGCAGTTCCAACACGCAATCACGCCAAAACGACGTGGACTTCTGAATAAAGGTTTCCTTTTGGAACATGACAGTGCTCGACCCCATACTGCCCGTGCAACGTTTGAAACCATCGAAGACCTCCACTTTCGGTGTGTACCACATCCCCCGTACTCTCCAGTCATAGCCCCGATTGATTTCCACCTGTTTGAACTACTCAAAGAGTAAAAAAAACATTTAAAGTTCTCATTTGAAACCCCCATCGTAGATACTCTGGCAGTCAAAGGTATTCGAAACATTCGTCCCAGGAACAACATCGTGGTTGCTTCTACGCGCTAACTAATTTGTTCGTTCACGTACTATGATTCACTGCCATACAATAAGACAGTTTCTGTATAACATGTCAGCGCTGTCTTTCTGACATTCATTTATAGTAACTTATTCAATAAGATAATGTTCATCTAACAGTCGTCGTGACGGTAAGAATACGAGCTCTGTAGCTTTTAAACTGCCGGTGCGCTGACGGTCGGGTAGTGGGATCAACCACTACACCGATCAGTTGGATTTCATCCTGGACGAATATGTGGAGATCAATGTATTTGTATTTATGGGAAATACAAGTGTTCGTTTTCCCTTGACTTCCACATTATACGTTAACATTATCAATCTAAATATTACTTTACATCCTTCGAAAAAAAAAAAATCTATTCTTCACGCAAACCTCTTTGGGAACCTTCACCATACCACTTTTCAAATAACCCTACTTCCTCGTTGCATTAAAACGTTGGCGTTTTAAACTAATTAGCTAAGCTTATCTGGCATTCTGAACAAGTGTAAAGTAATATCTCGCAAATGTCTGAGTCAAAATTATCAGTTAGTGACGGCAGGCAACTCTCACTTTATCTTTTAAAGCTTTCGTTTTAAGTTCGTGTGTTTTCTCTCTAGCATTTATATGCACGTGTCAAGAGAACCATTCCAAATGAAACGCCCCTGATAAGATCTACCCACTTACACACGCCGATGAAGGCGATAACAGAAATCCTCAGAGTTCTTTCCCTGTAATTGTGAGCACAGGAAGCTGGGGCGCAAAGGTCGATAATAAATATTCCGGTTTTGTAATTCAATAAAATGCGATGTAATAAGTTTAACTTCTCCGAATCTGCTTTCCGTACGTACGAAGGTAGTGTAGTTTAGGTAGTCGGATGACATATACTGCCGTAGGGACATGGACTTTTAGTCCTGCTTAAAGGTTGTTTGTCCATCAAGAATGATGATGACCATTCATTTCACCCAGTGGGGTTGAAAGTATGGAGCCGTAAGTTCTAAGATGGCTGGTAAGGCCTATATTGGCTCGGAATGTTCTTTGACAATGTGGACAAAGAATGCTTGGCGTTCCAGGAAGAGGATCTCCTGCAGTGGTTTTTCTCCACAGCTCTTGCAGTTCTGTTTGCTTCACAGGTGACTGCACCCTTGTGTAATGATGTACGCCACGAATTTCGGTCTCTGGCAGCAGTCTCCCGGATGTAGTGATGAATTCCAAAAGATTTTAGTGAGATCTTCAGAGTGTCTTTAAAGCGTTTCCTCTGATCGCCTTGGGAGCGTTTACCACAACGCAGCTCGCCGTAAAATATTCGCTTAGGGAGCCTGCTGATCTGGCATGCGAGTCAAGTGACCAGCCCTTGCTTATATACTAGGTCACGGTATAATGGTGTTGGGTGATGAGTGTAGTCCCGCTCTGCCTTAAGTTGTGTGGAGATGAGGGAAGTACCGACATCACGGCACTCGGGACATTCCAATACATGCTCCGTCCTCATATTCAACATCCAGGCAAGAGTCCCAATACTATTGGTATAAGTAGCAGTCTGATTATGTGTTCACCTGGTCTTTTATCCGAGTCCTGAGAGTCGGTCAGATCCTCTGGGCACTCCCTACAACACCATTCTCTCCAGGCCATGATGATCTATTTGTTCTTCTGCACTACACACGATCCCAAAGGGCCGCGACCACATCTGCTATACCGTGCACCAATACCCCACCGAGCAGTACAGACCCAGCCAATCTGTCCACATGCTCGTTTCCCATCACACCAGCATGTCCTGGAGGAAATCCAAAAGATGCTCTCTGCTCTTTGATTGTAGAATTGAAGCCTGCCACTCTGCGTGAAGTATGCTTGTCTTCACCTTTCTCACCATAGTTTTTGAGTCCGTTATAATCACGACATGCATGTGCTGTGTGTCCTCCAGCCAGCGGAATGCCCCCGGGATACCATCCACCTCCATTCTCAGACTAGATGTTGTGGTATCATATGCCAGGCTCTCCTGTTGCAAACACTTTCCTACTGTGACAATTCCCAGAGAAGTCCAGAAATTTTCCGGTGGCCATTTTATGAAGCTGAGTCGACCCCAGAACTGTAATTGTAGGAGAATTGTGATGGGTCGACCCAAGAATCGTACTTGTAGGTGGATTGTGATGGGTCGACCCCAGAACTGTACTTGCAGTAGAATTGTGATGAGTCGACCCCATAGCTATACTTGTAGGGGAATTGTGATGGGTCAACCCCAGAATTGTACTTGTGGAAGAAATGTGATGTGTCGATCCCAGAACTGTACTTGAAGGAGAATTATCATGTCCCATTGAAGACATTCTATCAGTCCCAAGCAGTCCCATCGAGAATCTAGGTCTCTGTATCCAGGATGAACTGACCAGAACCGAATCATGATCTGGGTACATCCCCATCTGCTTCTCCGCCGATGTAAAATTCCAGTACCTGTCTTGCACACCCCGCTAGCTTCTCGACATGGAGAGGGGAAGAATTTTGTGCGACAGTCCCCGTGAAGAAGGTAGTTTGGTACCAGGGCGGGAGTAACATCTCTACACCAATATGACTCCAATAGATGCGAGCCCCTGTCAGTGATCAGGTCACAGGCAAGCACATGCACCGGACTTAAATACCAAGTATTCTTCGCAGACACCGCATATGAAAGCTGTTTAAACGTTTCTCTTGGCGTGAGTAAGTTGACCAGGTTTCATTGTCATAAAGAAGAATACTAAGGACACAGGCTTGATAGACAAGGACTTTTGTTTTAGCTGCAAGCTTCCTGTCCTCCCAGACTCTTTTTGCTAACATGTTCATTGTTGCTGCCTTACCAATCCTAATGTTGATTTCCTGATCTAGGGATACTTTGCTATTTACCTCTGATCCTAGATATGTAAAATGGTCTACTATTTCCAGTTCGGTGTCATCAATAAAAATTGATGTGACATAATCTGTGTCTTCTTTTTGTTAATTGTTAAACCAAATTCAGAAGAAGCATTGGAGAATGCAGATAGTAGATGCTGTAATTCTTCCTCAGAGTGGGTCGTAATTGCAGCGTCATTCGCAAAAAGCAAGTCTCTGATTAGATTGATTGATTGATTGATTGATTGATTAAGGAACCGACATCACAGCATTCGGGGCATTCCCATAAGCGCTCAGTCCCCATCCTCAGCAGCCAGCGAAGAGTTCCAACACCAATAGTACCAATAGCAATCTGATTATTTCCTCGCCTTTCATCTGAGCCTCGAGCGTCGGCCAGATCCCCTCGTCACTCAACGCTGTCTCATTCTTGCCAGACCATGGTGATCCATTTGCTCCTCCGAGGTATACAGGTGCTCCAACAAGGCCGCAACCACGTCTGCCTTGTCATGCATCAATACTCTACCAAGTTTTGCAGAGCCAGCCAATCTGTCCGCCTGTTCATTCCCCAGCACACAGGCATGCCCCGGAGAAAAGATCCAGGCGATGCTTGCCACCCGTGACCTCCGAAGCGAAGCAAGCCACTCTGCCCGAAGCTTGCCTTTCCTCACCTTCCTCAGCATGTTTTCCGAGTCAGTTACAATCACGATGTGTGTGTATCGTATCCTCGATCCAGTGGAAAGCTGCACTAACCGCCTCCATCTCCATTCTTAAGCTAGATGTTGTGGTCTCTGATTAGTACCCTCCTAATGTTGGTTTTGGCCTTCAATCTTTGAGCATTATGGAGGCCGCCATCTGAGCGTGAGTGAATGTATATACCGGCATCCTGATCACGAAAGACATATTTCAATAGAAGTGAAAAGTATGTTCCAAAGAGGGTGGGGAATAGTACACAACCTTGCTTAACTCCACTCTTGATTTCAAACTCTTCTGAAGTTGCACCATCAAACTTGATTATACCCTTCATGCCTGTGTGGAACGATTCCACAATGGACAGAAGAATTGGTGGGCAGCCAATCTTCTTTAGTGCCTTGAACAGACCCTCACGACTGACCAAATCAAATGCCTTTATGAGGTTGGTGAAGGCAATAAACAGTGGTTGATTTTGTTCCCTGCCATTTTTCTTGCATTTGTCGCAATGAGAAAATCATAGCAATGGTAGACCGATTCTGTCGAAAGCCACACTGTGATTCAGGGTAGACTTGATCTCCTAGGACTTGAAGTCTACGAAGAACAATTCTGGCAAATACTTTCCCAACAATACACAGAAGTGAGATACCACTATAGTTGTTACAGTCGCTCCGATCGCCATTGTTCTTGTACAGTGTTATGATGCCGGAATCTTTGAAATCCTGTGGGACTTGTCCTTCTCGCCAGCATAGCTCTATTAGTTGGTGGATCTGTAGAGTGAGTGTGTCTTGTCCACTCCTGATAACCTCTATTGGAATCCCATCCTTACCTGGAGCCTTGCCAAATGCAAGTTCATTTATAGCACACTTAACTTCTGTTATGGTGGGAAGTGTGTCCAGGTGGTCAAGAGTTGATAGAGCCTCTGTGACGTCGAGGGCATCATCCGCTAGTTTAGTCTAACTTGAGTAAAGCTCTTAATAGTGCTCTACCCATCTATCCATCTGCTGTTTCTTATCAGTGATGATTTCTCCAGTCAAGGTTTTCAGTGGTGCACTTCTTTTGATCATTGGACCACAGTCTTTCTTTATCACTTCTTAAATGCTTCTGATGTTTCCTTTATCACTTGCGTTTTGAATGGACTCACATAAACATGATCCAATAGTCATTTGCACACTGCCTGGCAGCCTTTTGCACATCCTTCCTGGCTCGCTTCAGCTCATTGAGAGTGTTACGCGGTGTTCCTTCCTTGTTTCTTAAGAGAGCTATCTTCTTTTTATCAATCAGGGCTGCAGTATCTGGCTGTTTGCCGCAAATCTGTCCTGTCTCTTTTGATCCACAATGCCGTAAACCCATTCCGCAGTTTTATAAAGAGTTTCTTTAATTTACCCCACTTTTCACTTACTGTACAATTTTCTGATGTATCAGTGAAAGCGTCGTCAAGTTGCTGTTGAAACTCAAAGCACTTTTCAGGATTTCAGGATCGAGAGTGTTAATAATATATTAATCCTGGGGCTAGATTTATGTTTAGCTGTATATGTTCTCTTTGGTCTCAGTCTAACTCTTGCAACAACCAAAGAATGATCCGTATCACAGTCATCACTGTGGTAACCTCGAGTTAATGATGTATGGTTCAGATTTTGTGATGATGAAGTCCAGCTGATTCCAACGACCAGATCTGGGATGTTTCCATGTGACCTTTTGCAACTCTAATGCTTTAATAAAGGAGGTTGTAATACATAGGTCATTTCTGGTGCAATGCTCCAGCAGCCTTTGCCCATTTTCATTCATGCGATCAATGTTGTATTTTTCAAGGCACACTGGCCATGAACTCTAGTCCTTGCCTACACGAGCAATGAAATCATCGAGCATTTAAATGTAGTCGGATTTTGGAACTGCCTTGATCACAGAGTCTAACTCCTCATAGAACGAATCCTTCACATCATAATAGGAAGCGAGTGTCGATGCATATGCAGTAATAATGGTGGCAAAACCAGAAGAGGTTGCCAAGCGCAGGGATAATAGCCTTTCATTACCTCCATCTGGAATTTCAATCATTCCCAGTAGCGAATTATTCACTGCAAAGCCCACACCATGTTGTCTTTTTTTTCTGCCTGTCCTCTTCCCTTCCAAAAAAGGGTGTAATTGTTTTTCCTGAGTGACCCTTCATCAGCGAGGCGAGTCTCCTGCAGGCCAGAAATTTCAATGTTAAGACGATTGAGTTCGGCATCAATCACGGGCGTTTTTCTCGTATCATCAATATTCGTCAAGTCAGTGGAAAATCCTGGACACATGGTTCTTACGTTCCAGGTTGCAAGCCATAGTTTGCGGTTTCTATTTTTCTTTTTATTAGTACCTGGTGCATTGGTTTTACAGCCTAAATTCAGATTTTGTCTTAGCCCCAAGCACCCATTAAAGCAGGCAGGCTGTGACGGATCAGCAACCAACTTGCCGGGGGCTGCCCAGCTTGAGGCGGGCAGTAGCTGATCAGTGACACCTGTAGGTGTCTCCCGCCATCAGAGGCAACCCGTGGCGCCCATGTCTACGCCAATTGGCAAAGACTTATAACCCGTAAATGTTACCTCTTGCTTTGATTCCGAGACTGGTTAAGACCAGCTATGGAGTTATTGCCTCTCCATAGCACAATGACTGGGCTAAAATATAGAGATCATGTATTGCCCATGCAGCATGATCCCTCTCTCGGCCCGTCTAGTTCTCTCCAGAGGAAAGGCAACACCTACACATCTGGAACAAGACAATCTGCAGAAGCTGCCGGATCAGCAAAGCAATGCTCTAACTGTCCGCCTGTCGGAGCTCAATCCTAGACCAGCTGCCAACCAAGGCTTAGGGCCTGGTCTGCCCTGCCGTGACACTATGTCTTTAGGTTGCATTTCCTCGCATCAGGATAAAGCTTGTACCCTCCCAATTGCACTCTTCCGCCCGAAACCGTTGGCACAATGTGGGGTGTCGGGTTTGGTAAGCGCCGCCCAACGTTCGGCGCTAACAGAAAGCAGGTAGTACTGTCTACTGTTATACGGTATCTCGGTCATATCTGACTATGATCTAACAGGATTAAATATAGTGAGGCCTAAGCAATTAGGTGGTTCTAGTCCGTATTATGCTCTTAACCATATGAAATCTGGCAAGACCCCCGGTTCAGACACCGTCACAACAGAAATGATTAATGCTTTAGAAGAATATGGAATAGATAAAGTTACCAGTCTGCTTAATACAATATTCATTGGCACCTTGACGTCTTGACAGACAATAGTTTGTGCTTTAAAAAGGCATAATAACTTTTACCTATGGCGGTAGCGAATGTGACTGATAAGGCACCTGGTGCATTGGTTTTACAGCCTGCGATTCAGATTTTGTCCTAGCCCCAAGCACCCATTGAAGCAGGCAGGCTGTGGCGGATCAGCACCCAATTGGCCGGGGGCTGCCAAGCTTGAGGCGGGCGGTAGCAGATCAGTGACACCTGTAGGTGTCTCCCACCGTCAGAGGCAACGCGTGGCGCCCCATATCTACGCCAATTGACAGGGACTTATAACCCGTAACAGTTGCCTCTCGCTTTGATTCCGAGACCAGTTAAGACTAGGGATGGAGTTATTGCCTCTCCATAGCACAAAGCCTGGGCTAAAATATAGAGAACATGTGTTGCCCATGCAGATTGATCCCTCTCCCGGCCTGCCTAGTTCACTCCAGAGGAAAGGTAACACCTCTACATCTGGACCAAGACAAGCTGCAGAAGCTGCCGGATCAGCAAAGCAATGCTCTAACTGTCCGCCTGTCGGAGCTTCGATCCTAGACCAGCAGCCAACCAAGGCTTAGGGCCTGGTCTGCCCTGCCATGACATTTTGTCTTTAGGTTGCATTTCCTCGCACCAGGGTAAGGCTTGTACCCTCCCAATTGCGCTCTTCCGCCCGAAGCCGTTGGCACAATGTGGGGTGTCGGGTTTGGTAAGCGCCGCCCAACGTTCGGCGCTAACAGAAAGCAGGTAGTACCGTATACTGTTATACGGTAGCTCAAAAATACCAGTGAACAAGTCCTCCAAGAAACAAATGAAGATCGAAAACTGATTAGAGACATAAGACGTAGACAGTCACAATTTTTTAGGCATGTTATGAGAAGAAATGAATTGGAGAACTTGGTGACAACTGGTAAGATCGAGGGGAACAGGCCAAGGGGAAGACCAAGAAGCAAGTACCTGGATGGCTTGGTCTTGTGGCATGGTCGAGACAGAAACACGTAGCTGATCCACGACTCTGGTGATCGAATGAAATGGCAAAAATGATCACCCACGCTTACCGGCATGGCACATGATGGATGGAGTCCGTATTATGCAACAAAAAAGTGTTCATGTTACATTTGAAATTACTTTGGGGGACAACAAATTGTCAACATTCGAACAATGTTAATGTATTATCTTCACAATATAATAATATATCTTAATATCTTCACGATATAACACTGCAATATGCACCTGACGAGATGCAGCGAAATCTGCCAGGCAATAAATCCTGCAACATATTGTTTGTGGCTTCTCCACTAAAGGCATACATTGTTCTGAGTATAATTATTTATAGAAATAATTTTTTCAACTTATCTTCAAATCAATTTGTTTTTAACTACCCATCTCTATGTGGATTCGAATACATGACCACAGAGTTGGCAGGTAAGTGACCCAGCCACTGGGCTTCCGAGACTCCAAAGTTGAGAGAGAGAGAAATACCCTAAAGTAAGATGTATAGGGGTTTCAGTTTTAAGTTTGACCTGGCCAGCTGCTCCAAAAGAGGAAAGGTCAAACCACTTCAGCTTAATCTCTGGAACAGCACTAACCAAAGATAAGCGAAAAGCCAACTCGCACTCCAGTGTTCCAATATTGACTTTGTGCTTTTGTTTTCAACCCTGGATATATTTTCGGAAGATCCGGTATTTGGCCGTCACCGCATGGCTGCGAACTATTTAAGAAGTACGTTTGTTCTTTAGTTGATCACAGTGACTTGAAGAAGAAGAAGAAGAAGAAGAAGAAGAAGAAGAAGAAGAAGAAGAAGAAGAAGAAGAAGAAGAAGAAACAGAAATCGGGCATCGTAACACTGACCATACCACTTCCCACATGTCCTCTTGCTAATCATAATATGGGCACAACGTCACATCCGCCCGTCATGCCTTCTGGGCATGGAAACCCCGGCACTAATCATTTTTTTTTAGGAATAATTACATCTTAACATCATTTTCACAAAACCCAACGGCTTCGTCCTATGCTCTGATTCCCACATTATGCTCCGTTTCCGAAATCGCCTCAACTTGCATGTTCAGGGATAGTTACCTAAAGTCCATGCTGTGCGGGGAGCTTCCGACCAGGTTTCAGAATGACGTTAAATATTACCAATTATGCAATTCGCATGCGGCGAGCCAGGCGACTAAATACCAGATCAGGAAGGAGGCACGACGGGGAGTCGAGCTGGGGTCTTTTTTCTTTTATGTTACTCATATACAAGATGGATGAGGTGGTGGGAGAACAATAAAACAGAACTGTTAGTTAGTTAGTTAGTTAGTTAGTCGACAGATCATCAAAGGGAAGCAATAATATAAATTTACAAAGGGTGACAATAAACTAGAACTAATACAAGGTCTATTTTTAATGACTGTGCAGTATTTGAAAATGTTGCCAGTCCAAGTTTTGTATTTACCTGTTATGTTACATGAACTTTACAGAGGGTGAATACAAAATTTAGACAGTCAATATTTTCAAACGCTGCACAGTCATTAAATATACACCCTATATATTTGGTCTTCGGTGAAAATGTCTGTCCTCAACCCTCTGTCTCTCGTGCTGGCAGTTATTTCTGATACTGATGTTCCTCCATGCCACGATGTCAGACTGTCCTGTATCTTCTCTCTTGGTCTTCCCTTGCCTATCGTCCCATCCACTTTCTGGTTGTGATGATATAATCCAGCTTTACTCTTCTCATAACATGCTAAACGAACGTGGACTGTGTTCTGTTGATGCGAGTAACCAATTCTCTCTCTCTCTCTCTCTCTCTCTCTCTCTCTCTCTCTCTCTCTCTCTCTCTCTCTCTCTCTCTCTCTCTCTCTCTCTCTCTCTCTCTCTCTCTTTCGTACGCGCTCAAGCAAACGGCTTATATACCTGTTTGCAATTTACCTTGTAAAATGGGACGCTTATTGCGATATTTCATGTATGATCCATTCAGTGATACCGTTAAATGTGTGTATGTACAAGCATGAGAATACTTGAAATATGAACGAATTTCCGTTGAAAGATGTTACTATGTATGAGAGCAAATAATTACACCACCAACATTATGAACAAGTAATTTGTAGGTTATTGCACCATGCCATGAATGTTATATTATCATGCGTATATTAATGCATATGTTGTATTGGCAAATGGAACACACACACACACACACACACACACACACACACACACACACACACACACACACACACACACACACACACACACACAATGCACCTTGTAAATACACACTGTTTTGTAAGAAATAAAAGTGTAAAAAAATAACATTCTCTTTGTGGGCTACCTTCTTTCAGTGCATCTTCATTGTTCTTTCTGACTGTCCTCAGTGTTCTCATTGTTCTATTTTAAAAAAAAAAACGCAACAATAAACTAAAACCAACATATTGGGCGTCTGACAGAAAATGCAGGTGTACAATGTTCACAGTAGAAGTGAAATAAGAGCCCCTACATATCTCTCCGTTGTCTGTCAGTGTCTCCATTGTCTGTCTATGTCTCCGTTGTTTGTCTGCGTCTCCGCTGTCTGTCTGTTTCTTCATTGTCTGTCTGTTTCTCCATTATCTGACTGTTTCTCCATTGTGTGTCTGTGTCTCCGTTGTGTGTCTATGTCTCCGTTGTCTGTCCGCGTCTCCGTCTGTCAGTGTCTCTGTTTCTGTCAGTGTCTCCATTGTCTGAGTGTGTTTCCGTTGTCTGTCTATATCTCCGTTGTATGTCTGTATCTCCGTTGTCTGTCTGTTTCTCTTATCTGTCTGTGTCTCCCTTGTCGTCTGTATATCCGTTGTCTGTCCGTGTCTCCGTTGTCTGTCTGTGTCTCCGTTGTCTGTCTGTATCTCTGTTGTCTGTCTGTCTCCGTTGTTTGTCTGTTTCTTCATTGTCTGTCTGTTTCTCCATTGTCTGACTGTTTCTCCATTGTCTGTCTGTATCTCCGTTGTCTGTCCGCGTCTCCGTCTGTCAGTGTCTCTGTTTCTGTCAGTGTCTCCATTGTCTGTCTGTGTCTCCGTTGGCTGTCTATATCTCCGTTGTATATCTATATCTCCGTTGTCTGTCTGTTTCTCTTGTCTGTCTGTGTCTCCCTTGTCTGTCTGTATATCCGTTGTCTGTCCGTGTCTCCCTTGTCTGTCTGTATCTCCGTTGTCTGTCCGTGTCTCCGTTGTTTGTCTGTGTCTCCGTTGTCTGATTGTCTCTCTGTACATCTCCCTTGTCTGTCTGTATCTCCGTTGTCTGTCCGTGTCTCCGTTGTTTGTCTGTGTCTCCGTTGTCTGATTGTGTCTCTGTGTCTCTTGTCTGTTTCTTCATTGTCTGTCTGTTTCTCCATTGTCTGACTGTTTCTCCATTGTCTGTCTGTATCGCCGTTGTCTGTCCGCGTCTCCGTCTGACAGTGTCTCTGTTTCTGTCAGTGTCTCCATTGTCTGTCTGTGTCTCCGTTGTCTGTCTATATCTCCGTTGTATATCTATATCTCCGTTGTCTGTCTGTTTCTCTTGTCTGTCTGTGTCTCCCTTGTCTGTCTGTATATCCGTTGTCTGTCCGTGTCTCCCTTGTCTGTCTGTATCTCCGTTGTCTGTCCGTGTCTCCGTTGTTTGTCTGTGTCTCCGTTGTCTGATTGTGTCTCTGTACATGCCTGTTTACTGTTCTGTCTGGCCCTGTGGATGTGGTTCTCGAGGCGAATTTTAAATACTTGCCCTGTACCCTTTGCCTAAAATTGATTACATAAAATACTGGGAAGCAAAGGCGGCTGGCGAAATATTGATCACATCACTCTGGACCACCGACTGGTGTATAAACATGTGGATTTAGCACCATATACCCAACACTCCTTAAACTGTTTGAAAGTGTCTTTACTGAACTTACTAATTTTTCTGTCCTCTGCCTCTCTGCTGGTTTTCCCGACTGCCTACCCACTTATCTGAGCATAGGTGATTTGAGATGAAGGGTCTTTCTGAGTCTCCGCGGGTCTGTTAGTCAAACTACTGTGCCCAATCCATCAACTTCTAGATCTAGATCCCTGCCATCTCGAAAGCGATCAGTTCGTCTGTTCGTGTAGAGAAAAATGCGTAACTGAACTGTTTTATCATATTTAAACCCTGTAACATGAAACAGCAAATCACATAAAGGGTTCGGATAAGCTGCCTGCTGCAACTACGTGGTTTGCATCCAGTGTTATTGTCCGAGTTGTTCAATCCATTATCCACTGTCAGGCCAGATATCCGTTCTCACGTGGATCGTGTGATGTAGGAGTGTTTTTAACTTGCACAAGGGGGAGATAATAGGTTGCATGGGTTGTGGGACTTTAGTTGTGGTTTCAAAGGATGGTTGCCGTATCTACTTGCATTTATGTCAAAGTGTTGGGTAAAGAAAAGACCCATAGAAGGGAGTTGGTGACCTCATCTCGTAAGACAGCATACGTTTAAAATCTCTTGAAATGTATAAGGTAGTACGTACTGTGGGATCTGCCATTCCCTCTCGTCCATCCTCTCTTACTCTCTCGGCCTCTTTTCACCTCTCTCTTCACCCCTTCCTGCTCTTCCAGTCTCTCTTCTTCCATTCCCTTTCTGCCACTCCTCCCCTTCCTCTCTCCACTCTCTTTTTCTCACCAGCCATCTCTCCCACGTTGTCTCATACTCTCCTCTTTCTGTCCGACTTTCGCTATCGCCCTCTCCCATTATCTTTCTTCCTCCCCCCACCCCCACTCTCTGTCTCTCTTCACCCCTCCCTAACTAATACTATCTTCATCCCTTCCTCTCTCCTACCTTACCTCTCTATCCCACCCTCTTTCTTGCCTTTCTCTCTCTCTCTCTCTCTCTCTCTCTCTCTCTCTCTCTCTCTCTCTCTCATATTTTATCTTTCTTATTCCCACTCTCACTTCCTCTATTCCTCCCTTCTGTCTCTCCTACATACACTTTTCTACCCTCCTTCTCTCCCACCCTCTCTGTAACTCCCCTCCTTTCTCCCACATCCTTTCTTCTACTCCCCATATCTTCCACTCATTCTATTCATTCCCTGACTCACCAACTCTTCCTCTCTCGTCATCTCTCCATCCCCCCCCCTCTCTCTCTCTTTCTGTCTCTCTCTCGCCCTATCACCACATTTTCTCTCCTTCTCTCTTCATCTTTTCGTCTTTCACTGTCTGTCTCCATTTCCTTCTCCATCTCTATCTTTCCCTCTCTAGTTCTTTCTCCGTCTCTCACCCCTCTATTTTCCCCTCGCTTCCCTCCATCTCTCTCTCTCTCTCTCTCTCTCTCTCTCTCTCTCTCTCTCTCTCTCTTTCTCCCTCTCTTTCTCTCTCATTGTTTACATCCTGCAGAAACACCTCATCTATCGACATCGACAATAGACACATTTATAAAACCTAACTTTCACAATGGTATTTATATCCCCACCCAACCCCCATGCCTTTACTCGGGGTCAAAAATGAGGTCAGATTGTAGGATCAAACAGTAGCGCAAAAAATGGCCATCGAGACAGTCACAAATCTGTCTTTTGTTTCCAAGACGGTCCCCTTTTTGACAGCATTTTTAATAAACCCGCACGCGCCACTGCCCGCTTTGTCCCCCACTCACGTCCGCTGCCTTCTGGACGTCCAAGTTCCTAGCTGTCAGTTGTAACTGATATTGTTTTCAATTTCTAGCTGAACAATAAAATCTTCCTTCCATCTTCATTGCGCCATCTGTGCTTCTGCTCGCTTCGACCGCGCCTTCCATTTCTCTGTTAGTTTGTCTTTCTTGATGTTTCCTTCAAATGCCGCCATAATCACGTGACTTTTGCAATTCATTTCTTTTAAAACTGGAGACGTGACCTTTGCGAGTCAGAAAGATCATATACAATTGATTGTTTCAAATCTAATCTAATCCACTTGTAAACTAATTATAACTGGCCATTTGTCCAGAGGGAAACAAACATTGTCTTGGGTGAATGTCCTGTCCTACTCCATCCTTCTCTGCGTTCTCTGAAAACTGGAGACGTGACTTTTGCCACTCAGAAAATATCGTTTGCAATTAATTGTTTCAATTCTAATATAACCTGTTTGTAGACTACTTATACTTGCCCATTTATTAAATCAATCAGGTGCCGTCTCCACAATGAAGGTTGGCTGCAATGGATCTACAACACTGCCTGTCCCTCGTCCAGATTGATGTTCGCCCATCTCTTGATATTATCATCCCGCCCATAAACGATGAACCGTTACTTCAGTCTGTGTATCCATAAACTATAAACCATTACTTCAGTCTGTGTACCCATAAGCGATGCTCCATTACTTCAGTCTGTGTACCCATAAACGATGCTCCATTACTTTAGTCTGTGTACCCATAAGCGATGCTCCATTACTTCATTCTATGTACCCATAAACGATGCTCCATTACTTTAGTCTGTGCACGAATAAACGATGATCCATTACTTCATTCTATGTACCCATAAACGATGCACCATTACTTCAGTCTGTGTACCCATAAACGATGCACCATTACTTCAGTCTGTGTACCCATAAACGATGCTCCATTACTTCAGTCTGTGTACCCATAAACGATGCTCCATTACTTCTGTCTATGTACCCATAAACGATGCTCCATTACTTCAGTCTGTGTACCCATAAACGATGCTCCATTACTTCTGTCTATGTACCCATAAACGATGCTACATTACTTCAGTCCGTGTACCCATACACAATGCTCCATTACTTCAGTCTGTGTACCCATAAACGATGCTCCATTACTTCAGTATGTGTACCCATAAACGATGCTCCATTACTCCAGTGGATGCATCCACGTTTGACCCTCCAATACTCCATGTATGGGTCGACGTGAGATATTCATTATTCCATTGTATGTGTCCATATATGTTCCTCCGTAGTCCCACAATGTAGGTCAAAATCTGACACCTATTACCTCAGTATATGCGTCGACCTCTTACACCCCGTTGTTCCGGTGTATATCTCCATGTCTCAGACAAAACGACCCTGTTGTGTAGGTCCACGTCTGATCCACCATGACCCCAGTGCACTATGCTTGTGACCCTGGTATCCTACTCCCAGGCGAGATCGGTTGTACGCTATCAATGATATCCCGCATGAACCACACACGAGATGAAAAGCCACCGAGAGCCATTGACATTGCATTGTTGACTGGGATTGGCACAGGCTTGAGTTTCTTTAGCACCTTCGAGTATCTAGGATTATAAAATACATTTACTGGGATTACGTTTATGCCAGAGTCGTGTGTCTGCCTTTTTATTTGTCATTTCTTCTATTTTCTTGAGGGTTTCTGGCGTTATACATGCTTTATGTTTGCGTTCCCTTCTTTCAAGAACTTCCTGACACACGTCGCTCCAAATACTTGTAACCTGTTGCTAACTCTTTTCCGTGCTCTCCTCATCTACTTAGCGTTGTAAAACCTGTACTTATTAAAGGCTGTGACCATAAACTGTTCCTTAGTTTCTTGGTTTATGATATATCCTACATTACATTGAATTCCGTGTTTATAAGATGTAATATATCTTTTGAGTTTTAACTGAATTTTGCTTATCAGCTCGCGGTGGTCTGTATTTCCATCTGCAACTCTAAAGACTTTTACTTCACGTAGAGACTATCTACATATCTTATTAATTCATCCATGATCAATTTGGTTTTCCTTTTTCGTGGATGCTTTTGTGGCTTCAAGGATTGTTTTGTGGGAAAAAAGGCTCCCACCTAGGACACATTGATTGACTGTGCAAACGTTAGTGAATAATTCTCCTTTTTCATTCATTACTCCTAGTCCATACTTCACCTTGACCTATTCGTAACCAGTGTTATCCGATCTTATTTTGGCAGTTAGGAGATCCATCAACATTCTGATATTGCCATTTCGTAAATTGCCAAATACAATCTGAAGTTTAATATCCACCCTTAAAGTAGTGGGTTAGGTGGTATTTGAGTATATTTTCTGGATTGTGGTGCTGGATTGACCCCAATCCAGCTGGATTGGGGTTAGGGGTTAGGGGTTAGGGGTTAGGGTTAGGGGTTAAGGTTAGGGGTTAGGGGTTAGGGTTAGGGTTAGGGGTTAGGGGTTAGGGTTAGGGGTTAGGGTTAGGGTTTAGGGGTTAGGGTTAGGGTTTCTGTGTGCTCCTAATTATACTTTCTGGATTGACCTCGCTGGATTGCCCCCAATCCAGCTTGGGACCAGGGCGGTTTGGGTAGGGTAGGTACTTAGGTCATATGTAAGGGTTGATACATCTAAGAAAAGACATGTTTTTCTAAGGGCAGATAACTGAGTGTGTGTATAATATTTTAACTAATTTTAAAAAATAAAATAAAAATAAATAACAACCAAAGGCGAGCGGGGGCGGTCGGCAGGCGCAGGAGCAAGCGCGACGGCTCGGTCGCGTGGAGCGGGTCGAATCCAGTTAAACAGTGTCTTGTAGTAACCACTTGGCCAGTCATCGAGAACTGCCCACTAGTCTGGTCATTAACGAGTGAAAGTGATGGGGTTAGGTGGGTCGAACCCTCGAGCCGCGCCGGGTGTCATATGAAAATTGTAATAAGTAAAAGGGTAATTATGGCATGTTTATGACCTGTAGTGTGACGTACTGGCGTATACACTATCATCAAGTAGAGTACACCTCTTCAAATGAAAACCTTAAAAATGTAAAGATTGCCGGTAGTAACAGCTATAGTGGGTGTGGCCTAGTGTTATTCGTTGTTAAGGAGTGGGTGAGCGGAGAAGTAGCTAAAGAAGTGCTTCTGGACATTTCAAAGGGATGGGCGAGTGGCGAAGTGGCTAAGTAAATGCGTCGGTTCCTTGCTAAGAGACAGAGGAGTTGCTAGATAAAGGCTCCAGGTCGTTGTCAAGGGGTTGGTGAGTGTGCAAATAGCTAAATAACTGCTTCTGATCCTTGTTAAGAGGTGGGCGAGGGGCGGATTGGTTGGATAATTACGCCTGTTCCTTGGTAAGAGCCAGGGTGATCGAGTGGAGAAGTGGGTAAATATAGGCATGGAGGTATACCACCGACACATTCAACGCATAATTTCGGCGTCGGTCGTCAGAAGACCAAGGATATTTTCATTATATGTCTATTGTAAAGGGGTCGACTGTTTGTTATAACGGGGTTACTATTATCTATAGTGGCTGGGCCTTAAATACTATCATCATACCGTTTACAGCTCTTCAAATGAAAACTTTGAAAGTGTAAAGATGGCCGATGGTTTTAGTGTGTATGACTTTGTGATATTCGTTGTTAAGGGGTGGGGTGAGGGGATGATTAACTAGATAAACGCTTCCGAACACTATCATTGGGTTCGAATCCCAGTGGGGTGGTCTAGTGGTAGAAGAAATATTGATAATATTTGGTTACTTAGTTGTGATTTCGAGCTCGGTTGTTATTAACCCGGTTATGTTTAGAAAAGTAGAGGTGGTGTGCTGGTTGCGGAGTATGTTTAGGGGGTACCCCAGACACCGTGGAAGTGACAGGTTCGAATCTCGGAACTTTGTCGTGGGTAAGATTTCCAGTCATCAAGGTGTGGGTGTCGTCGCGGCCACAAGTCCCACCACTGATGAAAAACACAGGCAGCAGATTTCACCATTGTACCTAGGCGGCACAAAATATAAGCTAACTTAACATTCAGAATATGACCTTAACAGCTGTTGCCAAAAATCAATACTTATTCTCATAACGGCTATTCCAGGGGATTATCGTCATCGTAATGACCAAGTCAGGTTAATAATATTTCTTATATCTCCGCCATTGCAAATAGTTCGCGATATTAATAAATGTTCATATAAAGGTTGGAAGGGGAGTAAAAGATTAACACCTATTGTTGGGAAATCCAATAATAATCAATAACTCTACCCTCGATTTTTCTCATAATTGCCGATTGGAGATTATGGGCTAGGTGTATGTGTCCTTATTTAGTTAAAACAGGTGGTATGAGTAGGAGATATCACAAACAGTATCAGCATGTGCCACTCTGATCTTAAATGTCAGTAGTTCGTTATTCTTGTGACATTGAAAACGATTGTGGCTTGAAGACAGATGGTGTACTATGTTATTGGGTGGTGTATATAGATTGACCAGTATGTGAAGTTGATAAGGTCACCCCTGCCAGCGCATCGTAGCTGTGTTGTGACTTGTCGCCTATTACATCCGGGTGTAAAAATAACCAAAAATATTTCACATCAACTCAGACATGCCTCTATATAGCTGCACTGCGAACATGGCTAGCGTCTACTTTAGGAAAGTATCGTGTATCTGTGTATACGGGTTTACCACTGCTTATAGATGTGTGCAGTAGTATTAGAAAGCGGCCGTTATGTCTCCATTATCAAAGTATGTTGCCTTACAGAGCTGGTATAGTATCTATGTGTCTGCTACGTTGTATGTTTTGTCATGTTGCCTTGTAGTATTTGGAGGGAGTTTCATGCGGGTGTCTAGTGAACTTTTTAAAAACTATGTCTCAGAATCCACAACGCCACTGGCATTAGAGGCTTTTCAACTTGGCTGCTCATTGACCACGCTTCACAGTCATACTAAAGTACGGGTTCTATGTAGTACTTAAATACTCCTTTTATTTCTCATTACAGTTGTCAACTTTATATTAGTCAGTATGTTTTCCAATTTGCAAAAGACAACCTTCATCACAGCGATTCTTGTTCCAACGCTTTAAAGCCACCTCCTATCAGAAATTTTTTTCTTTCCTTTTATGCTCACGGCTACCGTTTCCCCATTTCAAGCTCCATGTCTCTACTCGTATGCATTAGTGTGGTAGAAGTAAACCGATAACTCACAAGATAGACGTATATTATCACACTGTATATGAACATGTGGGAAACGGCTACATCCGGGCAAAGAGGACGTTGTATCTGTCACATGCGTATGGATACAGCCGAGGCACGTGGTTAAGAGGGATACTACAGGGAAAAAAAAACGGTATTATGTTGGCGATCGAACCAGGGGACCTATTTCGTGATGACCACCATGTACGGGAGTGATTCTGCCCCCTCGTCAACAGGGCGTCGGAGGTTTAAAAGGGTGTTCATTCTCTCGCTTTTCTATTTCCGAGTCGTCATAGGGTCACCAAGTAACAGTAAAGAACACGAAACTACTACTACTACCAAGGCCTCTATACACCACAATGCATTTTCGAATATAATATACACAACTATAATCAAGTCATCACAGTATTCAACTAACCCGTTCTCATAGACATAGAGGAGAGATGTGAGCACCGAGGCCAGTTGGGGGAGGTGTACCTTTTACTTAACATCTATCGGGTCATACACCGACGAGTGTTTAGCTATATTTATCATATAATATTACCCGTGAACACAACAAGCTTCCCCGGATCAGTCTTAGGCTTCTCATATAACATGACATATCACGTACCCGCTGTCCTGACCAGCAAAGTTATCGCTTCTCAGAGCAGACATTTACACTTTCATTAATTCTTCTGCCTGGCCAAAGGGGGGTCTTTGCATCTTTCCGCAGAAACCTAGTTCCAATGCTAATATATGTTTTTCAATGTGTCGGCTCATTACCACATTTCACATCCTGACAAAAGTACAGGTTCTATGTTCCACTTCAACAGTCAAATAAGAAAAAATGTTAGCCAAATTATTAAAATGTTGGCCAAATATAGAAATATATCGACCAGACGTATAAAATATAGTAAAATTTGTTAGCCAAACTTATAAAACTCGGGGTCAAAATAAGAAATATCTCAACCAAGCGTATAAGAAATAGGAAAAAGGCTAGTCAAACTAATGAAAATGTTGGCCAAATACAGAAATATCTCGACCAACTTATAAAATGTAGGAAAAATTGTTAGCTAAACTGACAAAACAGTTGGTCAAAATAAGAAACGTCTCGACTAACATTATAAAAAGTAGGAAAAATTGTAACCAAATTAATTTAAAAAGGTGACCAAAATAGGAAATATCTCATCCATTCTTATAAAACTTAGGAAAATGTGTTAACCTAATGAGAAAAATATCGACCAATTGAAGAAAAAAGTTACACAAAACTTATAAAACTTAGGGAAATGTGTTAACCTAATGAGAAAAATATCGCCCAATTGAAGAAAAAAGTTACACAAAACTTATAAAACTTAGGAAAATGTGTTAACCTAATGAGAAAAATATTGACCAAGTAAAGAAAAACGTACACCAAACTTCTGAAAAGTAAGAAAATTTGTTAACCAAATGGGAAAAATATTGGCCAAGTGGAGAAATATCTCAACCATACTTATGAAAAGGAGGAAAATGTGTTAACCTAATGAGAAAATATCGCCCAAGTGAAGAAAAAAGTTACACAAAACCTATAAAACTTAGGAAAATGTGTTAACCTAATGAGAAAAATATCGCCCAAGTGAAGAAAAAAGTTACACAAAACTTATAAAACTTAGGAAAATGTGTTAACCTAATGAGAAAAATATCGCCCAATTGAAGAAAAAAGTTACACAAAACTTATAAAACTTAGGAAAATGTGTTAACCTAATGAGAAAAATATTGACCAAGTAAAGAAAAAACGTACACCAAACTTCTGAAAAGTAAGAAAATTTGTTAACCAAAAGGGAAAAATATAGGGGCTAAACTATGAAATATGTTGACCGAACTAAGAAAGTGTGTTAACTAAAGGGGGAAAAATGTTGGTCAAAACATGAAACATCTCGACCAAACTTATAAATATCTCGTGTAAACTTATAAAAAAAAGTAGGAACAAATATTGCTTCTGTAGTTATGTCAAACGTGTCTTGAACTTTTATCTGAACAGACATTTCACAAGACATAATCATCAACGTCAACACTTTCCCTCTTTTACATTACCGAAAGTTTCAACTTATCAGTCCAGAGTATCCACTAAAGAAGCACTTATGCATACTAATCACCCAGCTCTTCACACTCTTGGTTTTTTTTTTTCTTTTTTTTTTCTTTTCTAACGCAAAGTGTCTCTGTCTTTCATAGATAGCTTCACAACTTTTCTGTGTAGCACCACTAACAACTCCAAACCTTCGCTTCACATGAGCTCTAATGAAACAGTCATAACAACATTTAGGGCAATCTGTGGCTCCACCTGGGATAGTTTCAATATCATCTGAGTATTCGTCAGCAAAGATCCACTTCCCATGGTTGATATCTTCAACTTTCTATACCACAATGTCTGCTACACTAACCTTCCATTGGTCCATCTTTCAACAATACAAAGAGTGTTCTCGAAGTCTAGCTAACATAACATTGCTTACTTTGTCCACCTCTATCACACTTTGTCATTTTACAGCTGCAATAGCGGCAAGTCTGCAACCAACCAACAGTGTCTGTTATGAAGTCGACCTTTCTTAAAGCCACGTCTGCCTTACTGAACCCTTGAATACCCTCTACCACATCGTCTAACCAACTTTCAACATTTCATACCAAATAACATTAACATTCTCTTTGATTACAGAACAACTGATTTTCTGCTGACTAAGCAGATTTTCCAACCCCGTGGAGATAAATCATATGCCCCCTAACCTACTAGGCGCTATTCTAGACAACGAATATGGTCATCAACCAGCACCCCTAGGCAGAACTTGAAAAAACAACAGAGCTTGGGTTATTGAGACGAATGAGTTGCATTCCTTGGACTACCAGAAAGACATCAAACACAACAAACTCTTTCTTACTAACCCTAACCCTAAGTATACATCAACTAACCCTAACCCTAAACCTAAGTATACATCAACTAACCCTAACCCTAACCCTAACTATACAACAAACTCTTTCTTAAGAGACATAGATACAAACCAGTGTTAGAAATGAAAAAGTTAAATTTATGTGATTACATTTTAATTAAAATTTAAAACTAATACATCACACTTTTATTGCGCGCTTCACTTAATATACAGATATAGGGTAAGTATAGGTATAAGTTAGGTATAGGACATATATCAAGCTTACATCTTGCGCAATAAAAGTGCGATTTATTAGTTTTAAATTTTAATTAAAATGTAATCACATAAATTTAACTTTTTCATTTCTAACACTGGTTTGTATCTATGTCTCTTAAGAAAGAGTTTGTTGTATAGTTAGGGTTAGGGTTAGTTGATGTATACTTAGGTTTAGGGTTAGGGTTAGTTGATGTATACTTAGGGTTAGGGTTAGTAAGAAAGAGTTTGTTGTGTTTGATGTCTTTCTGGTAGTCCAAGGAATGCAACTCATTCGTCTCAATAACCCAAGCTCTGTTGTTTTTTCAAGTTCTGCCTAGGGGTGCTGGTTGATGACCATATTCGTTGTCTAGAATAGCGCCTAGTAGGTTAGGGGGCATATGATTTATCTCCACGGGGTTGGAAAATCTGCTTAGTCAGCAGAAAATCAGTTGTTCTGTAATCAAAGAGAATGTTAATGTTATTTGGTATGAAATGTTGAAAGTTGGTTAGACGATGTGGTAGAGGGTATTCAAGGGTTCAGTAAGGCAGACGTGGCTTTAAGAAAGGTCGACTTCATAACAGACACTGTTGGTTGGTTGCAGACTTGCCGCTATTGCAGCTGTAAAATGACAAAGTGTGATAGAGGTGGACAAAGTAAGCAATGTTATGTTAGCTAGACTTCGAGAACACTCTTTGTATTGTTGAAAGATGGACCAATGGAAGGTTAGTGTAGCAGACATTGTGGTATAGAAAGTTGAAGATATCAACCATGGGAAGTGGATCTTTGCTGACGAATACTCAGATGATATTGAAACTATCCCAGGTGGAGCCACAGATTGCCCTAAATGTTGTTATGACTGTTTCATTAGAGCTCATGTGAAGCGAAGGTTTGGAGTTGTTAGTGGTGCTACACAGAAAAGTTGTGAAGCTATCTATGAAAGACAGAGACACTTTGCGTTAGAAAAGAAAAAAAAAAGAAAAAAAAAAAACCAAGAGTGTGAAGAGCTGGGTGATTAGTATGCATAAGTGCTTCTTTAGTGGATACTCTGGACTGATAAGTTGAAACTTTCGGTAATGTAAAAGAGGGAAAGTGTTGACGTTGATGATTATGTCTTGTGAAATGTCTGTTCAGATAAAAGTTCAAGACACGTTTGACATAACTACAGAAGCAATATTTGTTCCTACTTTTTTTTATAAGTTTACACGAGATATTTATAAGTTTGGTCGAGATGTTTCATGTTTTGACCAACATTTTCCCCCCCTTTAGTTAACACACTTTCTTAGTTCGGTCAACATATTTCATAGTTTAGCCCCTATATTTTTCCCTTTTGGTTAACAAATTTTCTTACTTTTCAGAAGTTTGGTGTACGTTTTTTCTTTACTTGGTCAATATTTTTCTCATTAGGTTAACACATTTTCCTAAGTTTTATAAGTTTTGTGTAACTTTTTTCTTCAATTGGGCGATATTTTTCTCATTAGGTTAACACATTTTCCTAAGTTTTATAAGTTTTGTGTAACTTTTTTCTTCACTTGGGCGATATTTTTCTCATTAGGTTAACACATTTTCCTAAGTTTTATAGGTTTTGTGTAACTTTTTTCTTCACTTGGGCGATATTTTCTCATTAGGTTAACACATTTTCCTCCTTTTCATAAGTATGGTTGAGATATTTCTCCACTTGGCCAATATTTTTCCCATTTGGTTAACAAATTTTCTTACTTTTCAGAAGTTTGGTGTACGTTTTTCTTTACTTGGTCAATATTTTTCTCATTAGGTTAACACATTTTCCTAAGTTTTATAAGTTTTGTGTAACTTTTTTCTTCAATTGGGCGATATTTTTCTCATTAGGTTAACACATTTCCCTAAGTTTTATAAGTTTTGTGTAACTTTTTTCTTCAATTGGTCGATATTTTTCTCATTAGGTTAACACATTTTCCTAAGTTTTATAAGAATGGATGAGATATTTCCTATTTTGGTCACCTTTTTAAATTAATTTGGTTACAATTTTTCCTACTTTTTATAATGTTAGTCGAGACGTTTCTTATTTTGACCAACTGTTTTGTCAGTTTAGCTAACAATTTTTCCTACATTTTATAAGTTGGCCGAGACGTTTCTTATTTTGGCTAACAGTTTTGTCAGTTTGGCTAACAATTTTTTCCTACATTTTATAAGTTGGTCGAGATATTTCTGTATTTGGCCAACATTTTCATTAGTTTGACTAGCCTTTTTCCTATTTCTTATACGCTTGGTTGAGATATTTCTTATTTTGACCCCGAGTTTTATAAGTTTGGCTAACAAATTTTACTATATTTTATACGTCTGGTCGATATATTTCTATATTTGACCAACATTTTAATAATTTGGCTAACATTTTTTCTTATTTGACTGTTGAAGTGGAACATAGAACCTGTACTTTTGTCAGGATGTGAAATGTGGTAATGAGCCGACACATTGAAAAACATATATTAGCATTGGAACTAGGTTTCTGCGGAAAGATGCAAAGACCCCCCTTTGGCCAGGCAGAAGAATTAATGAAAGTGTAAATGTCTGCTCTGAGAAGCGATAACTTTGCTGGTCAGGACAGCGGGTACGTGATATGTCATGTTATATGAGAAGCCTAAGACTGATCCGGGGAAGCTTGTTGTGTTCACGGGTAATATTATATGATAAATATAGCTAAACACTCGTCGGTGTATGACCCGATAGATGTTAAGTAAAAGGTACACCTCCCCCAACTGGCCTCGGTGCTCACATCTCTCCTCTATGTCTATGAGAACGGGTTAGTTGAATACTGTGATGACTTGATTATAGTTGTGTATATTATATTCGAAAATGCATTGTGGTGTATAGAGGCCTTGGTAGTAGTAGTAGTTTCGTGTTCTTTACTGTTACTTGGTGACCCTATGACGACTCGGAAATAGAAAAGCGAGAGAATGAACACCCTTTTAAACCTCCGACGCCCTGTTGACGAGGGGGCAGAATCACTCCCGTACATGGTGGTCATCACGAAATAGGTCCCCTGGTTCGATCGCCAACATAATACCGTTTTTTTTCCCTGTAGTATCCCTCTTAACCACGTGCCTCGGCTGTATCCATACGCATGTGACAGATACAACGTCCTCTTTGCCCGGATGTAGCCGTTTCCCACATGTTCATATACAGTGTGATAATATACGTCTATCTTGTGAGTTATCGGTTTACTTCTACCACACTAATGCATACGAGTAGAGACATGGAGCTTGAAATGGGGAAACGGTAGCCGTGAGCATAAAAGGAAAGAAAAAAATTTCTGATAGGAGGTGGCTTTAAAGCGTTGGAACAAGAATCGCTGTGATGAAGGTTGTCTTTTGCAAATTGGAAAACATACTGACTAATATAAAGTTGACAACTGTAATGAGAAATAAAAGGAGTATTTAAGTACTACATAGAACCCGTACTTTAGTATGACTGTGAAGCGTGGTCAATGAGCAGCCAAGTTGAAAAGCCTCTAATGCCAGTGGCGTTGTGGATTCTGAGACATAGTTTTTAAAAAGTTCACTAGACACCCGCATGAAACTCCCTCCAAATACTACAAGGCAACATGACAAAACATACAACGTAGCAGACACATAGATACTATACCAGCTCTGTAAGGCAACATACTTTGATAATGGAGACATAACGGCCGCTTTCTAATACTACTGCACACATCTATAAGCAGTGGTAAACCCGTATACACAGATACACGATACTTTCCTAAAGTAGACGCTAGCCATGTTCGCAGTGCAGCTATATAGAGGCATGTCTGAGTTGATGTGAAATATTTTTGGTTATTTTTACACCCGGATGTAATAGGCGACAAGTCACAACACAGCTACGATGCGCTGGCAGGGGTGACCTTATCAACTTCACATACTGGTCAATCTATATACACCACCCAATAACATAGTACACCATCTGTCTTCAAGCCACAATCGTTTTCAATGTCACAAGAATAACGAACTACTGACATTTAAGATCAGAGTGGCACATGCTGATACTGTTTGTGATATCTCCTACTCATACCACCTGTTTTAACTAAATAAGGACACATACACCTAGCCCATAATCTCCAATCGGCAATTATGAGAAAAATCGAGGGTAGAGTTATTGATTATTATTGGATTTCCCAACAATAGGTGTTAATCTTTTACTCCCCTTCCAACCTTTATATGAACATTTATTAATATCGCGAACTATTTGCAATGGCGGAGATATAAGAAATATTATTAACCTGACTTGGTCATTACGATGACGATAATCCCCTGGAATAGCCGTTATGAGAATAAGTATTGATTTTTGGCAACAGCTGTTGAGGTCATATTCTGAATGTTAAGTTAGCTTATATTTTGTGCCGCCTAGGTACAATGGTGAAATCTGCTGCCTGTGTTTTTCATCAGTGGTGGGACTTGTGGCCGCGACGACACCCACACCTTGATGACTGGAAATCTTACCCACGACAAAGTTCCGAGATTCGAACCTGTCACTTCCACGGTGTCTGGGGTACCCCCTAAACATACTCCGCAACCAGCACACCACCTCTACTTTTCTAAACATAACCGGGTTAATAACAACCGAGCTCGAAATCACAACTAAGTAACCAAATATTATCAATATTTCTTCTACCACTAGACCACCCCACTGGGATTTGAACCCAATGATAGTGTTCGGAAGCGTTTATCTAGTTAATCATCCCCTCACCCCACCCCTTAACAACGAATATCACAAAGTCATACACACTAAAACCATCGGCCATCTTTACACTTTCAAAGTTTTCATTTGAAGAGCTGTAAACGGTATGATGATAGTATTTAAGGCCCAGCCACTATAGATAATAGTAACCCCGTTATAACAAACAGTCGACCCCTTTACAATAGACATATAATGAAAATATCCTTGGTCTTCTGACGACCGACGCCGAAATTATGCGTTGAATGTGTCGGTGGTATACCTCCATGCCTATATTTACCCACTTCTCCACTCGATCACCCTGGCTCTTACCAAGGAACAGGCGTAATTATCCAACCAATCCGCCCCTCGCCCACCTCTTAACAAGGATCAGAAGCAGTTATTTAGCTATTTGCACACTCACCAACCCCTTGACAACGACCTGGAGCCTTTATCTAGCAACTCCTCTGTCTCTTAGCAAGGAACCGACGCATTTACTTAGCCACTTCGCCACTCGCCCATCCCTTTGAAATGTCCAGAAGCACTTCTTTAGCTACTTCTCCGCTCACCCACTCCTTAACAACGAATAACACTAGGCCACACCCACTATAGCTGTTACTACCGGCAATCTTTACATTTTTAAGGTTTTCATTTGAAGAGGTGTACTCTACTTGATGATAGTGTATACGCCAGTACGTCACACTACAGGTCATAAACATGCCATAATTACCCTTTTACTTATTACAATTTTCATATGACACCCGGCGCGGCTCGAGGGTTCGACCCACCTAACCCCATCACTTTCACTCGTTAATGACCAGACTAGTGGGCAGTTCTCGATGACTGGCCAAGTGGTTACTACAAGACACTGTTTAACTGGATTCGACCCGCTCCACGCGACCGAGCCGTCGCGCTTGCTCCTGCGCCTGCCGACCGCCCCCGCTCGCCTTTGGTTGTTATTTATTTTTATTTTATTTTTTAAAATTAGTTAAAATATTATACACACACTCAGTTATCTGCCCTTAGAAAAACATGTCTTTTCTTAGATGTATCAACCCTTACATATGACCTAAGTACCTACCCTACCCAAACCGCCCTGGTCCCAAGCTGGATTGGGGGCAATCCAGCGAGGTCAATCCAGAAAGTATAATTAGGAGCACACAGAAACCCTAACCCTAACCCCTAAACCCTAACCCTAACCCCTAACCCTAACCCCTAACCCCTAACCCTAACCCTAACCCCTAACCCCTAACCTTAACCCCTAACCCTAACCCCTAACCCCTAACCCCTAACCCCAATCCAGCTGGATTGGGGTCAATCCAGCACCACAATCCAGAAAATATACTCAAATACCACCTAACCCACTACTCCTTAACCCATTCCTCTTTGTCAATTTTTGACGCTAGGCACTGGATCACATTCACGTTTATTTTCTTTTTGATATTTTTAAAACTTATTGTTATTATTCTATAGTTCACTGCTTGCCAGTCTATTATTATTTGCTGTACCTCTTGGATAACATTAGGGCCACTCCTTCACTAGGAATGGGACATGTTCCCCTTTACAGCCTGAATACAGAAGTGTTTTACCTGCGCTTGATTCTGTTCAACTGTTTCGCACAGTGCCAAGATGCTAATATTAACATATTTCATTTCTGCTGCAGGTAGGCTTAATTAATAGCAAAACCAGAATTGCTAAAGTCAGAGCCCATGGAAAATATACATAAGTTATCAAAGAAGCTAGGAAGCACAAAAGGGCGGCTAAAAGATAGTATTTAGACGCCCTAGCAAGAGAGGCAGATGATGCAGCAGCAAAGGAAAACCGCAGAAATCTTTACAGCACCACAAGGACATTGGTAGGAAAATATAATCAACCAAGTGGAGATATAAAAAATAGTAAGGGAAAAGTTATCATCAACATTAAAGATCACATGTACAGAAGGGTTTGAATATTTTAGGGACCTTCTGATTAGACTAGTTCCAAATGATCCTCTTGATAAACAGCCTGCAGAAATGGAACTGAATATCAACTGTGAAAAACTATTTAAAGAAGAAATTATAAAAGCTATAAAACTACTGAAAGATGGGAAAGCTGCTTGACCATGTGGTTTCCCAACGGAGGCTATTAAATGGAGTATCGACACTTCAACTGAATTGCTCCGTAAATGATTTGGCAGAGTCTGGAACACCGAAAGAATACTAGCAGACTGGAGAGAAGGATGTCTGGTGAAGTTGAGAAAAAATACTAGCAGACTGGAGAGAAGGATGTCTGGTGAAGTTGAGAAAAAAAGGGAACCTGAAGGAGTGTGAAAATTATAGAGGAATAATGATATTGTCAATAACTGGGAATATATTAAGGAGGATCAACGAATAAAGATTAAGAGATGCCACTGAGAAACAGCTAAGTGATGGAACAGCCTGCTACCATAACAAACAAATCCTTTTCGGACCAGGTAGTCACATTACACATAATAATAGAGCAAAGTGTGGAACTGCATTCGTGACTTTATGCTTGATTTGTGGATCATGAACAGGCCTTTGACAGCATAGATAGGGAATCATTGCAGCATTGATAGGGAATCATTGTGGAAGCTAATGCGGTACTGTGGGATCCCACAAAAATCGAAGTGAAGATACGAGGTGTAGATTTCTTTACGAGGGGAAACTGACAGATACATGTGAAATAAAATCAAGAGTACGAGACATGGGTGACTTTTGTCACCATTATTATTTTTTTTTTTACTGACTATAGACTGGCTTGTGAAGACAACAACAAAAAACGCCAGAAATGGAGCTGAGGGGACTCTAATAAAGCAACTTTATTTGGACTTCGCCAACGACATTTCAGACCTCTCTCTCTCTCTCTCTCTCTCTCTCTCTCTCTCTCTCTCTCTCTCTCTCTCTCTCTCTCTCTCTCTCTCTCTCTCTCTCTCACACACACACACACACACACACAGGTCATCAAATGCAGGATAAACTAATCACGCTTGAAGAGATGTCACAACAATTCGGTCTAAAAATTCATAAAGGTAACACAAAAATAATCAGATTAAAACAAGCACATAACAACCCGATCTTCCTTGGTGAAGCCCCACTTCAGGGGTTGGAATTATACACCTATAAGGCTAACCCGACCACACACACACACAAAAAAAAAAAGAAAAACGCTCGCCAAAGTCGGATGTGTTGGCCTAATGGAGCTTTACCGGACTCACCGCAATTATGTCTGAAAAAAAAAAAACAACTCTGGATGAACGCAGAAGAAGAAGAAGATACACCTGTTTGGGAAGCAGCGTAGACAAAAATAGGGAAACATACAGGGATACTAAAATAAGAATACAATAGGCAAGAGGAGCTTTCATAACACTTTGACATTTGTGGAAGTGAAAAGCAGGTACATTTAGCACCAAAGTTAGAATTTTTAACTCCAATGTTAAATAAATACTACACCTCGAAGTCGGAGTTGGTTCGCCTGATGACGAGGGACACTGGTAATAGAAGCTAACCAACACGCAAAAATCAGTTCGGTCCACTAGGAATAATAACAAGTGCACGGGTTACGCTTGAGATGAAAGCGAGCTAACGCAAAAAAAAAAAAAAAAAAATTATCAATACTAAAGTATGGTCAGAAACATGGAGAACAACTAAAAGAATTAAAAATAAATTAACTAGTGACTGCGCAGAATAGTGGGAATACAACGGTATGACAGAATCACCAACGTGGAGCTCAAGGAGAGAACTAGACAAATCCTGGTGAACCAAGAGGAAAAGATGCTGGCGCTAGACAGAACACACACTGAGAAAACCCAAGAACAGTATAACAAGAAGGTCTCCTGTGTGGAAGCCACAAGGCAAATAAAATAGCGGGAAACCTAAACTAAAACACCTGGAGAAGAGAATTACCGGCAGAAATGAATAATATTGGGAGGACATGGGAAAGGGGGGGGGGGGGGGCCGCAGGAGATAGCAACAGAGAGGATGGCTTGGTGTGGTGTGATTGAGGGCCTATGTCATTATGGAGGAAAAAGGACAGAAAAACAAGAAGAAGAAGAGGAAGAAGAAGAAGAAGATAGTCGTGTGTGAGCTCTGGCACATGTGAGAGTGAGTATGGGAGAGGAAAAGACTGACAGACAGACAGACGGACGGACGGACGGACGGACAGACAGACAGACAGACAGACAGCAGGTAGCGCGTGATAGTGAGCGAGTGATAGAGGGAGAGAAAGAGAGAGAGAGAGAGAGAGAGAGAGAGAGAGAGAGAGAGAGAGAGAGAGAGAGAGAGAGAGAAAGAGAGAGCATTCAAACGAAATAACTTTATTTTCAAAGAGTTAAGAATTGAGCACGCAAATCCATATAGCATTCTTCCGTTCTGATCTCTCTCGTGTCATACATTAATTCTTCCATACATCACCTCCGAGGCTAGTCATGGACGATAACAACAGTATTAATATGTGCGTTATAAAGGCATGGGAAATGTGAAAAAATCATTACTACATGACTCACTAATATTAATTATTAATGTGGCAATTGTAATTAGCTAAGGGAGTGTACTCTTTCTTCGATAAGAGAATAATTGGTAAATTAGGGTTCTAGAGAGAGAGAGAGAGAGAGAGAGAGAGAGAGAGAGAGAGAGAGAGAGAGAGAGAGAGAGAGAGAGAGAGAGAAGATATACACAGAGAGACAGACAGAAAGTGAAAGAGAGAGAGAGAGAGAGAGAGAGAGAGAGAGATAACTTATACACAGAGAGACAGACAGAAAGTGAAAGAGAGAGAGAGAGAGAGAGAGAGAGAGAGAGAGAGAGAGAGAGAGAGATAGGGCCATGGAGAGACGGACACACACACACACATAAAGGTATATCGGTAGTGAGAGAAAAAGAGAGATAAAGACTGAGAGAGGGCAGAGAGAGAGAGAGAGAGAGAAAGAGAGAGAGAGAGAGAGAGAGAGAGAGAGAGAGAGAGAGAGAGAGAGAGAGAGAGATGTGAATGAGGTACACTTTCGACTCCAGCGAAGGAAGATGTAAAGATATTGTAAACACCCCAGAAAAAGTCGTGAACATTCGCGAGCGCCAGGGAATTTTGACAAACCTGTGATAGGTCGTTGTGAGTTTATATGTCAATGCGGTTATAATAAGGAATTCGTCTGTTGGCAACAAGCAGCTTTGTGTTGGAGCTATTCACAGACAGACCCTCTTGGTTGTGATGATATCGTGGTTCGTGCTAGCAGGCGAATTGCTGGGGGAAAAGAACACAACTCGGCCTATTCAACCCTCAATCTTGGGCTCGATGGGTGGCATCAACGAGTTCCTTACATTTCATCTGGTTGCGGTTACCTGTTATAGGCAACACTTGGCCAGGGGTTCTTAATATTTTACGCTAGGGGCATTAAATGCCCGACCCGCGGGTCGTATGAAGCCCGCAAAATCATTTGTTCTAGCCATACCAAGGCAACCGCAGGCGGAACTCAAATTCAAGAAAGCAGGAGCTTGATAAACAAACATCAATAATCTAGTTGCAATATTATCAATACCAGCTGCCATTACAAGCCAAAGCAAAGAGATGCTGTCCCAGTCATCACATTACTGTATTCTTCTTCTTCTTCTTCTTCGTTCATCCGGAGTTTTTTTTCGGATGTGATTGCGTTGTGCCTGTTTACAGCAGAGCTGCGTTCTTGCGCCGTTAGGCCGACACATCCGACTTCTGCGGGCATTTGTTGACCGGGTTAACCTTCCCGGGGGTTTCTTAGGACGTTTGACTCTCACTGTTGTGGTGTTATCTCCCATCCTAGCTGGCCCATATAGAACAGCCAAAGACATCCTGGTCAGCCCTCAAGGGAAGGCAGGGGCAGACCATGGGCATTCCCCGCCATCCAAGGAGGCTTCCATACTTGCAGAGCCAACACACAGCGCTCTGGTACTGGGCTCACCCAAGGAATCGTCACGTCCTGCACATGGCTGCTTAGCCTCACTTCCGTATATTGGGCCTTCCGTTCACCATAGGCTGTTCTTCCGGAAACCAGAAGAATGCAGTGTGCAGATGACATCCACACAGTGAGCTTTCGATTCGGACTTTCCGCACAATGGATTTGCTATCCGAGCAATATTCACATTACTGTATTCGATGAGCAATAATTATTTGCACAAATATATCGAAGCTTTGTTGATTAAGCTATTCCAGCCGTTGCTATGTGAACAGAAGGACTTCCCGTTAAATCTTACGTTATCGTGGAAATAAACGTACTCCCCATTCGAACAATATGGGTGGCTATGCGCTTAATATTTCAGCCCCAGTATAATTCATTTATTCACTTCACATGATATTATAACTCTATCGTATGCACTTGACGAGATGCTGCAAGAAATCGTGCAACTTATTGTTTGTAGCTTCTGTGTTTACATTCACTAGGGGAATACATTGTTTTGAACATTTAGGTTAGTTAAATAAATGTTCGAACAACTATCATCATCATCATCATCATCATCATCATCATCATCATCATCATCATCATCATCATCATCATCATCATCATCATCATCATCATCATGTGCCCTCCAGCTGGCGTAGGCGTACATGTCTCTTCACAGACCTCGGTCTTTGGTGTTCTGGATCAACTCTGCTGATGATATTCTTCCATCCTACCGTCTCAGTCCATCCAGCAACAGTTCTCTTGGTCTGCCCCTGCCTCTCTTCCTCTTGATCTTTACAGTCGTCACGATATTCTACAATGCCTCTCTTCTCATCACATGACCAAAGAAAGCTGTTTGTCTCTTTCTTATTGTTGTCTATAGTGTTCTAGTTTCATTAGCCTCTTTCTGGCAATCGTTGTTATTTACTCTGACAGTCCAAGGAATTCGCAACGTTCGTCTCAGGAACCATATCTCTGTTGCTTCGAATCGCTTCCTAATTTGTTCATTTACTTTCCAAGACCCACTGCCATACATCAAAACAGGTTCTATATAGCATTTCAGCACTCCCCTTCTTACATTTGCTCGACCAAACATAGCAGACTAATTTTGACGTCGAGATTTTGTATGGTAAGCGAATGATGTAATAAATATCCAAATGGTTCTTAACAGAAAAAAAAGTTCTAGCCACTGATGTAAACCATAGACCACAGTGATATCCCGAAGAGCGTCGAAGTCGGCTTCTTGATTAAGTCTCTGGCAGACTGTAAAGTATGAATTGGAAACAAATAGGTATATTAAGCTCCTGCGAGAAGAAACGTACTAAACATCAACACGTTGCACATACCTTACAAGGAGATCCATAGTATCACGAAATACAGGTGAAAATCCGAAATCAGAAGCACTCAATAAATATATAAAATAAATAATAAAATAAAATAAAATACACACAAACGCTTACAATACGACACACAGGACGGCCGAAGTTTCGATTCTCAGAATCTTTGTCAAGGACAGGACAACACGGATAGATAGGACAACGAAATATAACCCCCCCCCCCCCCCCCCCCCCCAAAAAAAAAAAAAAAAAACAAAACAAACCCACTACGTATCCATGTGGTAGCAGAAAAAGCTGTAAAGTATATGTCCTTTTTAACGCCTTAACCGATTGAGTAAATGGGATGATTAATCGTCTTAAGCGATTTCCCTATCTGCCAAATGGCTTATATACAGTAGTTTTCCCGATACAACCCCCCTTTCATTTGATATATAATACAACATGTATGCTACCATATTAACGACATTTTAATTCATAAACGTGACACACCCATACTTCCCATTTTCTGCCATCCATATTTGTTTGATCCAAAACTTATTTTTTGTTTGGCACTGAATCCGTTAAAGAACAATGGACACATCATGTTAGACCGACATTTTACCGGTGGACGATATACTGGACACACCATGTTAGACCGACATTTTACCGGTGGACGATATACTGGACACATCATGTTAGACCGAAATCTTACAGGTGGACGATATACTGGACACATCATGTTAGACCGACATTTTACCGGGGGACGATATACTGGACACACCATGTTAGACCGACATTTTACCGGTGGACGATATACTGGACACACCATGTTAGACCGACATTTTATCGGTGGACGATATACTGGACACATCATGTTAGACCGACATTTTACCGGTGGACGATATACTGGACACACCATGTTAGACCGACATTTTACCGGTGGACGATATACTGGACACATCATGTTAGACCGACATTTTACCGGTGGACGATATACTGGACACACCATGTTAGACCGACATTTTACCGGTGGACGATATACTGGACACACCATGTTAGACCGATATTTTATCGGTGGACGACGTACTGGACACGTCATGTTAGACCGACATTTTACCGGTGGACGATGTCGTCATTATCACACCTGTCACTTTTACTTCCCAAAACGTTTCTGGGTGGATCTAGAAACTCAGGTAATTTGTTACAAATTCCAACCTGTCAGTCTGTGAGCAGTATAGAATAACACATAGTAATGTAGCTTTACAGAACAGAAATACGAACAATACAAGGACGTTGTGGCGACTAGCCTTCTTCAGCAAACAAATACATATAAAAACACAACATATAATCACGGAGAAGACTCTCCAGTGACTACATTAAGGCATAAGAAGGGGATGAGAAGAATAAAAAGATCAAAAACATGAGAACAATGAAGAGAAAATGAAAATTTGTAAACCAGTTTTTTGCTACTTATTTCAGAATCCCAGGTTGTGAAGAGATAAACTAGAAAACTTAGTGACAACCGGCAAACTTGATTAGGAAAGAGCAATGGGAAGGCAGGAAGAAGATAAATACATTCACCCACAAGTTAAGAACCACTGCCCTTTTCAAGTACGAATAGTCACCATACTTACCTGTGTAAATCATAGAGAGATATGTACCTTTATTATTTGTAGTCAAACAAAAAAGCCTTTACAGAAGATGGGAATTTCAGGTGCGTATTTTCCACCCCTAGCCGTGCTCCTTATCTTGCCGACTAGCTCACTAAACGCACAGACATCGTCTTGTGGGTCACTGGATGGCATTCCACTTAAGACTGACCTACATCAGACACCCAGATCAGACAGTTAAATAGTCAAGTGGGATATGTTTGCGAGGCGTAATCTAATTTCATGGAAATACTAGGGACATGTGTGTTTCATTAACTCATCGTGTATGAAACAGCTTATCTTAGGTTTAACTCACCTTGGCTCGGTTAGGTGGTTATGGATCCAGCGTGTGTTAGTTCTGCCCGAATCCCTGCTGTCTTCACGCCGTGTTATTGTTTCTACAATACACTAGCCCGCATTTGTTTCTGTAACACATTCCACTGTAATTCTTTTTCCTCTTCTTCGTTTTCTTTTTGTTCTTGTTCTTGTTTTGCTGCTGCTTTTTCTGTTGCTGCTGCTGCTGCTTCCTCCTCCTCCTCCTCCTCCTCCTCCTCTTCATAATCATCGTCATCATAATCATCATCATCTTCTTCTTCTTCCTCCTCCTCCGCCCCCTTCTTCTTCTTCTTCTTCTTCTTCTTCTTCTTCTTCTTCTTCTTCTTCTTCTTCTTCTTCTTCTTCTTCTTCGTCAGTCTCAACTTGGACGGTGACTACACACTATCTGCTCACAGTAGACGAGTGGTATATTCCACTTGGGCCGACATACTCTCTTACATCTAGGCATTTGTTGCCCGGCTCGAACTTCTTGTGCAGCACTAGCTCCGTTGACTTTCTGACTGGGTCAAGTGACTTTATTATCATCAAATTCCCATCTAACTGTAGCTCATTCATTACGGTCCCATTCATGGTACTCTTTGATGTATCAGTTTCCCCCACTATTGTCTAGGGCAGTGATTCTCAACATTTTTTGGCCCATGCACCCCTTCACCATATGATTAAAATGTCATTCCCCCCTCTCTTTGCGTATTTCTACCCCCCCCCCCCCCCCCAAGTGTACGTAAAAATGGAAGCTAAATTTAATAACACATACTAGAACAAGTCTAGACGTCTACATAAAATGTGATGTGCGGGTCCACTTATGGTATAAAATGAATTTCAGAAATGCGAGAAGTGCAGAACTGTAAAGTACGGAGGGAAAAACAATATCAAGTAATTGGTTCTTGTGTTAACGCGATCTTCAAATAATCTTAATTCTCCCAGCCCCACCCTTCTTTCGGAAACCCTAAAATTCCTCCTGGGGGGAATTCCCCACCGGTTGAGAACCAGGATGTGGATGATCAATGGGAAACGTTGAAGAATTCAGTCAATGTGGCTGCAGAAACAACTATTCCAAAACTAAAGAAGGTGGGTCGTAAGAAATGGATGACTGAAGAAATTTTACACCTCATGGAAACAAGAAGACTCAACAAAAGTAATTCTGTCAAATATGAAGAAATTCACAGACAAGTCAGAACATTATGTAAGGAGGCAAAAGAAGCATGGCTTGAGGAAAAGTGCTTAGAAATTGAAAGCCAACACAACAGTCAAAATACCAAATTAGTGCACAAAAGAATTCAGAAACTTACTAATAAAAGAACAAGTACATCAACAGGGTGTCTAAAAACTGAAGATGGCAAAATCAAAATAGAAAAAGACCAGATTATACAGGTATGGACAGATTATGTGAAACACCTTTATGATGATAACAGAGACGAACAGTATGATATTAGATTTAATAATGAAGGACCGCCAATTTTGGAGATGGAGGTTCGAAATGTTCTTAAGCATATGAAAGCTGGCAAGGCCCCCGGTGCAGATAACATCACATCAGAAATGATTAAAGCTTCAGAAGAATTTGGACTAGATCAAGTCACCAGACCACTGAACACATTATATGATACTGGAGATATACCTCCTGAATTATGTAACTCTATATTTATTGCAATCCCAAAGAAATCAGGAACCTTGGAATGTTATCAACATAGAATAATTAGTATAATGAGTCACATTACAAAGATTTTGCTAAGAATTATCATGCAAAGAGTGTGGAAGAAGATACAACCTGAAATAGGGGAAGAACAATGCGGGTTTATAGAAGGAAAGGGTAAATGCTGTGTATATGCTGCGAACAGTTATTGAACGTGCTATAGAAGTAAACAAGGATATGCATCTTTGCTTTATTGACTATACAAAGGCTTTTGATAGCATTAGACATGTCAGCATGGTGGATATGCTTGCAGATCTACAAATTGATGGGAAAGACATTAGACTTTAAAAAACATATATTGGAAACAACAAGCTGCAATAAGGATTGATAATGAAGTGGGACAGTATCAGCCAATTAAGAGAGGTGTTAGGCAGGGATGTGTGATGTCTCCAGATCTTTTTTCCCTGTACAGTGAAAATATTTTCAGAAATGTAGAGGATATAAATGGAATCAGCATTGGAGGACGAAACATCAATAACATTAGATAAGCAGATGATACAGTATTAATTACAGACAATGCGCAGGACCTGCAACAATTAGTAGATGCGGTTGTTGTACACAGTGAGCAACTGGGGTTAGAATTAAATTGTAAAAAGACTCAGGTTATGGTCGTCAGTAGGAAGGAAGAAGTGCCACAATGTAATATACAAGTAAATGGAAATATTCTTCAACAAGTGAATCGGTACAATTATCTTGGAACAGTTATAACATCTGATGGGAGATGCCTTGAAGAGATTAGAACAAGAATCGCCATGGCGAAAGTAGCCTTTAGCAAGATGAAAAACATTCTGACCAATAAAAAGATGTCAATTGAAACGAGAAAAAGAGTGTTGAGGGGATACATAGAGCCTGTTCTTTTGTATGGATGTGAAACTTGGACAATGAGCAGTCAAGCTGAAAAGCATCTGATGGCTGCAGAAATGTGGTTTCTGAGGAAAATGCAAAGAATACCATGGACAGACAGAAAAACCAATGACCAAGTACTACAGGAGACAAATGAACATCGTAAACTTATTAGAGAAATTAGACGTAGACAGTCAAAATTTTTTGGACATGTTATGAGAAGAAATGGATTGGAGAACTTAGTGACAACTGGCAAGATCGAGGGGAACAGACCAAGAGGAAGACCGAGAGGAAAATACCTGGATGGCTTGGCCACATGGCATGGACGAGACAGGAACACTGAGCTGATCCACGACACTGGTGATCGAGTGAAATGGCGAGTCATGACCGCCCACGCTTTCAGGCATGGCACATGATTGATTGATTGAGAACCACTGGTCTAGGGTCTCCGAGGAGGAGTAGTTACGTCGTCTGCTTCGCTCTCCGTAGGTTATGGGTTCTTCTTCTTCTTCTTCTTCTTCTTCTTCTTCTTCTTCTTCTTCTTCTTCTTCTTCTTCTTCTTCTTCTTCTTCTGCTTCTGCGTTCGTCCGGAATGTTGTTTTAGAGGTAAGCGTTATGCTTGTTTACAGCAAAGCTGCGATATTTGCACCTCTCGGCCGACACACCCGACTTCTTCACGCATTTGTTGGCCTGGTTACCTTCCCGGGGTTATGGGTTCGATTCCGGGCTGTGTCGTTCGACTTACAGGTGCAATTTTTTCGGAGACTTCTGGGGGTCGTCGCTGGAGCTACGGAGTTCGTGCTTTGTGCGACGCTTTTGACAGGCCGCCATGCGGAAAGAGACAGGACCATGTGGAATAAAACCCGGTGCCGTTTAAACCCTGTTTTTTTTTTTTTTTCGCTCGCTCGATCTGAACTCAGGCGTAGTGTAGTTCGTACACACTATTTTTTATACTAGTTGACTAAATTTTGCGTGTGGGTTAGCTTTCCCTATTAACAAAAAACCCTGTTTTGTTCTGTTGTCTAGTTTCTACTCTCATTAACACTTTTGTAATGTGAATTATGACAGTGAAAATCAATACCCGAAGATTTTATTTCTCGTTATTTCAATATCCTCATTTGTGTCACGTTTAATGAAAGGGGTAAAAACTGATACTCTCGTTAGAATGTGAAGTGTTACACCATCACATAGTCCAGGACATCGTATAATGAGGTGAGATGACCAGTTCCCTCCATTGTCACCTTTCTATCTCATACAATTCCCATCTGAAAAGTATACCGTATCAATGTTGTTAGAGTGCGTAGACTCAGGAACCACACTAATAATCTCATCTCATTTCATCTCGTCTCACATCACCTTATTCCTCTTGTATCTTGCGGTGTCAAGGTGAAGTATAAACAGCGGGCGAGTGTCCATTTATGGGCTTTATATATCCAGATTCTTATGGACTCTGTTATTCCCTCTGTCTATCGTTTACATGATCTACCTTTTCTTCTGTTCCATTTGGTCTGTTCATCATTCATTGCTTGTGCAGGTCAGCATGGTCGAATGGGTAAGAACGCATGTTCTTGAACGTCCGTTGTGCTGATGCCGAGGTTATGGGTTCAACCCCTACACCGGACAGCAGGACTAAAATGCTGACCTGTCGTCTTTGACTTTGAGACGTAAATTACAATTACTTCTGAAGTCGGAGTGGGTTCGCCTGTTGGCAGGAACATTGTTAATAGGGAAAGCTAATCCAAACGCAAAATTCAGTCCATCACTACTATAAATAGTGTGTATGGACTACGCGTGAGTTCAAAGCGAGCGAGCGCAAAAAAAAAAAAATTGCTTGTTGTGGTATACTGTTAGTTGGTACCTTAGTTATATGGCCAACAATTTCACTTGTTGTTTTCTGATGAAATCTAGCGCTGCTATTACTTCTACTTTCGTTCTGATTTCATTATTTCTGATTTTTCTCTCTTCTTGATACATTGAGTATTCTTCTCAGAAATTCCATTTCTGTTGTAATTTTTCTGTTCTCTCTGTCTATCATTGTCCAGGGTTGGTATTGGTAGCATAGAGTTGGTTGAAAGATTGCGTTGTGGAGTGCTTTAAAATAATATATCCACAGATGCGTGTTTATTCTTTTGTATCGGTGCCATTTGTCCAATGGGTTTATTTGCTTTATTGCATCTATTCTGGATCTCGTCTTCTGATTTGCCGTTCGATATTAAACTTCCTAAGTACCTGAAGCTCTTTACTTATTTCACGGGATGTTCTTTTAGACGAATCTTTGCTGTGTTTTCTTCTTAGGTATAGTCATTACTTCTGCTTTACTAGTGCTAATTTTGATGTTATGTTCCTTACACACTTCGTGTAGATTATTTATCTGGTCTTGTAATTCTGCTTCTGACTGTTTGCTAATAACGCTTGATAGTCCGCAAATAGGAGTTCTTTTATTGTGTATTCCTCCGTTGGTTCTTCTTCTGTGCTCTCTTCTTCGTGAGATTTTGCTGCGGTCCCTCTTTGGCTGGTTTATTTACATATGCTAGATAGGTTATGAACAAGAGGGGGGAACATGACATAGCCTTGTCGTACTCGGGATCTTATGGTCAAGGGTTCTGAGCGTCTTAGGGTTTTTCTTACCGTGCATTCACTGTTGTTATATTAGCTTCTACATAAGGTGGTTAGATGTGTACTGACTCCACATCTGTTCAGGATTTCACACAGATGTTCCCCACTACTGGAAGAAAATAATGAATACACGCTGACCTTAGTGATGAAATGCCCTAGCTCTCTGCCTCGCATTTTGAAGGTCCTGGGTTCTATTTCGGACCGCATCTGTTAGCTCAGGAGTGCAGTTTCATCGTAGGAGCTACGAAGCTTTCCATTAAGCTCTCGACAGACAGCTTACTGTTCTGCAAATAGAGACCAACCCAGGTGGGATAAAACTCGGTGCTATGAAGTTGACCCAGTAAGCTTAACTTTTAAATGGTCGGGTAGAATCACGCGACCATTGCTGGGTATTGAACCCAGACCCACTATGATGGCAGGTATGTGCTCTAACCACCATGCCACCGCCGCTGCCAAGGGTTGATTAAAACATAGCATTTTCTTTGCAGGACGTTGCGATCAACCCCAACATATCAGGCAGATCTTAGTCAGATATGACTGTGATGCTCACCAAACCACACACCCCACATTGTAATAATTGCTTCTCGCGGATTAGCGCGATTGGGAGGGTACAAACCTTATCCTGGTGCGTGGAAATGATTGGGAGGGTACAAACCTTATCCTGGTGCGTGGAAATGATTGGGAGGGTACAAACCTTATCCTGGTGCGTGGAAATGATTGGGAGGGTACAAACCTTATCCTGGTGCGTGGAAATGATTGGGAGGGTACAAACCTTATCCTGGTGCGTGGAAATGATTGGGAGGGTACAAACCTTATCCTGGTGCGTGGAAATGATTGGGAGGGTACAAACCTTATCCTGGTGCGTGGAAATGATTGGGAGGGTACAAACCTTATCCTGGTGCGTGGAAATGATTGGGAGGGTACAAACCTTATCCTGGTGCGTGGAAATGATTGGGAGGGTACAAACCTTATCCTGGTGCGTGGAAATGATTGGGAGGGTACAAACCTTATCCTGGTGCGTGGAAATGCAGCCTAAAGACTAAACGTCGTAGCGGGCAGAGCAGGCCCTAATCCTAGGTTGGCAACTGGTTTAGGATCGAATCTCTGACAAGCAGCTTCTGCAGCTTGGCTTGTTCCAGATGTATTGCTGTTACTTTTCCTCTGGAATAAACTAGCAGGCCGACAGAGGAATCATGCTGCATAGGCAACACATGGTCTCTACAATTCAGCCTAGGCTGTGTGCTGTTTTTGAAGCACAATGTAACAAACTATCGTCTGTCAAGACGGCAAGGTGTCAGTATTGGCTCACTGTAAAACAACCAATGTATACTCTGTTTTAGAGGTGTCTATTTCGGCTCCATCCAAGAATCAATCAAACAAGCTATTTCCTGCTATAAATCTGTAATGTGATAGCACCATTACAATTGATAGGCCTGAGAGCAAGGGTGAATAGGTGACAAATCTTTCTCTCACTTTGACAATCGACGAACCCAGGCGTCGAACTAGCACCCGTCCGTACTCATGACACCATCAGAGCAGTTCGTTATCAACTTCGCTAGCTGACCCGCCGCTATCTCCAACACCCCCACTTAAACATTCTCTTCCCGCCCTTGCAAAAGTACTTCACCCCATAACCCCTGACCGCCGTTTTACTTTCGCGGCAAATGTTTACAAACTCCGCCTGTGTACTTTCATATTTGCCTCTTTGATCTTCCCAGAAGATTAGATCTTGAAGGTATCTGGATGAAATGCCGCTCGGCATCTTTGTTAATAAGTTTGTGTTTTGCTGCTTCTTGCTGAGCACCACGTGTCGCCCCACCTACGATCCCCAAGTGACTTCTTCCATATTCTTTTTGTAAGGAGGATCAACAGTCTTCCCACGTGTGAGTATGTTTACAGTTGGGTAAAGTGTACGGGGTGAGGGCGTCTTTGTGGAAGAGCGGTGCCAGACCTCGCCCCTGTGTTGGCGGGGTCTATAATGGAAGCAGAGGGTAGTCATACTGTAACATGTCCCGCATGTCGTCAGAGGAGATTAAGGAGGGTTGGGCTTAGGGCTGGCTTTCTTGTTGACAACTTTAGATGCAAAGTGTAACAAATAATGAACAATGGTAAGGATAAACAAACACAGGACAGTTTGGCTGAGTACACGGAGGACCTTTGCTTGAATACAGGATAATAGGCAGCAGCATCAGCAGCAGCAGCAGCAGCAGCAGCAGCAGCAGCAGCAGCAGAAGAAGAAGAAGAAGAAAAGAAGAAGAAGAAGAAGTAGAAGAAGAAGAAGAAGAAGAAGAAGAAGAAGAAGAAGAAGAAGAAGAAGAAGAAGAAGAAGAAGAAGAAGAAGAAGAAGAAGAAGAAGAAGAAGAAGAAGAAGAAGAAGAAGCTGCACACCACCTGAAAACTACCTTACGAGTCTTGGTTTCATTCCCAATGTAATCTGTTACTTGGGTTATCACTACTTGGGTTGGGGTATATTGTATAAGGTATTGTGGGACATGTGTGTAGGGTATGTGTGGTACATGTATATAGGGTATGTGTAGGGTATGTGTGGTACATGTATATAGGGTATGTGTAGGGTATGTGTGTAGTGTCTTTGTGTATTTGACATGTGTGGGAAATGTTGGAAGGGCATGTCTGAAGGGTATGTGTGGAGCATGTGTGTTGGTATGTGTTGGGTAAGTGTGCATGGTTTGTGAGTGGCTTGTGTGTTGGTATGTGTGGGTCATGTCTGTAGCTTATGTGTAGTGCATGTGTAGGATATCTGTCCGGGAAGGTTAACCCGGTCATCAAATGCTCGCAGAAGTCGGATGTGTCGGCCTAACGGCGCAATAACGCAGCTCTGCTGTAAACAGGCACAACGTAATCACGTCCACAAAAAAAACAAACTCTGTGGATGAACGCAGAAGAAGAAGAAGAAGAAGAAGAAGAAGAAGAAGAAGAAGAAGAAGAAGAAGAAGAAGAAGAAGAAGAAGAAGAAGAAGAAGAAGAAGAAGGATATCTGTTGGGTAAGCCCATTGATCCTCTAAACCACATATCCAGTCCATTCACTTTGTTGTAATCATACACGCGGATCCAATGAAAGACGTGTCTAGCACACAAAAAGGATACGTTTATTCATACCTATCCGTCTCAACCATTCATCCACCCATAAGCCCACACACATCATCAAGACAATGAAATCGCCTACACAATCATGGGAATGATATCATCTGCACAATCAACACAACAAAATAATCTACGCAATCAACACATTAAAATCATCTACATTCAAAACAATAAAATAATTTACAAAATCAAAAACTATAATAATAATAGTCTACACAATCAAGACAATAAAATCATCTACACCATCACGTGAAGCGCCCAGCAATTGTCGGCAGACAACGAACGTCCGCTTAATGCGATCCCAGAATTCATGATTGACGAGCCGACGCTCCATAACCAGATAATCACCACCGATACGTCCCAGTGCAGGTTTCGAACTCAATAGATGTCTACTTTGTCATCTCCGCCACGAAGATGACTGATCTACACTCATTAACACTTGCAAAATTGACGTTTAATTCTCTAATAGCGAAATACGATCCCCCAACGGCGAAGCTCAATTTCAGCCTGGTTTCTGACTTAATAGGAGGACTACAAAAATTATCACACTCTCTCACCAGGGGTGTGAGTGTTTTTGCTGTTCTGCACGTGTCCGAGAAATTTACTGGTGTCCTGTGTCCTGTTAATTCCAGCATTTCTCAATCCGTCTGCTGTTGTGTCCTTTTTCTGGCTCTTTTCCGACTCGCCCCGGAACACCCAATCTACTCCATCTTCCCCATTTTGTAATTATAAATCTTAATCATTGATGCTTCTTCTATCCAGACTCCCCAACTCTGCAGGGACCTCATTCCTTCCTGATTTAATTTTTATAACTACGATGGAACCACCCCCTTGGTAAGTCCTAGCTTGCCCTCGTGTCCAGAAATCGGGTTTGCCGCCCTCGCAAGGTTTCTCGGTTTACCTCCCATTGGTGTGGTCCCTCGCTCGCGGAAGTAATCCTAAGAGGTCAAGGGCTATGCCGATTCACGTCTCCACAGAGGACATTTTTGTTGCTTCTGGAGAGATTGCGTTCTTAAATTTCGTTTGTGCTGATCGCATCGAAACTAGATCCTGATGGTTTGTCTGCAACTTCATTGCTTTCAGTCCCTTGGATGACAATGATGGAGTCATTTTTACTTTATTCCTTGTAGTAGCACATCTCGTTCACTTTCTTTTCATTGTTCTCATTTTTATTTCAACTTTCTTCTCTTCTCATTAAAAGCCCTGAAGATGTGGATGTACAGAAGAATATGTCGTATTTCATGGACACAAAAACAACCAAACACAGGAGTGCTAGAACAACTGGGAATAAAAAGATAGTTGCAATTTTAAAAAAAAAAATAGTAAAATATTTCGCCCACGTTAAAAGACATTCTTAATAAACCATACTGGAGGGTAAGGTTGAAGGCAAGCAAGCAAGAGGTAGACAATGATACAAGTGGGAAGATAAATCAAAATGTGAACGAACAGAATGTACAATCAAGGCGAGAGACAGTATTGAAGACCCACTGCAGCCAACCTTCATTGTGGAGACGGCACCTGATTGATTGATTCTTCTCATTCGGTTATTATGTCTTAATATAGTCACTGTAGCCACTTCTCCGTCTTTATATGTTGTGCTTTGTGTTTTTATTTGCTGACGAAGGCTAGTCGCCGTAACAACCAATGTTTTCCGTTATTGTGTTCTGTAAAGCAGCATTTAAAAAAAAAAATTCGCATATCCTTTACAGGACATCGCTGTCAACAGCAGCATCTTTCAGCTGTCTGTTGATTTCTTGGCAAGATTACGCCCAGTAGTTTGCCATTGCTTTCTGAGCAGCCGGCTCAGTTATCCCGCAAGTCACCAGCGGGGATCGAACCGCCTGCAAAAGCAGCATTACTTGTGTTATTTTGTAGCAGTTTAATATCAACGAGCTGTCTCCACTATTGATTTGTGAGATAGTAGTTTGTGAAATGGATTGTGTTTGGTTTGTGTGATAGTGCTTTGTTTTAGAGATAGTGCTTTGTTTTAGAGATAGTGCTTCATTTGTGAAATAGCGCTTGATTTGTAAATGGTGCTTTGTTTGTAAGATGTTGCTTTTTGTGAGATAGTGCTTTGTTTTAAATGTTGCGTTGATTGTGAGATGGTGCTTTGTTTTAGAGATAGATCATTGTTTTAGAGATAGTGCTTTGTTTTAGAGATAGTGCTCTATTTTAGAGATAGTGCTTTGTTTTAGAGATAGTGCTTTGTGTCAGGTCTTAGTCAGATATGACTGAGCTACCGTATAACAGTAGACGGTACTACCTGGTTTCTGTTAGCGCTGAATGTTGGGCGGCGCTTACCAAACCCGACACCCCACATTGTGCCAACGGCTTCGGGCGGAAGAGCGCAATTGGGAGGGTACAAGCCTTACCCTGGTGCGAGGAAATGCAAGCTAAAGACAAAATGTCATGGCAGGGCAGACCAGGCCCTAAGCCTTGATTGGCGACTGGTCTAGGATCGAAGCTCCGACAGGCGGACAGTTAGAGCATTGCTTTGCTGATCCGGCAGCTTCTGCAGCTTGTCTTGTTCCAGATGTAGGGGTGTTACCTTTCCTCTGGAGTAAACTAGGCAGGCCGAGAGAGGGATCATGCTGCATGGGCAACACATGATCTCTATATTTTAGCCCAGGCTTTGTGCTATGGAGAGATAATGCACATTGGGAGCAAGTCGCCGCTGAACGTATTGCATGGAGGGCAAATATCAGAAATGGAATAAAGTCAAAGGAGAAAATTATTGCAGAAAAGTCACACACCAAGCGTTTGAGACGTAAGATGGTGCATGATGGTGGAAATGACCACGTGTTCACATGCACCCACTGTGAACGGACATTTACAGCGCAAATTGGCCTTATCAGTCACACTCGCTACCGCCATAGTTAAAAGTTATTATGCCTTTTTAAAGCACAAACTATCGTCTGTCAAGACGGCAAGGTGCCAATGAGTGCTTTGTTTAAGAGATAGTGCTTTGTTTTAGAGATAGTGCTCTATTTTAGAGATAGTGCTTAGTTTGTGAGATGGTGCATTGTTTTAGAGATAGTGCTCTATTTTAGAGATAGTGCTTTGTTTGTGAGATGTGCTTTGTTATAGAGATAGTGCTTAGTTTGTGAGATGGTGCTTTGTTTTGGAGATAGTGCCTTGCTGTGAGATAGTTCTGTGTTAAATATAGTGTTTTGTTTTAGAGATAGTGCTTTGTTTGTGAGATAGTGCTTTGTTTGTGAGATAATTTTTTGCGGTATTTCTTCCCTTGGAATACGTCTGTTGTGTGCTGGGTGATGACAACTGGCGATAGAACTATGAACACCCACCATATGTTGCTGTGGGTATATGAAGTGGTAGGACATTTGTGCAGGACTGAGTGCACCGAGGAATATGCGGCAAGTCTTTTCCTCAAATTGCGAGCGACGAGAGCTGACATTGAACACCATTCAGTTATCGCTAGTGCTACTGTCTGCGGAACGTCTTAGCCGTTACACCAACGTGCACGCTAAGTACTATCTGCTTCACTCAAACATCATCATCACAATCATGTGCCGTGCCGATAAGCTTGGGTGGTCATGATCTCATACGATCACCAGAGTCTAGGATCGGGTCTGTGTGCTTGGTTAGGTTATACTATGCGGCTAAGTTATCCAGGGGACCATCTGTCTTCTCCTCATCTTCTTCTTCTGTCCTGCATCTCCCTTTAGGGCGTATCCCCTCAACCACACCAGGCCAAGCTGTCCTGTCGCTTGCTATCTCCCGCAGTTCCCTCCATGTCCTCCCAATATTATTCATCTCTGTCTGCAATTCTCGTCTCCAAGTGTTTTTGTCTCCCGCTATTTTGTTTGCCTTGTGGGTTCCAGACAAGAGAATGTCTAGTTATATCGTTATCAGGTTTTCCCAGTGTGTGTGTGTGTGTGTGTGTGTGTGTGTGTGTGTGTGTGTGTGTGTGTGTGTGTGTGTGTGTGTGTGTGTGTCCCCTATCTTGTGGGTTCCAGACAAGAGAATATCTAGTTATATCGTTCTCAGGTTTTCCCAGTGTGTGTGTGTCCTATCTAGTGGGTTTCAGACAAGAGAATGTCTAGTTATATTGTTCTCAGGTTTTCCCTGTGTGTGTGTATCATGTGGGTTCCAGACAAGAGAATGTCTAGTTATATCGTTCTCAGGTTTTCCCAGTGTGTGTGTCTTATCTTGTGGGTTATAGACAAGAATATCTAGTTATATCGTTATCAGGTTTTCCCAGTGTGTGTGTGTGTGTGTGTGTGTGTGTGTGTGTGTGTGTGTGTGTGTGTGTGTGTGTGTGTGTGTGTGTGTGTGTGTCCTATCTTGTGGGTTCCAGACAAGAGAATATCTAGTTATATCATTCTCAGGTTTTCCCAGTGTGTGTGTGTCCTATCTAGTGGGTTTCAGACAAGAGAATGTCTAGTTATATTGTTCTCAGGTTTTCCCTGTGTGTGTGTATCATGTGGGTTCCAGACAAGAGAATGTCTAGTTATATCGTTCTCAGGTTTTCCCAGTGTGTGTGTCTTATCTTGTGGGTTATAGACAAGAATATCTAGTTATATTGTTCTCATGTTTTCCCTGTGTGTGTGTGTGTGTGTGTGTGTGTGTGTGTGTGTGTGTGTGTGTGTGTGTGTGTGTGTGTCCTATCTTGTGGGTTCCAGACAAGAGAATATCTAGTTATATCGTTCTCAGGTTTTCCCAGTGTGTGTGTGTGTGTGTGTGTGTGTGTGTGTGTGTGTGTGTGTGTGTGTGTGTGTGTGTGTGTGTGTGTGTGTTTTTGTGTGTGTGTGTGTGTCCTATCTTGTGGGTTCCAGACAAGAGAATATCTAGTTATATCGTTCTCAGGTTTTCCCAATGTGTGTGTGTGTCCTATCTTGTGGGTTCCAGACAAGAATATCTAGTTATATCGTTCTCAGGTTTTCCCAGTGTGTGTGTCCTATCTTGTGGGTTCTAGACAAGAATATCTAGTTATATTGTTCTCAGGTTTTCCCTGTGTGTGTGTGTGTGTGTGTGTGTGTGTGTGTGTGTGTGTGTGTGTGTCCTATCTTGTGGGATCCAGACAAGAGAATATCTAGTTATATCGTTCTCAGGTTTTCCCAGTGTGTGTGTGTGTGTGTGTGTGTGTGTGTGTGTGTGTGTGTGTGTGTGTGTGTGTGTGTGTGTGTGTCCTATCTTGTGGGTTCCAGACAAGAGAATATCTAGTTATATCGTTCTCAGGTTTTCCCAGTGTGTGTGTGTGTGTCCTATCTTGTGGGTTCCAGACAAGAATATCTAGATATATATCGTTCTCAGGTTTTCCCAGTGTGTTTGTGTCCTATCTTGTGGGTTCCAGACAAGAGAATGTCTAGTTATATTGTTCTCAGGTGTTCCTAGTGTGTGTGTGTCCTATCTTGTGGGTTCCAGACAAGAATATCTAGTTATGTCATTCTCAGGTTTTCCCTGTGTGTGTGTGTGTCCTATCTTGTGGGTTCCAGACGAGAGAATGTCTAGTTATATTGTTCTCAGGTTTTCCTAGTGTGTGTGTATCTTGTGGATTCCAGACAAGAGAATGTCTAGTTATATTGTTCTCAGGTTTTCCCTGTGTGTGTGTGTGTCCTATCTTGTGGGTTCCAGACAAGAGAATGTCTAGTTATATCGTTCTCAGGTTTTCCCAGTGTGTGTGTCCTATCTTGTGGGTTCTAGACAATAATATCTAGTTATATTGTTCTCAGGTTTTCCCTCTGTGTGTGTGTGTGTGTGTGTGTGTGTGTGTGTGTGTGTGTGTGTCCTATCTTGTGGGTTCCAGACAAGAGAATGTCTAGTAATATTGTTCTCATGTTTTCCCTCTGTGTGTGTGTGTGTGTGTGTGTGTGTGTGTGTGTGTGTGTGTGTGTGTCCTATCTTGTGGGTTCCAGACAAGAGCATGTCTAGTTATATCGTTCTCAGGTTTTCCCAGTGTGTGTGTCCTATCTTGTGGGTTCTAGACAATAATATCTAGTTATATTGTTCTCAGGTTTTCCCTGTGTGTGTGTGTGTGTGTGTGTGTGTGTGTGTGTGTGTGTGTGTGTGTCCTATCTTGTGGGTTCCAGACAAGAGAATGTCTAGTAATATTGTTCTCTTGTTTTCCCTGTGTGTGTGTGTGTGTGTGTGTGTGTGTGTGTGTGTGTGTGTGTGTGTGTCCTATCTTGTGGGTTCCAGACAAGAGAATGTCTAGTTATATCGTTCTCAGGTTTTCCCAGTGTGTGTGTGTCCTATCTTGTGGGTTCTAGACAATAATATCTAGTTATATTGTTCTCAGGTTTTCCCTGTGTGTGTGTGTCCTATCTTGTGGGTTCCAGACAAGAGAATGTCTAGTTATATTGTTCTCAGGTTTTCCCAGTGTGTGTGTGTGTCCTATCTTGTGGGTTCCAGACAAGAGAATGTCTAGTTATATTTTTCTCAGGTTTTCCCAGTGTTTGTGTGTGTATATGTGTGTGCGTGCGTGCGTGCGTGCGTGCGTGTGTGTGTGAGTGTGTGTGTGTGTGTGTGTGTGTTTGCTATCCAGTGCCAGCATCTTTCACTCACCTCTTGGTTCACTGAAATCTGTTTGGCTCTCTCCATGAGCTCTACATTGATTCTGTCACACCATGCTATTCCCACTATTCTGTCACAGCATGTTATTCCCACTATTCTGTCACAGCATGTTATTCCCACTATTCTGTCACACCATGTTATTCCCACTATTCTGTCACACCATGTTATTCCCAATATTCTGTCACACCATGTTATTCCCACTATTCTGTCACACCATGTTATTCCCACTATTCTGCACAGACACCAATTAGTGAATGTTTGTAGTTTATCAGTAACATTGTTACTTGTTCTCCACGTTTATAAAACACACAGTAACTAAAGATTTCTTTCACAAACCTAAAGAGCATGGACATATGGTGCTAGGCTCATTATTTTATGGTAGTACCCATTTAACTTTGACGATACAAATTCTAAGTTCGGTCAAACGTTAACTTCTTTTGTGATCATAACAAACTCAGCAAAGTGCCGATGTTTATTCTGTTTAGTACACGCACGACTGAGCATCGGAATGTTGTTGTTCTCCCATTACCACCCCCCCCCCCCCCCCCCCCAATCTACCCCATGCAATCTCTAAAGAGAAGCTATAATTAATGCCCATCGCAGACTCAGATTAACAATCCTGCGACCGAATCAGCCACGTTTCGGATATTAATCTGAAAGGAATTGTCCGTACGGTGTCATGTCTGAATATTTCGATTTCGATTATATCCCGTTCAACCTCAAAGATAAGTTATATTAGGATCCATCCCTGGCTCAGATTAATAATCCTGCGACTGAGTCAGTCACAAATAGAGGCTGCCCAGGGTTTTACCCTCACGGGAATTTAATTTGAAGGTGATTGTTGTCCAAATGGGGGGTAATGGCTGTTAAAAGTCTGAGTATGTTCAGTTTATTAGGTTTAACCGAGGCTCATCGAACACACAATGTGGTTTATAAATGAAACATATGTAAATATGAACGTAAATGTGCATTTAAAACGCTTTACGCCAGCTCAAAAGATCTAGTTTGAGAATGTAATGGTATTATTCCACAAGTTTGACTCCCCTTCGTGTAATTATGGGATGTAGTTTTGTTCAGTAGCTTACATCCCGATATTACAGCATCCATTTAGATGGCTTTCTATGGCATTAAATAGACACAGAGTTAATGATTTCAGTCTGAAAGCCGTACCGCCCCTATTGGGCCCAGGGTGTCCTTTGTTTGGGAGATGCTTCTAAAAGTTCCATGAACTCTGCCCACTATAAGCGCTCTTTGAGAACCGTTGGATTGAACTTAATGATCGACTAGGGATGGCTTTGTCAGGATATTTTTATTACTGCGGGGACACTTATAGTGGTTTGCATTTTCGACGCGGGGCGATAAATAAAAACAATTTTTGCATAAATATACACAGGAAAATGGGACAAGGGCGATAATCATACATAACAGTTGTCACTTTGCATTTCTATAACTTTCAAACAAGCACGACCCATTATGCTTTATGAATGCCAAACATATTTCTGTTATAAGTTCAGTTAGAGATTTTATTGCCCATTCTTGTTTTTTGTGTAATTTGATACTGGTGTAATGTATATGCGAATTTTATATTCTACTTTCCATTCTCGGCACAAAGGTGTGAATTCGTGTTGTACATGCCACATTTAAACGGTGCAGTTTTATGTAATTAAAGTATTTTCTCTTTTTAAGGCAAAGTCTGGCATTCTTTTTATTTTTTATTTATTTATTTAATTATTTATTTTAATTTAGCATTTTCCGCAGAAACCATATTTCCAATGTTGTTGTTCTCCCATTACCACCCCCCCCCCCCCATCTACCCCATGCAATCTCTAAAGAGAAGCTATAATTAAGGCCCATCCCATATGCTGCTGCATATGTTTTTCAGCTTGTCTGTTCACTGTCAACGTTTCACGCCCATGCAAAAGTGCAGGTTTTATGTAGTAGCACTTCAATACCCTTTTTGTCGTTGCAATTGACATCATTTTATTGGTCAGTGTGTTTTCCATATGTAATATTATCATATGAGCTGAGGGCGATTTGGCAGCAGACCCTCTTGCGTTGTTTTTAACGAAATGGTATGGGTACCGATCGTTCAAAAAGCAATGGCAAACTACTGAATGTAAACTTTCCAAGAGATCACGAACAACATAGCAATGCTGGGATTGACTGCGACGTGCTGTAAAGGGATATGCAATTAACTCTCTAATATTATCATATGTGTATACGAATAAATTTGTTGTATTCTCAAATGCAAAAGAAAACATCCAATGCACCATGTAAATACACACTGTTTTGTAGGAAGCAAGTTATTAAACAAAGAAAACAAATTTACATAAAAAATAGAGCACCGGCAGACTGGCTTTGGGCGACCACAGGAGTCGGAATGGCACACGATGAGACTAAAAGGCTTTAACTGCTGAAGTGCCATGGCCGTATCTGCCATGGGTTTGTATATGGACGAAATTTTGCCATTGCGTTATAATACTTCATGTCTGCTCCCATATTAACAACTGATAAGACATAACTGTGACACACCCCCTTACTTACCCTTACTTCCCATTTTCCGCTTTCCATTTTTGTTTAGTCAAAATCTACTTTTTGTTTGGCACAAAATCTGTATAAACAAATGTAAGCAAACCTATGTAACGGATGACTAATGTAACAACAAAGTTTAAGACAGTTAAAGTCACTTGCATGCCTACGCAGGACGTTGCAAGCAACCTCAGAATTTATTGTCTGTTTTGGTTTACTAGGCAGTTTTCTTAGTTCAGTAGTTTCATCTTTTTTTTTCCTGAACGGCCGACACCTCATACCATGGAAATCAACGCAAAAGTGTCTACTTCTAAATCGCCCTCGGCTGATTTTCGAGTCCATGACTCGGAATTTCAGGGGACTGGGAAACATGGCAGATTAAATACAGTATTCAATAAATCTGAGCCACTGTAGTTCAGGTGTCGCCGAAACGATTGCACACTCGAACCGAGTGATTGAGATCAACAGCGAACCCATACCTTTCGTAGCGCAAGGCAAGCGACTTGGCCACTTCGTCAAAGCAAAATCAAAGTTATGAGTTAAAGTATTACCTAGAACAGAGCCGGTTCATGTAAAAGCTAGCTACAACTGAATGAGTTAATACAATCGCCCACATCGGAGTTCAACCATCAAATAGCCGTCCATATTGGCAATCTCGCATCTAATGATGTCACATCCGTGACGATTGTCTGAAACCTCATTGGTTAACGTAATTTATATCAAATGTTTGCGGCCAGCCAGCCGGGGCTCGATCTTAATCCCCCCAGGATAAAGCGAAGACAGGACCTTGGTCGCCACACGATAATACCCCCATTCGTATTGCGATCCACAGCCAGACTTGAGCCATCTCCGATGAAACCCCGGGAGATATCAGATCCATCTTTGGCTGACGCCATCTGACACCCGCAAGGTTCGTTGTCTTAAAGTTGAATGCAGACGACCAGGGAAACCCCCAAGGCTAACAAAGTTACCATTAACATAATCCGCTTGTTTACTTTTGTATTCTTTCCAGTTACCTACATGTCAAGAGTAGGCAGCGATTCAGTGTTTCAACCACTTCTGATTTCCCCCCTCTCATCCTCCATCTGCTACTACTACTACTACTACTACTACTACTACTACTACTACTACTACTACTACTACTACTACTACTACTACTACTACTACTACTACTACTACTACTACTACTACTGCCGCTGCTGCTGCTACTATTACTACTACTTCTTTTATTTCTGTTGCTATTACTACTCTGCTACTGCTGCTACTACAGCTACTACAACATCTACTGCTACTACTAATGCTCCAACTATTATTACTACTACTAATACATATACTGCTGCTGCTACTACTACTACTACTGCAACTACTACTACTACTACTACTACTACTACTACTACTACTGCAACTATTACTACTACTACTACTACTACTACTACTACTACTACTACTACTACTACTACTACTGCACTACTACTACTACTGCAACTATACTACTACTACTACTACTACTACTACTACTACTACTACTACTACTACTACTACTACTACTGCAACTATTACTACTACTACTACTAGTACTACAACAACAACTACTACTACTACTACTACTACTACTACTACTACTACTACTACTACGACGACGACAACGACAAAGACAGCTCATTCTTCTTCTTTTTCTGTAGCTTTTTTTCTTATGCTGCTGCTTTTTCTTCTTCTCCTTCTCCTCATCCCTCTCCCTTCTTACTGTCCTTCCAAACAATCACTCCCACCTCTGTTACAAGTATGCCATCTTCATCATCACACTATCTCTTTCCATAGGATTCGATCATACCCCTTAACTGACAAGTTTGTGGCGGGACATGATCACCAGCACTGCAAGTCATGGACCACTATAAGCAAGTAATGAAGTATTTAACAATCTCTACCGTTGACTTCTGGCTAAATCCCTGGAACACTTGAAATAGCAGGTGGGTGGACAGATGACCCCAAGTCCTAATTACTATTCACAATGTCACGGAACCTATCCCCTGGTGACGGCAGAGGATCTGAGGTCATTTTGCCTTAGTGAAGTCCCCGGGGATGCCTAGTAATTAAGTATCCCACTTCATGCTTTGGCAGAATAATTGATCGGACCAACTGACCTGGTCACTATTCTTCACAATGAAGGACAATTCGTTTAAGTGTGATTTTGTGAAACGTATCCTTTAAGTGTACTGACGTCTGTAAGCACAGGTTTAAAGCTGCCACTGACACACAGATGCCCGTGACGCCTATGGGTTGGTCATTTGTGGTCCGTTTCGTCTTTCTTTGACAGCCTTTCCTTTGTCTCGTTGTGTATCCTCGACTACATTCTATGATGTGGAAGAGAAGTATAGACCGCGGTGTTTTGACTGATCAGGCTTTCTATCACTCCTCTTCTACCGAAAGTATGAATACACTTATGGGAACTGCGGTAAAGCTGTGGAAATATAAACAATATAAAATAACACAAAGTAACATAGCTTTACAGAACACAATTACAGAAACCAAAGGACGTTGAGGCGACTAGCCTTCATCAGTAAACAAATACATACACAAAACACAAGTTATAATAACGGGGAAGACACTATAGCCACTACGTTAAGACATAAGAACGAGATTAGAAGGATTAAAAGATGGAAAATTGAGACCAATGAAGAGAAAATATAAAACTGAAAAATAAAGTGCTACTTATCTCAGAATCTACTTATCTTCTATCCCAAGGTGTAAGCAATATCAGACTCACTTCAAACACGGGCAGCTTATCTAGACCTGCTCTAAACACTTTAATTGAGATACCGCATTCCCATTCTATAACTTTTTCCCAAGAACCGACGACTTGGAAAAGAGAAGATAAGTTGTAGCGTCCTCTACCAGTTAAAACCTACACGTCTTCTTCTTCTTCTTCTTCTTCTTCTTCTTCTTCTTCTTCTTCTTCTTCTTCTTCTTCTTCTTCTTCTTCTTCTTCTTCTTCTTCTTCTTCTTCTTCTTCTTATCCTCCTCCTTCTACTTCTTCTTCTTCGTCCTCCCCTGTATTTCTTCACCCTCCTCCTCTCTTCCTTTTCTTCTTACTCAATTAGGGAGTAGGTGAAAAATAAAATTACTCTACTATATTGTATATTTACCACGAACAGTGGCTTAAAACCTAACAACAAACATAATATTGCAAAACAGTAACACTAAATTTGGCAACAATAAGTATGCTATTGAAAGTCTGTAACGCTAAATTTGGCAACAATTAGTATAAAATTGGCAGACTGCAGCACTAAAGTCGGCAACAACTAGTGTAATATTGGAAGACTAACGCTAAATTTGGCAACGATAAGTCTAATATAATACTCGAAGACTGTAACGCTAAATCTTTCAACAATAGGTATAATACTTGAGGACTGTAACGCTAAATTTGGCAACAATAAGTATAAAATTGGCAGATTGCAGCGCTAAAGTCGGCAACAACTAGTATAATATTGGAAGACTATAACGCTAAATTTGGCAACGATAAGTCTAATACAATACTCAAAGACTGTAACGCTAAATCTTTCCACAACAGGTATAATACTTGAGGACTGTAACGTTAAATTTGGCAACAATAAGTATAAAAGTGGCAGATTGCAGCGCTAAAGTCGGCACACTAAGTATACAATTGGAATACTGTAACGCTAAAGCCGGCAACAATATGAACTACTTAGGACAGAGTAGAACAAATAATTATTCTACGCAGGACACAATAGATTATGCAACCACATGTATACAACATTCAAGATTGGCAAATCAGCCATGTGCACATGTGAATTGGTGCCGCAGATAGCAGATCACATACTTCAAGACATATCTAGGGAAACCTTCTGGATTAGAGAAACAACAGTGGAAGATTAACCCTAAGGACCACTGAGTGAACTAAAAATGATAATTATATTCATACAAGAAACAAAATTGCTGTTATAGACAAATTTCAAGCGAACGAAAGAAGAAGTAAATTGAAATATTGGTGTTAGGTCTTAGTCAGATATGACTGAGCTACCGTATGACAGTAGACGGTACTACATGCTTTCTGTTAGCGCCGAACGTTAGGCGGCGCTTACCAAACCCGACACCCCACATTGTGCCAACGGCTTCGGGCAGAAGAGCGCAATTGTGAGGGTACAAGCCCTACCCTGGTGCGAGGAAATGCAACCTTAAGACAAAATGTCATGGCAGGGAAGACCGGGCCTTAAGCCTTGGTTGGCAGCTGGTCTAGGATCGAAGTTCAGTTAGGCGGACAGTTAGAGCATTGCTTTTCTGATTCGCAACTTCTGCAGCTTGTCTTGTTCCAGATGTATAGGTGTTACCTTTCCTCTGGAGTGAACTACGCAGGCCGAGAGAGGGATCATGCTGCATGGGCAACACATGATCTCTATATTTTAGCCAAGGCTTTGTGCTATGGAGAGGCAATAACTCCATCCCTGGAATCACAGCGAGAGGCAACTGTTACGAGTTATAAGTCCATGCCAGTTGGCGTAGACATGGGGCGCCACGCGTTGCCACTGACGGTGGGAGACACCTACAGGTGTCACTGATCAGCTACCGCCCGCCTCAAGCTGGGCATCCCCCGGCCAATTGGGTGCTGATCCGCCACAGCCTGCCTGCTTCAATGGGTGCTTGGGGCTAGGACAAAATCTGAATCGCAGGCTGTAAAACCAATGCACCATGTACTAATAAAAAGAAAAATAGAAACCTCAAGCTACGACTTGCAACCTGGAACGTGAGAACCATGTGTCCAGGATTTTGCACTGACTTGACCAATATTGACGATGGGAGAAAAACGGCTGTGATTGATACCGAACTCAATCGTCTTAACATTGATATTGCTGGCCTGCAGGAGACAAGCCTCGCTGAGGAAGGGTCACTCAGGGAAAACAATTACAGCTTTTCGTTTGGAAGGGTAGAGGGCAGGCAGATAAAAAGGCAACACGGTGTGGACTTTGCATTCGCTACTGGGAATGATTGAAATTCCAGCAGGAGGTAATGAAAGACTATTATCCCTGCGCTTGGCAACCTCTTGTGGTTTTGCCACCATTATTACTGCCTATGCACCGACACTTGATTCCTCTGATGATGTGACGGATTCGTTCTATGAGGAGTTAGACTCCTGACTTGTGATCAAGGCAGTTCCAAAATCCGACTACATTTATAATGCTCGGTGATTTCAATGCTCGTGTGGGCAAGGACTTATAACCCATAACAGTTGCCTCTCGCTTTGATTTCGAGACCGGTTAAGACCAGGGATGGAGTTATAGCCTCTCCATAGCACAAAGCCTGGGCTAAAATATAGTGACCATGCAGCATGATCCCTCTCTCGGCCTGCCTAGTTTACTCCAGAGGAAAGGTAACAACAATACATCTGGAACAAGATAAGCTGCAGAAGCTGCCGGATCAGCAAAGCAATACTCTAACTGTCCGCCTATCGGAGCTTCGATCCTAGACCAGCTGCAAACCAAGGCTTATTGCCTAGTCTGCGTTGCCATGACATTATGTCTTTAGGTTGCATTTCCTCGCACCAGGATAAGGCTTGTACCCTCCAAATTGCGGTCTTCCGCCCGAAGCCGTTGGCACAATGTGGGGTGTCGGTTTTGGTAAGCTCCGCCCAACGTTTGGCGTTAACAGAAAACAAATAGTACCGTCTATTGTCATACGGTAGCTCAGTCATATCTGACTAAGACCTGACATTATATACAACAATAAGAAAGAGACAAACCACTTTCCGTGGTCATGTGATGAGAAGAGTGGCGCCGGAGAACATTGCGACAACTGGAACGATCAGTGGGAAAAGAGACACAGGCAGATCGAGAGAAATGATGATGGATAGACTGAGTCAGTGACATAGAGGAATATTACCAACAGAGGATAACAGATGTTCCACATTTGAACAACATATGTGACTGTGTGTTTTAAATGTTTCAGCTTAAATATTATTCATTTATTCACTTCATGTGATATGAAGTTTTTGCTGTATGCGCCTGACAAGATGCCGCGAAATATGCCAGGCAATAAATCGTGCGACTGTTTGTGGCTTCTGTGCTAAAATTGTATTTTTTTTATTTGTGGCACCTTGCCGTCTTGACAAACGATAGCTTGTTACATTGTGCGTCAAACAGGCATCATAACTACAACTTATGGTGATGGCGAATGTATCTGATAAGGCCAATTCGCGCTGTAAATGTTCGTCCACGGGGGGTGCATGTGAACACATAGTCGTTTCCACCATCATGCACCATCTTACGTCTCACACGCTCGGCGTGTGACTTATCTGCAATAATTGTCTCCTTTGTCTTTATTCAATTTCTGATGTTTGACCTCCATGCAACACGTTCAGCGGCGACTTGCTCCCACTGTGCATTATCAATGCCTGTATCAATCATGTCCCGCTTACACACATCTTTGTATCGAGGTAGAGGCCGACCCTGAGATCTCTTACCCATGAGTAATTCATCAAAAACGATGTCCCTTGGTATTCTACCATCATCCATCTTCCTAAGATGTCCTATCCATCTAAGTCTACGAAGACTGGGCATGGAATATAAGATCACACAACCTGATCTTTCCAATACTGCAATATTTGTGATTTTGTCTTGCCACTTAATACCAAGTATTTTTCGCAGACACAACATTTGAAAGCTGTTTAAACGTTTCTCTTGGTGTGAGTAAGTTGTCCAAGCTTCACTACCATACAGAAGAGTACTAAGGGCACAGGCTTGATAAAGGACTGTTGTATTCGCAGTAAGCTTCCTGTTCTCCCAGACTCTTTTTGTTAACCTGTTCATTGTTGTTGCTGCCTTACCAATCCTGATGTTGATTTCCTGACCTAGCGATAATTTGCTATTTACCTCTGATCCCAGATATATAAAATGGTCTACTATCTCTAGTTCGGCGTCGTCAATAAAGATTGATGGTAACCCATGTGCACCTTGTGACATAATCTGTGTCTTATTGTTGATAATTGTTAAACCACATTCAGAACAAGCATTTGGGAATGCAGATAGTGGACGTTGTAATTCTTCCTCAGAGTGGGTCGTAATTGCAGTATCATCTGCAAAAAGCAACTCTCTGATCAGTACCCTCCTAATTTTGGTCTTGACCTTCAATCTCTGAGCATTGTAGAGGCCGCCATCTGGGCTTGAGTGAATTTATATACCACCATCCTGATCACGAAAGGCATATTTCAGTAGAAGTAATAAGAGGCTGGGAGCTAGTACACAACCTTGCTTAACTCCACTCTTGATTTCAAACTCTTCAGAAGTTGCACCATCAAACTTGATTATACCCTTCATGATTGTGTGGAACGATTCCACAGTGGACAGAAGAGTTGGTGGGCAGCCAATCTTCTTTAGTGCCTTGAACAGACCCTCACGACTGACCAAATCAAATGCCTTTGTGAGGTCGATGAAAGCAATAAACAGTGGTTGATTCTGTTCACGGCATTTTTCTTGCATTTGTCGCAATGAGAATATCATATCAGTGGTAGACCGTTTCTGTCGGAAGCCACACTGTGTTTTAGGGTAGACTTGATCTCCTAGGAACTAAAGTCTGCGCAAAACAATTCTGGCAAATGCTTTCCCAACAATATACAGAAGTGAGATACCCCTATAGTTGTTACAGTCGCTCCGATCACCCTTGTTCTTGTACAGTGTTATGATGCTTGAATCTTTGAAATCCTGTGGGACTTGTCCTTCTCGCCAGCATAGCTCTATTAGCTGGTGGATCTGTAGAGTGAGTATATCTGATAACCTCTATTGGAATCCCATCCTTACCTTGGGCCTTGCCAGGTGCAAGTTCATTTATAGCACACTTAAGTTCTGTTATGGTGGAAGTGTGTCCAGGTGGTCAAGAGTTGGCAGGGCCTCTATGGCGTTGAGGGCATCATCCGCTAGTTTGGTCTCATTTGAGTAAAGTTCAAATAGTGCTCTACCTATCTATCCATCTGCTGTTTCTTATCAGTGATGATTTCTCCAGTCAAGGTTTTCAGTGGTGCATTTCTTTTGATTATTGGACCACAGGCTTTCTTATCCCTTCATACATGCTTCTGATGTTTCCCTTATCACTTGCATTTTGAACGGACTCACATAACTTGATCCAATAGCCATTTGCACACTGCCTGGCAGCCTTTTGCACATCCTTCCTAGCTTGCTTCTGCACACTGAGAGTGTTACTCGTTGTTCTTTCCTTGTTTCTTAAGAGAGCTATCTTCTTTTTATCAATCAAGGGCTGCAGTGTCTGGCTGTATGCCGCAAACCAGCCCTACCTCTTATGATCCACAGTGCCGTAAACCCCTTACGCTGTGTTATAAAGGGTTTCCTTAAGTTTACCCCACTTTTCACTTACTGTACAATTTTCTGATGTATCAATGAAAGCGTCTTAAGTTGCTGTTGGATCTCAAAGCACTTATCAGGATCGTGGGTGTTAATAATATTAATCCTGGGGCTAGATTTGTGTTAGCTGTGTAGATTCTCTTTGGTCTCAGTCTAACCCTTGCAACAACCAAAGAGTGATCCGTATCACAGTCAGCACTGTGTTAACTTCGAGTTAATGATGTTTCGTTCGGATGTTGTCTCCGTGTGATGATGAAGTCTAACTGATGCCAATCGCCGGATCTTGGATGTTTTCATGTGACCTTATGCAGCTCTTGTGTTTTAAAGAAAAAGAAGTTTGTAATACACAGTTCCACCTCTACTATGTGTCCACCGTGACGAGGTAGAGGAGCTTGCGCGATCCAATGACCCCAAGAGCTATGCCGACGGTAGCACAGCTACTGGTAGGGTCACCCATGTTGGACAGGTCAAGGGAGAAGGACCAGACCAAGCGACACACAAATCTGCTGTCTTGTAGGTAGACTGGGGACAGTCAAAGGCTAGGGAAAGCATCCCGAAAAAATGCTTGTCGAAATCGGATGTACTGAGCCACAGGCTTGACAAAGCAGTGCAACGTAACTTAATTCATGATGTCACAAATCAAAATTAATCGTTATGGTGCTAATCCCGCGAAGTCCCATCAGGCGGTGATAGTGCCGGGCCCCCTGCCTCGAGGGGGTCCACCCATGTCTACTGGTGGTCACCTTCCCCTGTGCTGTGGAGTCAAGGCACAGAGGGGTAGGTTAAGAGCTATTGACCAAATACCCCAGGACACTCAACATACTACAGTGGAATGCCGAAGGAGTTTACAACAAGAAAGTCTCCCTAACACAGCGTCTTCATAAAGATAGAATAGATGTGGCATGCATTCAAGAGACACACTTCAACGCCAATCGCAAATTCTCAGTCAGAGGATATCAGGCCACACGTTTCGACCGCGAAGGACACAAAGGAGGAGTTCTAATACTTACACGAAATACAATATCTTACAGCAAAGTATCTGTGATCACTCCAAACGGATTATAGGTGTTGATACAATGATAAAGGACGTGAAAATAAGAATCTACAATCTGTATAGCCCAGCAGATAAGGACCTTACACTTTCAAACATGAAAATAACTGACACAAACTGCATTATTGTCGGAGACTTTAATAGCGGTTCAGAAAGATGGGGATACCCAGATACTGACAAGAGAGGAGATGAAGTGGAGGACTGGGAAATAGACTCAAATCTCCATCTACTCAACAAAGCGGATGACACACCGAGCTTCTACTCCAGAAGATGGTTTACCACTTCTAATCCAGACTTAGCTTTCTGCACAGGAGACATCCTCCACAAAATCGATCGACATGTGCTGGACCAATTAGCAGGTAGTCACCACAGACCAATCAAGCTTGTAATGAATATGGAGTATGTTCCACAGGAGCAAAAGCCTTTGCCCCGCTGGAATTACAAACGAGCAGATTGGGACAGATTTGCCATACTAACAGACAAATATTGTGAAAACATAAATACACGATATGGCAACATGAAGCAAATGGTGGAAAGTCTAAACAGAGCGATAATACAGGCGAGCCACTGAGTCTATTCCAAGAGGAGCGAGGAAAAATTACAAATCATACTGGACTGAAGAACTACAAAGTTTGGAGGACAAAGTTGAAGATGCCAGGAAGACAGCAGAGAGAGAACAAACAACTGAAGCGAACATCTCTCTCAAAGCCATCTCAGCAAAATATAAAAGAACAGTAAATCAAACAACAAGAGATTGTTGGAGGGGAAAAACAGAAAACCTGAATTTTGACAGGGATGGAAACAAACTATGGAATCTAGTGAAAGCCATGAACAATGAAGGACCTAGAAACAAACAAATAACAATTAAACAAGGAAATGCCTTGCTTACAGGAAAAAAGGCTGCAAATGCACTAATGGAACACTATGCAAATGCAAACCACATTGATATTACAACCGAACAGAAGAAAGCAATCAAAGACAAACAGATACATCATAGAAATACAGTGACAGCAGCAGAATATATGATGGCAAATCTAACAATGGAAGAAATGGAACAGGCAATGAATACCCTAAAAAAGAAGAAATCACCAGGAAAGGATGGAATCACAAATGAAATGCTAATAGGACTAGGCACCAAGGCAAAAAAGAAACTACTAGCAGTCCTAAATAACAGCTGGAAGAGAGGAATAGTCCCACAGGCATGGAAGGAAGCTATACTAATACCAGTCCCAAAGAAAGGAAAAGACCTGGAAGAACCAAATGGCTATCGACCTATCAGTCTACTTAGCTGTGTAGGAAAATTAATGGAACGCATTATCAATGGCAGGCTAACATGGCATCTGGAAGAAAACAAACTCTTAACACCACACCAAGCAGGATTCAGAAAGTACAGATCCACTGAAGATCAAATAACCTATATAGCTCAGGAAATAGAGGATGCCTTCCAAGAGAAAAAGCACACACTAGCGGTCAGGATAGATTTAGAAAAAGAATTTGATAAAGTATGGAAGGAGGGACTGAAAATAAAACTGCAAAGAATGCATGTTTGTGGGAAAATGTATAAATGGATCAGCCACTACCTTAGAACAGAACTGCCAGGACAAAAGTACAAGGACAAACCAGCAAAATGATGCTGTTGGAGCAAGGTGTCCCCCAAGGAGGAGTTCTTTCACCAACATTATTCCTAGCATATATAAATGACATCACGGAAAATTTTCCAGCCAGAGTACACACATCCTCCTTTGCAGATGACCTAGCCATATGGACATCTGAAGAATATATTAGTACAGCTAACAGCAGAATACAGCAAGCCTTATTAGCGCTAGAGGACTGGTCAAAATCATGGCTAGTGAAGATAAGTGAGGAGAAAACAACATGCACAGTGTTCTCCCTCTCAAATAAAACTCAGCAACCTAAGCTGGTATTGAATGGAAAAATATTGCGCCATGAAGAAAATCCAAACTATCTAGGAGTCACCTTTGATCGTCGCCTGACATGGAAGACACAGGTTGAGAAAAATCGAACAAGAGCAAGGCATAGAATGGCAATCATGAAAAAGCTTGCTGGTACAACGTGGGGAGCAGATGAGAAAGTTCTCAAGAAGTTATATACTGGACGGGTGAGGCCAGTACTGGAATATGGCATTGCAGCTTGGGCAACAGCAGCTAAGTCAAACTTTAACAAAATAAGTAGAGTCCAAAATCAAGGAATGCGAATCATAACTGGAAGCCTGAAGACAACGCCTATTAATGAACTAGAAAAGATCACTTGTTTACAACCAATGCAGGACTAGAAGAGATAGCAGAGCCCAGCAACAAGCAGAAAAATTTAGAAGATTGACAGACCACTCTATGTATAACAGGTTTAATGGTTTTGGAAAGGGAAGACTGAAGCGTAGCAACTTTGTAGAAACTGCAAAACGAAAGATTAGGGCAGATCCCATACTTAACATATCAACAGTCAAACCCATTTACAATGCACACAACTTCCCAGCTTGGAGACAGCAGCAACTGCCTGAGATGATAGAAAACATTCCTGGTATTGAGAAAAAGAACACTCAGAATGAAACCGAAAGAAGAAAAATAACCCTAAATTACATAAAAGAACATTACCCAAGCAGCAATTGGACCCATGCATATACAGATGGATCAGCCAAAAATTCAATAGAAAATGGAGGAGGAGGAATTCTCCTAAATTTAAAAAATGGAGTGAAAAAAACACAGTCAGTGGCAACTGGAAAATTTTCAAGTAACTTCAAAGCGGAGGTAGAGGCTTTGAAAACTGCAGCAGAAATGCTCTTGATGGAGGAAAATAAAGAGAAGCAAATAGCTATCTTCACAGATGCAAAGTCAGCTGTCTCAATACTGAAGAGCAAAAACAGCACAGAACTAGCTGACCTAAGAGCAGCACTCCATGGTCTATGCCAGAAATCCAAAAAAGTTGTAATACAGTGGATCCCATCACATTGCAGTATACCTGGAAATGAAGAGGCTGACTGACTAGCAAAAGAGTGTGGACGACTACCACAGCCTGACATAGACATAACCTATAATGAGGCAAAGAGGTTTATAAAAAGCACCTATAGAGCCAAATGGGAAATCAGAGCATCCAGGCCACCAGAAGGATGATGCATATTACAAACTCGACCGAAGAGAACAAGTAGCAATCTTCAGACTCCGCACAGGACATAACAGGCTGAAATACCACTTGTTCAATAAACTAAAGATAGGAGATACCGATGAATGTAATTGTGGAACTGGTAAAATGGCAGCTAAACATTTGCTGCAGGAGTGCCCAATATATGCAGAACAGAGAAGGATATTTTGGCCCACACCTGCTTCATTTGAGGACAAGCTCTATGGAGATATCAACAAGCTCAAATTGACTGCAGCTTACTTTAACTACATTCAGGTTGACATTTAAAGGTGCGTGAAGAAGTATTTAGACTGCCACAATTCATACCACAGGCATGTCGGTTACACAAGCCTCCCAGAGGCATGAAATGGAATATTGCTTGGATAGCAAATCCATTACGTGGAAAGTCCGAATCGAAGGCTCACTCTGTGGGCTTCATAAAAGGTGGAAAAAGTGTCCTAGTGGCACAAAATGGAATATTGCTTGGATAGCTAAATCCATTACGTGGAAAGTCCGAATCGAAAGCTCACTATGTGGATGTCATCTGCAGACTGCATTCTTCTGGTTTCCGAAAGAACAGCCTATGGTGAACGGAAGGCCCAATATACGTAAGTGAGGCTAAGCAGCCATGTGCAGGACGTGACGATTCCTTGGGTGAGCCCAGTACCAGAGCGCTATGTGTCGGCTCTGCAATTATGGAAGCCTCCTTGGATGGCGGGGAATGCCCATGGTCTGCCCCTGCCTTCCCTTGAGGGCTGACCAGGATGTCTTTGGCTGTTCTATATGGGCCAGCTGGGATGGGAGATAACACCACAACAGTGAGAGTCTAACGTCCTAAGAAACTCCCGGGAAGGTTAACCCAGGTCAACAAATGCCCGCAGAAGTCGGATGTGTCGGCCTAACGGCGCAAGAACGCAGCTCTGCTGTAAACAGGCACAACGCAATCACCTCCGAAAAAAAAAACTCCGGATGAACGCAGAAGAAGAAGAAAATACACACTTCAATTCTGGTGCAATGCTCCAGCAGCCTTTGCGCATTTTCATTCATGTGACCGATGTTGTATTTTCCAAGGCACACTGGCCATGAACTCGAGTCCTTTCCCACACGAGCAATGAAATCACCGAGCATATAAGTGTAGTTAGATTTTGAAACTGCTTTGATCACAGAGTCTAACTCCTCATATCATCAGGGGAAGTGAGTGTCGGTGCATATGCAATGTATGCAGTATATCACTATATGTGTTTAAATTAACTAAGGGAATACATAGCTTTGTATCACCAACACATTTCTGTGAATGCCTGTGAAGAGACATGACAGCCTGCACCAGCCGGCGAGGCACGTGATGATAGTGGTTGACTCACAAAGTAATACGACAGGACGAGATACTCCCTGCCCGATGTAAAAATTTCACAATTGCGGAAATTCCCACAGTAGTAACCTCAAACAGAACCGGTAAACCGTTGTATTTTTGAGTTACAAAGACATTACTCACTCACAGATAAAGAACACAAGACGGAGTTGTCAACAAAACAGTTAAACTCCCCCACAGGCGGTCTTGGCAAAATAATAGAGGAAAAATGCATTTTCATTCTCTTTATGTGATAATGTAAAAAGTTAGTTTCGTTTGCCTCGCATCCACGTATCTCCTATACATTTCAAACTTTGCAATCCAAAAAATGGCGTCTACGACAAGACTTCCTGTAAGAACGGTAACTCCTAACGCAAGCACTGACTCACCAGCCATGTTTGTACTTCGGAAATTAAATAATGTTTTTCCGAAATCTTGTAGATCTGTCTTTGTCGATGAAAGGTTGGAGTTTTGATGGGATCATGTCCCACCCCACCCACTCCCACGTGATTCTGTGTTGCGGGAAATATTTTTATGTCATATTCCTTCACGTTATGGCTTTAAAGTGTAATCTAAAAAATATTTGATGTTAAGAATTTTGTATATTTCATCGGGTAAGATAACTGCTGTTCTATGTATTACGTTTGTCCCGTAGGATTTTAAGGGCTAACATGGATCGTGTTTTATTTATTTATTTGTGTGTGTGTGTGTGTGTGTGTGTGTGTGTGTGTGTGTGTGTGTGTGTGTGTTCGCTCAATTTGAACTCAAGCGTATTCTACACACGTGCTACCAATAGTAATAGTTAATGCTTTTAATGCCTGCATTGGGCCAATTTTGAATGATGGTTAATTTTTCCTTTGACAAGTGTCCATCGCCATCAAGCGGACTCTTCTCCAGTTTCAGAGGTACTAGTAATCCACTTCCCCAAATCAAGGACGAGAAGGAAACTCTAAAGTCCGAGTGACCGATGTAAGCTACAATATTGCGGAAGCGTGGGCAATGAGCAAGCCATTAGAAATTCGAATAGAGACCCTGAAGATGTGGCTATACAGAAGAATGAAGATGGGCAGCATGGACAAAGATGGGCACAATATGAAGATAAACTCAACATAAAGATGGAAACAGGATGAAGATGGGTACAAGACATCGCAGACACCTTCGGCATGAAGTGGGTGCATCAGGTAAGAGACATGGCCAGAGATAGACAGGTGTGTCGGTGTGCCGTGATGAGAGCGTTGTTGGGATCTGCTACATGAGAGTAAGACATGGCCAGAGATAGACAGGTGTGTCGGTGTGCCGTGATGAGAGCGTTGTTGTGCCGGGATCTGCAACATGAGAGTAAGACACGGCCAGGATTATCGGGCTGGCGGGCAACTGTGCCAGCCACTTGTCTATCGCGGCTTCTATAAATATGTTATCATCATGATGTGCCATGCCGATAAGCGTGGGTGGTCATGTTTCGCCATCTCACACGATCACCAGAGTCCTGGGTCAGCTCATTATTCTTGTCTCGACAATGCCACGTGGCCAAGCCATCCAGGTATTTACTTCTCTGCCTTCCCAGTATTCTTTTCCCCTAAATCTTGCTAGTTGTCACCAAGTTCTCCAATTTGTTTCTTCTCATAACGTGTCCAAAAAGTGGTGACTGTCTACGTTTGATTTCTCTAAGATTTGTCTTCTTGTTCTCTACGGTCTTCATTTGTTTCTTGTAGGACTTGGTCATTGCTTTTTCTGTCTCTCCATGGTATTCTTTGCATTTTCCCCAGAAGCCACATTTCCACTGCCAGTAGATGCTTTTCAACTTGTCTGCTAACTGTCCACGTTTCACATCTATACAAATGTACAGGTGCTAGTAACACCTCAACACTCTTTTTCCCGTTGCAGTTGACACCTTTTTATTGGTCAGTATATTCTCCATCTTGCAAAAGGCTACCTTCACCATGGCGATTCTTGTTCTATTCTAAACACATATTTACATATTATATTATTATGTCCCCAGGGACAGTTTCCTGCTAGGGGTCTGTGATATGATAGGGCCGTCACATTATTTAGGCCTGTTTGCACGGAGGAACTGTTGATCAGTCTTTCTCTCACTTCCGCATGCGACGAGCCTAGGCGTCTAACCGGCGTCCGACCGTGCTAAATACTTTATCAGAGTTATTGACTATCCTAAAATATATATATATATTTTTTAGCATATCCTTTACCGGACTTAGCTGTCAACAGCAGCATCTTTCAGCTGTATGTTGATCTCTTGGCAAGATTACGCTCAGTAGTTTGCCATTGCTTTCTGAGCGACACGCTCAGTATCCCGCAAGTCACGAGCGGGGGTCGAACCGCCTCAGCTCTCGCTCCGCTACGAGACTCTGCGTGATAAACGGGATTACAGAGAGAAAGTGTTGTAACCCCACAGCCAGAGAGACCGGCCCTAAAATATTATTCCATTGAAATAACAATTTAAATATGCTTCATATGACAGCAAATGGGAAACATGTTTCCATGTCGAGGACACTCCAATCAGTGCGAATCAATACAGTCATTAGAAGCTATGGCGACATTAAACAAGGCCGAATATCCATGGCAACAGCGCGTTCCTGGCTGCAGCACAAATCTAATATATGACAGAGCTAATTGCTAATGACGAGCCAGATCACTACCATCTCTGCCTGGCTGCCATCACGTGTCCTCACACATGATATATTCGCGCACGTGTCATTCGACGTCACACGTAATTCCCTTGGCGTTTCGGCGAACAGGACATGCGGAGATATGTTTAAATGGAAATTGTTCAAGGTGGTGGTTAGAAGAGCGTGTTTTCATCAACTGTGGGAAGTGGTGTCGTCGTGGCCGAGAGGTGTAATGTGGTTAAACTTTCTCTTCTGACGGTGGCGTAGTGGATTTTTCTTCTTCTTCTTCTTCTTCTTCTTCTTCTTCTTCTTCTTCTTCTTCTTCTTCTTCTTCTTCTTCTTCTTCTTCTTGTTTGTTCGTCCGGAATGTTTGTTTTGGTCGCAATTGCATTGTTCCTGTTTACAGTAGAGCTGCGATATTTGCGCCTTTCGACCGACACATCCGACGTCTTCGGATATTTATGGACCTGATTAACTTTCCCGGGGTTGTGTGTTCTTTGTACTCGTCGGTCAATTGAATTTAAATGTTGACTTCTCGTTTAGGAAGCATAGAAAGCTACTGAACTTAATATTGTCTTATAAACTATAAACAGCATATAGAGACGGAGGTTAATTGCAACATCCTGCACAATACATGCATATTTTTGTGTATGGGTGTGGCTAAGAACTTTAACCCAGTATCACTTTCTCTTCTGGTGGCGGCGTAGTGGGTTCGTTTTACACGTCGTCAGTTAGACTTCTCGTTCAAGAAGCAATGGCATACTACGGAACGTAACATTGCCGAGTGTTGTTTGTCCATCAAGAATGATGATGACCATTCATTTTATCCAGTGGAGTTGAAAGCACGGAACCGTGAGTTCTAAGATAGTTGATAAGGCCTATTTTGGCTCGAAATGTTCTTTGACAATGTGGGCAAAGAATGCTTGAGGTTCCAGGAAGAGGATCTCCTGCAGTGGCTTTTCTGTCCAGCCTTTTCTTCACAGCTTCTGCAGTCCTATTTGCTTCACAAGTGACTGCACCTTTGTGTAATGATGTACGCCACGAATTTCGGTCTTTGGCAGCAGTCTCCCAGGTGTCAAGATGAATTCTAAAAGTTTTCAGTGAGATTTTCAGAGTGTCGTTAAACCGTTTCCTCTGGCCGCATTGAGAGCGTTTACCACAGCGCGGCTCGCCGTAACAGAATTGTCTGTGGTCTGGCATATGAGTTAAGTGACCAGCCTCGCGAATCTGAGTTTTCATTAGTTGAGTGTGGATACTGGGCATGGACGCTCTTTCTAGAACTTCAGTGTCTGGGATCTCGTCTTGCCATGTAATCTTCAATAGCTTCCTAAGGCAGACTGTGTGGAAGTGGTTTAATTTCCTAGCGTGTCGCTGATAAACAGTCCAGATTTCACAAGTATATAGCAGTGTGGATAATACAACTGCTTTGTAGACTTTCAGCTTTGTTTTCAGGCTTATTCCATTTCTGTCCCTACATTCTTGTACAGTCTGCCAAAGGCCACCCTGGCCTTGGAGATTCTTGCATTCACTTCTTCATCAATTGTGGCAGCTTGTGACACAGTGCTGCCAAGATAGGTGAACTTGTCCACAACACGTAGTCTATGACCATTTACTTTGATAGTCGGCACGGTGTGAATATTCCTTGGAGCTGGCTGGTACATAACTACAGTCTTCGCCAAGCTGATATTGAGCCCAAAGCATATGAGAAAGCTGAAACATTGTGTTGCATGTGTGCCTCTGAGTTGACATATTGTGCGCAATCATCAGCAAACAGGAGCTCTCTGACGGTGTCGCTGTTAGTTTTGGTTTTGACTTTCAGCCTTCTGAGATTGAACAACTTTCCATCCATGCGGTAGTTGATGTCTATTCCAATATCGTTGTTCTCGAAGGCATTCATCGGCATAGCTGAAAATATGAGGCTGAACAGTGTTGGTGCTAGGACACATCCTTGCTTCACTCCAATGGTGACAGGAAAGGGCTCAAACTGTTCACCATTTTCCTGTACTCTTGCCTGCATACCATCATGAAATAGCCGCACTATCTGGACAAACTTACGTAGACAGCCAAATTTTTCCATAATCTTCCACAGTCCTTCTCTGCTGGCTGTATCAAAAGCCTTGGTAAGGTCAATGAAAGTGGAGAACATTTCGGAGTTCTGTTCCTGACATTATTGATGCTGCCAGGGAGGTGGCTGCTGTCGCATGATGACAGCTACTAGGAGCCACAGGCGTGACTAGGATGTTGAGTACATTGAGAACATTGCCGAGTATATTACAAACAGCCAATATGAGTTAGGGATAACTGCTACGACAGCAAAGGTGAACCCAGTAAGTAAAGTACCCTTGGGATCACTGGATAAATAGTGCTAGATCCACATGTGTACAGACAATCGGCGCTGGCAGGGGGATTTTGCTGGCATGACTTGCTAGTGTTTGTCTGACTCCCCTCTGAGGTTTCTCCACCTGGTCGTAGTAGAAGAACTTGTGTGTTCCAATGATCCCGAGAACAGCTCAGCTACTGGTAGGGTCTTCCGTGGTTGATAGAACAAGGGATAGGGTCCAGAAGCAGAGACACAAGAATGGGCACAGTCAAAGGCTAAGGCAGTGATTCTCCACGTAATGGATTCGCTAGCCAAGCATTCCATTTCGTATAAACGAGATATCTTCCACCTTTGTCTACGCTCACTCTATGAGTATAGATACAGACATTCATCTTAACCATTGCGTGCGACTGGGGCGCATTTTCCACCTTTAGTAACCGCTCACGAGGTAGGCTACACGTGCTGCAGGCTCAGCACCTTACCTCTATGCATCAGTGAGCGAGTAACGGCCAGGCCCTCTCATTCAGGGATCTCTCATATCCCCCAGCTGAGAGCATTCGAACGGGTATCTAAACTAAGCATGCAGCGTGCTCAGCATCTCACCTCCATTTTGCAAATAGGTGAGTATGGGCCCGGCTCTCACATCCGGGGGCTTATAGCTTAGAGGTGTTCAGCCATATCCCTCAGCTGAGAGCCTTACAGTATGTGTCCGGACCAAGATTCCTGCCTTCCTACGCTTGATTTGAACTTTTAACTACTATCCCCAGTCTAACTGCAGAGCAGCAGGTTGTGTCTCGCTTAGTCTGGCTCCTAACCCAAGTCCTGTCGGACACATAGTTGTGCTTCCGTAGGCTTAGCTCTTGGGGCCATTGGGACACGCAAGCCCCCCCCCCCCCGCCACCGCGACAGGGTGGAGACACATGGGGGGGGGGGGAATCGCGTTAATACAAGAAACGATTACTTGATATCCCCCCCCCCCTCCCCATAGTTTACTGTTCTGTACTTCTGAAATTCGTTTTATAACGTAAGTAGACCCGCAAATCATGTTTTATGTAGACGTGTAGACTTTTTCTAGTATGTGTTATTAAATTTAGTTTCAATTTTTACGTATACTGTGTAGAGGTGGCGGGGTGGGGTGGGGGAATGTATAGGGAGGAAATACGAAAGGGGGTGGGGTGGGGGTGGGGGTGGCGTTCTAAAAATATTATTAAGAGGTGCATGGGCAAAAAAGGCTGAGAACCACTGGGCTAGAAATAGCAAATTCGAAAAAAATTGTTGTCGAAGGCGGATGTACTGAGCCCCTGGCTTGATGAAACAGTGCAACACATTTAACCAAGTGATATATAAACTGTCTGCCCTTCTGTTTGTTTATTCGTCTATCTGTTTAACCACGTAATCTCCTTTCTGTCTTTCTTGCGCCTTTCAACCAATCTTCTACCCCGCACTCTATCTGTCTATCTTGCATTCTGTTCGTCTATTTGAATCTCTACACCCATCCGTTCATATATAAATCCATCGATCAGTCAGACTGCCCGTTTATCTGTCTATCTGTCCGTCCTTAGTCTGATTAACTGTCCGTCTATCATTGATGTCAGTACAATCGGTGTGTCTATCTCTCTGCCTGTCTGTTTACACCTAACATCCTATCCTTAACCAAACGGATAATATACAAACACATAAACATTACTATCCTACCCAACCGCAGGTCTTGCCGGCATCTCGAATCACCAGAAGACATAAACATCCCCCTGCAGACAGCCGACGGCAACCTCTTGCACCCCTAGGGTTATCTTCAACTTCTTTTAATTGCCCGCTGGTCCACGGAGCCGTCTGCTCACACCTTCAGTGACCCAGCAAGCGGAAGATGGTATCACGTGCGCCTAGCTTCCAATAAATATTACCACTGACAAATGGATCGGTTGGAAGCCGCCATGTTTACTCGACTCCATTAAACGTTTAACTTCCGAAGCAGTGCCAGGGTATTTAATCCCAAGACCCGCGTGCATTTCTGGAAAAGTAAATAAACGAGTATTGAGTGGCAAGAAGTAGAGACAAGAAGACATGCTAGATAACATACCATTTTAAAACAATAATGACCACATAGGATTCAAACCCGCCACCACTAGATAACGGTAGCGCCCGCCGCAGAAACAAATGTACTTCTACGACCAAGTAGACACCCAAAAAGAAGGAATCATCGCTAGTCAGATCTGTCATCCACCTAATCCACAAGCTAGGAACATCCGGGAAGATGATGGAGAACAACACACTGTTAACTGATTCAGGCCGAACATCCTTTGCTGCAACTCAAGTCATTAGATATAGAACCATACCGATTCCCACACCAGCAGTCAAAGAGCCTGTTCCTGTGTACACCACAAACAATTGTATTTACCAATTCACATGTAGATGCCATGCCTTCTACATCGGTAGAACAGAGAGACAGCTGAACAAAAGAGTGTCAGAACACATACCTCAACTGAGTCGACAAGATACGACACACAGGCGATGCTAGCCTAGTGGGGCCGACACACCGGAAGCTCCCCGCGTCTTCAATCGGTAGGCACATTATCGAAAGCGGCCATGTGGTTGACAGAGACATTGCCTTTCGCGTGTTGTTTAACACACAGAATACTCGCTTGTTAAAGTTTGCAGAAGCAATTATGATCAATCAACGCAAGCCAGATTTGTGCACACAGAAAGACATGTTAGTCAGCTTAAAATTACCGTGGTAGACAATTGACATTACCTGTGCGAATATGTGTATATTTCAACTTGAAGGATGTATCTAGTTAATTTACTTTACGTTGCGTGATTTCTGCAGTATGTACCTGACGAGATGCAGCGAAATATGCCAGGCAATAAATCGTGTGTCTTCGTTATTCAAACTGATTCAGTGTCAAATAAAAAGGACTGGACCAAACATGGTACACAATCAAAGGAACAAGTATTATAATGTAAATTTCCATTCTCTGAGCTTTAAAATTGCGGAAACTGCCACGAAACAAAACAAATAACTCGATGACCCTAGTACGGTGATATATCGTCCTTCTGTCCAAGTGGGAGGTCACATTTGGCGATATATTATCCTCCGGCACTGTATCAGTTAAGTTAGTGCATATCCTTTAAATGACGTTGCAATCAACCCCAGAATTTATTGCATGTGTTTGGTTTATTAAACAATTTTGTGTTCAGTAGCTTCCCATTGATTTCCGATCGACCGGCGGCTCATACCATCAAAATCAACGCAAAGCTATATGCCAGTGCCGGCCCCTCTATTCGGGAATTATGAAACACATTCATTGCCACCCCAAGCCACAGTGCAGATTACACAATAAACAATGTAACAAGTTAATGCTGCAGTGACCACACGGAGGTTCAAACCCAAAGCCTCCAAGCCACGACCAAATAACCGATGGTGTCTGGTCACCCGGCCTGTAGTTTAGGGGGTAGTGAGAAGTGCAATTTCATAGTTCCCCGACAGTTTCATTGTTCTCCAACATTTTTATAGTTCCTCGAAAGTTTCATAGTTCCCCAACAGTTCCAGAGTTCCCTGACAGTTTCATAATTCCCCGAGGGCTCGAAATCATCTACGGGCGATTTGGAAGCAGGCCGTTTAGCGTTGATTTCAATGATAGGAGGCGTCCGCTGTCTAGAAGACAATGACAGACTACTGAACTAACAAGTTCTCAGTATATCAATAACATCCAATACATTCTGGGAGGTCAGCATGACCGAGTGGATAAGAGCGCGTCTTCTCAATCATCCGGTGTGCTGATGTTGAGGTGAGGAGTTCTACCCCTACACCGGACAGTTGGACTAAAATGTGACCTCTCTTCCTTGACTTGATGACGTAAAGTACCTCTGAAGTCGGAGTGGGTTCGCCTTATGGCGAGGGACACAGTTAATAGAGAAAACTCATCCACACACAACATTCAGTCCACACTACTAGAAGTGCTGTTCCGTGACGAAGGCTTTACGGGCGCAGTTTGTAATCCCACATACCCACGTTGGAAACACAGCTGAAGGCGATTTGGCAGCAGACCGCCTTGCGTTGGATTTTTAAGAAATGGCTTGGGTGAAGGTCATTCAGAAATCAATGGCAAACTATTGAATGTAAACGTGCCACTAGAGCATAGCAGTAAAACATGCCAGTGTTGATTGCGACGTTCTGTTAAGGAAATGTAACTAACTTTTAACTACTTGAAGTAGTGTGTATAGACTACGCTTGAGTTTATAGCGATCAAGAGCAAAAAAAAATACATTCTGAGGTTGATTGCAACGTCTTGTATAAGACATAACCTACTTACACACATATGTATACACAGACAAGCACACGCACACACACACACACACACACACACACACACACACACACACACACACACAGCCAACCAACAACATACCCTAGCCGATCCCATCAACACTCCCCCATCACACAAAATAAAACACACGCCATAAATCTCAGGAACCAGGGATCCCTTATCACTCTATCTACCCGACCTCATCCCACCATCCTGGCTTTTATTGCCCCGAGCCCTCTAACCCGGACCAGGGCCTCGGCGATTGCCGCCATAAACCCACAAACTCCGACAGCGTCCCTAGAATGTACCTAACATTTGTCTTCTGCTCTGATTGAGGCTAGCAAGCTCCCATCAGATACGTCTGCTAAGTAATTATTCGGACTGTCATTTCTTCTAGAAGTCTTACATTAGTTTTCTCTTCTCTTGGGACGTGGCTCCATTCTTCCGTGGAGACGTGGCATCCTCTCTTAACGTTAATACCAGTTGGGGAACCCTTTGAGGGCACTGTCATAAATAAACACACTATATTGTTTGGCATTCATAGAAGTAGAAGTAGGAAACAGAGACTTGAGGAGGCACTAGACAACAGAAACATTGAAAGCTGTAGTTACCGACCAGGATTTGAAGCTGTCACCACCAGATGACGACGGCGCCTCGCTGCAGGAAGCATGATCAGCTAGACACCCCTATAAATAGTGTCTCTATTAGCCAAGTCTATCAACCACCTGAATATACTCGTGATTTCTAACCATTGAAATAACATTATAGGTCTCAGAATTGTATATGAACCCTGTATAATGTCAAATAAATGTTTTAATTAAAAGTGTCCATTTTTATATTGTCTAATGCGTCCTCTAGTCTGCGCGCTTCCTTCTTCTACTTCTCTCTCGTTAGTTGCAAATCCTTTACAGGACGTCGCAGTCAACCCCAACATTTTTAGCTGTTTGTGATTTCTTGACAAGTTTACGTTTAGCAGTTTGCCATTGCTTTCTGTACGACCGGTACTCATACCATTGTATGAAAACCGACGCAAGGCGGTCTGCTGTCAAATCGCCCACAGCTGTATTTCGAACGCTGTATGGGGGAATTACGAATTTCGCTCAAAGCCTATTCGCATCAGAGTGGGCTCTTCTACTTCTATGAGCGCCAAACAATACCCGTGTGTTTATGTATGAACTGTGTGAAGGTAATGCCTGGATGGCAGTGAGAAGACCCCAGTGATGTTTATGTATGAACTGTGTGAAGGTAATGCCTGGATGGCAGTGAGAAGACCCCAGTGATGTTTATGTATGAACTGTGTGAAGGTAATGCCTGGATGGCAGTGAGAAGACCCCAGTGATGTTTATGTATGAACTGTGTGAAGGTAATGCCTGGGTGGCAGTGAGAAGACCCCGGTCATGTTTATGTATGAACTGTGTGAAGGTAATGCCTGGGTGGCAGTGAGAAGACCCCAGTGATGTTTCGGTTCGTGCCATGTGTGGTATGATTACGGAAGCCAGCTGCCGTGACACAGTGGCTGGTCCCTGGATCTGACCGCCCGATGGCCATGAACAAAATGTGGTACTGGTCTCAGAATCCCAGACTAACTGTTTCACATCCTGGGAGTCTGAGATAAGTAGCATATTTTGTTAATTTTCTTTTCTGTCATCTACTGTCTATAGTACCTTTCAGTTATGGCAGGGGGGTCTTGAGCCTGAGGAGTTAAGGCCGCCTGGCTTGTGCAGTCGCCGCGAACTGTGCAGGTAGGATGTTATTTTTGCCCACGACAGAAAAAATTCCACACCTTACCGAGGATTTGAACCTGGGTCACCCGGAGGAGAACTCGGAGTTCTTAGCCACTTGACCCCCGGGAAGGTTAACCCGGTCAACAAATGCCCGCAGAAGTCGGATGTTATGGCCTAACAGCGCAAGAACGCAGCTCTGCTGTAAACAGGTACAACGCAATCACGTCCGGAAAAAAAAAAAAAAAAAACTCTGGATGAACGCAGAAGAAGAAGAAGCCACTTGACCAGCCGATCATTTTCTTTTCAATGTTGCTAATTTTGTCATCTCTTTGTTCGTTTTATTTTCATCTTTCCACTTTTCTCATTCGGTTATTGCCCCTTAATGTAGTCACTGTAGTGTCTTCACCATGCATATATGTTCTGTTTTGTGTATGTGTTTGCTGATGAAGGTTAGTCACCGCAACGTCCCATGTTTTCCGTAATAGTGTTCTGTAAAGCTGCATTACCTCGACAACACTGACAGCGCGGAACGTTTGACGTAACATCTGGGGCGGTTAATCCTGTCAACCAACGCTTGAACAAGTCGGATGTGTCGGCCGAAAGGGACCAATATCTCGGCTCTGCTGTACAAAGGCACAGTGCAATTACGTCTAAAGCAAACATTTGGATGAACGAAGAAGAAGAAGAAGAGAAGAAGAAGAAGAAGAAGAAGAAGAAGAAGAAGAAGAAGAAGAAGAAGAAGAAGAAGAAGAAGAAGAAGAAGAAGAAGAAGGAGGAGGAGGAGGAGGAGGAGGGGGAGGTTGAGGAGGAGGAGGAGGTTGAGGATGAGAAGAAGAAAAGATGTAGTAGTAGTAGTAGTAGTAGTAGTAGTAGTAGTAGTAGTAGTAGTAGTAGTAGTAGTAGTAGTAGTAGTAGTAGTAGTTGTAGTTGTTGTTGTTGTTGTTGTTGCTGTTGTTATTGTAAAAGATGATGTGAGATTCGCGACATCTCAGAAACGCCCCTACTCGCCAATCTCAAATACTCCACTCACATCAGAAGCTGATAACAACCCCCTCCCCAACCCGCCTACAGGAAGTCACGCCGCTGACCCCTGACCCACCCCTCCCCCCAACCCCACACTTGTCAAATAACTGCACAGCCAATTTACCTCCGCCTCGACTTATTACCCTCCAATCTTCCCATCTGACGCGCAATCTCTGAGCCATCTAAATGAGCTGGGGAAATCTACCCTGACCTGCCGGTATAGATTCTGTGTTTTCACTTGACTCAGTCGATCTGCCCCTTTCGTTTTCTGACCAGCCATTCACCCATGCCTCCTCGAATCGGCTCCGTGATTCACGTATATAAAACCCAGTCATATCTTGCCTACATTCACCTCCCTGGGAGACGTCCAGTATCGGACGTGATGGACAGTATCTATTCAGAGTCCAGTCCTTGGCGCGGCTGCCTAACTGGGTCCAGATGATTGCAATTTTCCATGTGTCAAAATGAGCGGGTCATAATTCCAGGACGGCTCCTTTGACCGGCGTCCAGTGTTCACCTTTATCGGACACCAGATATGGACCAGCACTTACAATTATTTGGTAGCTGCGGTAATGTAGTCGCTAGACGCTCGACTGGTGGTCATGTATTCAACTCGTATCCAAAATTTGCTGAATATCCTTTAAAGGACGTCACATTCAACCCCTGCATTATTTGACTGTTTGTGAGTTTTTGGCAAGTTTACGTTCAGTAGATTGCGACTGATTTCTGAACGACCGGCACTCATACCACTGTATAAAAATTAGCGCGTAAGGAGAAGAAGAAGAGGAAAAAGGAAGAGGAGAAGAAGAAGAAGGCGGGAAAAAAGGAGAATGAGAGACAATATAGTTCTTAAAAGATTCGGAGGATGTGATGCAGAGATAAAGAAATAAATCGAAATATTCAGATATCTTCTACTACTCGTAGAAACAGCTTCAAATTCTTTACACGACGTACAATCAACCCCAACATGTATTGGCTGTTGTGATCTCATCTTATCATCTCATCTTATCATCTTATCATCTCATCTCATCCAATCATCTCATCACTCATCTCATCATCCCATCTCATATTATCTCATCTAATCTTGTCCCTCTTGTACCTTGTGGTGTCGAGGTGAAGCATAAACAGCGGGAGAGTGCCCGTTTATGGGCTTAATATATCGAGATTCCCATGGACTCTGTTATTCCCTCCGTACGTCGTTTACATGGTCGGCATATTCTTCGCTGTTTTGATTTACTAGGCAATTTTACGTTCATTAACTTGACCATGCTTTCTCAACGGCCGACACCTCATGCCACTGAAATCTTCACAGAGCGGTCTACTTCAGAATCGCATGTGATTGATTTCGAACCCTGGAATTGGTATGTCGGAGAACGCTAAAACTGCCAAAGACACCCACTTTGCTATATGTCCTCATACGAGGGTAAGTTAATAAGTAAGTCACACATGGCTGTAGAACAATAGCTAATTATGATAAGAATGTAAGACGGGCCTGCGTGCCCAATTTGTGACCCTTTTAAAATAAAGTTGAATTGAATTGAATTGAACAACTTGAAACGAGTTTATTTTTACACATACTTTGTCCCTTTATTTCTCAACATAATTTCCACCAACATTGATGCATTTATCCCATCGTTTTATCAGTCCTCTCAAACCGGCTGCATAAATCTGATGCCCTGTTTTCATTACCTGCCATCCCACAGTACTGTGTGACTTACTTATTGACTCGCCCTCGTAACATTTTCTACCCAGTTATGCACCGCTTTATGAGAAATCGCTAAGGGCTAAGTCCACTGAAAACGCACCTTGGCGGGAGACATTTCGCGAATGACGCCGAAGTTGAATGTGAAGTGAAAACGTAGTTTAGAAACAGAGCACGCAGTTCCATGCAGCCGGTTTGGGAGGACTGATAAAACGATGGAATAAGTGCACCAATGTTGGTGGAAATTATGTTGAGAAATAAAGGGACAATGTATGTATAAAAATAAACTGGTTCAAGTTGTTATCATTGTTAGTTATTCGTCTACAGCCATTTGTGACTTACTTATTGACTTACCCTCGTATTTTATAGAGCCATCGGCAGTCGATGGGTGATGTGCTAAATATAAAGCCGGCAGCTTTTATTTCCCGGAACATTTGCATGTACCCGTGTTAGGGTAAACAGGATAAAATAACACAAAGTAATGCAGCTTTACAGAACAGAATTACGAAAGATACAGGGAGGTGCGGTGACTAGCCTTCATCAGCAAACAAATACATACACAAAACACAAAATATAATCACGGAGAAATGCCTCCAGTGATTACATTAAGGCACAAGAACGGGGTGAGAAGAATGAAAAGATGAAAAAATGAGAACAATGAAGAGAAAATGAAAATTTGAAAGAATAAAAAAGTTTTTTTTACACTTATCTTAGAATCATAGACTGTGATACTGGCATAAATTTCACCTTGATACTTTTATAGAGACAGCCGTGGGGGAGGGGGTGAGGGGGGGGGGGGGGGGTCTGTGGGTCATGGGGGACCAGGGTAGGGGTGGTAACGGTTCAGTAAAGATCTCCGGTAAATGAGTGGAAGAGGTACGTGAAAAAGTTAAGACAGGAAACTGGAAGCAATGGAGATGTGATGATGGTCCGAGAGTGAAAACTACGAAGGAGTGCCCCGGCTGATGTCCCTACAATGCATGAGTGAGTGCCAGTGAAAGGTTGGCCTTAGTGGATGAATATTAAAGAACAATGATGTGTGCGCCTAAGTATGATGGTGAAAACACGAAACTCATTCCCCGTGCTCCATTTTAGGGTAAGACATGTGAGATCCTAGCTCAATTACAAAATGGTTTTTTTTTTAAAATCTGGATCCGAACATACAACCATCAGACGGGAGGTATGCGTGCTAACCGCTGAACTACTGCGGCTTCCTGAACACAATGTGACTTGTTTTAATTTTCTTAATGAGTGCTGGTTGGAGAGGAGGAGAGGTAGGGCGTGATCTTTCCCGATCCATTACGGAGAGAACACAAATGGGGTGTGGTGTTTTTGGGGATGTTTGTCGCGTGAGTACAGCGGTTCTTAACTTGAGAGGCATGGCCCCGGCTAGCGCGTGCAGGTCGTCGCTTGAGCTACGGGGTTCGGTACTCGGTGCGACACTTTCAGCAGGTCGCCCTGCGGATAGAAACCGAAGAATATGGTATAACACCCGGTGCCATGAAATCGACCCTCTTGCATTTTAAAGCATTTTCCCCGCATGCACCTGGCTAGTAATTTGCTTGCTTGCTTGCTTGCGTTCGCTGGCTGTGAACTCCAGCGTGAAGTCCTGTATGTCGGATGAAGACATCCTGTTGTCTAACATCAGTGCGATGTCATACCGGAATGAGGTTTGCATGAGTATCCGTTGTCCTATGTCTGGCTTATTGGTGTGCAGACAGGTGGTTCCTCGCCGTGCAGGCAGATACTCTCCGATTTCGGAAGAATCAGCAATCCTACTGCGTTAGCTAGGACCCCGAAGGGACCTGTTGCCCAGGACGCACGACTAGGACGTGTTAGTAGGTCTTGGCCAGTATAAAACCTGGCCCTGGTGCCTTGGAAACACCTCCGCGTCCGGCTAGCCATTTGATAAATAAGCACTTCTCCGTGGTAGATTACCCAAGGACAGGGGAGAGGTGCTCAGGCGCCCGTGGGACCAGGTGGGGAAGTCATGGAACAGACCAAGAATCCGTATGTGGATATGATGAAATGGTGGGGGATCAGGAGGGGTTCTAGACGACTCTCACAACTGATAGGGAAGACCGGGAGAACTTTCAATCAGATAGCGCTGGGAATGATTAGCAGGATGACTCTTCGTTGGCTGTTGAACGAGGGACGGAGAGCGTGTGGGAATGTCCTGAGTGCAGGGATATCGGTTTCAGCTAAACTCAACGAATCAACTCAACAGCTCAACTCAACAACCTAACTCAACAACTCAACTCAACACAACTCAACTCAACAAATAAACTCAACAACTCAACTCAACATATAAACTCAACAACTCAATTCAACCCAACTCAACTCAACTCACCAAATTAAGTCAACAACTCAACTTAACTCAACTCAACAACTCAACTCAACAACACAATTCACTCAGCTCAGCTTGATAAGCAAGTTCACACGTATTGCTTCGTGCTTATAGAACCGTAGGAAAGCAGGACAGACTAGAAGACAGACTAGATAACATACACATTTAACCATAAGACAAGAGGACACACCAGACAATATACATATTTAACCAGCAGAAAAGAGGACACACCACACAAAATAGACAATTAACCAGAAGACTAGATGACACACTCTACAACATACACATTTAACCAGAAGACTAGATAACACACTAGACAACCTACACATTTAACCAGAAGAGTAGAGGACACACTAGACAACATACACATTTAACCAGAAGAGTAGAGAACACACTAGACAACATACACATTTAACCAGAAGAGTAGATGACAGACTAGACAACATACACATTTAAACAGAAGAGTAGAGGACACACTAGACAACATACACATTTAACCAGAAGAGTAGATGACAGACTAGACAACATACACATTTAAACAGAAGAGTAGAGGACACACTAGACAACATACACATTTAACCAGAAGACTAGACAACAGACTAGACAACATACACATTTAACCAGAAGAGTAGAGGACACACTAGACAACATACACATTTAACCAGAAGACTAGAGGACACACTAGACAAAATACACATTTAACCAGAAGACTAGAGGACACACTAGACAAAATACACATTTAACCAGAAGACTAGAGGACACACTAGACAAACTACACATTTAACCAGAAGACTAGAGGACACACTAGACAACATACACATTTAACCAGAAGACTAGATGACACACTAGGTAACAAACACATTTAACCAGAAGAGTCCCGGATCCTTCCACAGATATAAAGGCACATCAGGCATTGGGTGCTAAACCCATATGTTTATAGCCCAACCTGCACTCAGTGGCTGGTGTGGTTAGTATCACCCAGGTCGCCTTTACCTCCAAAGACTTTCCCCGGCTCCAATTTTAAAGTTTAGAATCCGCGGGAACAAATCCCGTAGCAGGAATGTGCCGTGGATAGGTGGAATGTTTGCAGGCCTGAGTGCAAAGAAAAGGGAGTCAGTCTTTTCCTCCTCTAGCGAACGACGAGAACTGGAATCGAACCCTATACTACCGCACACCATTGGTAGTCTAACGTGCTAACCGTTATAACAACCCGGCCGTTGGAAGCCATCTGTATATAGGTTGTATGTTTAATGAATGTGCAGTGTTTGAAAATATTGCCGGTCCAAGTCTTGTATTCGCCCTGTGTAAAGTTCATGCAACATAATAGGTAAATCTTTACCACGCCATCAAAGTAGTCCGTGAGACAAGTGAAGAGTTAGAACCCCTGCCCTAATGAATGACTCACAAACTGTTATGTGTTCTATCTAACCCCACATCCCTTTCTTCAGGCGACAAAACGCATCCCATCCTGACCCCCGACCCCCTCAACCCCCCACTCCTGCCCGAGCCCACCAGGAGGTAAAGGCTGTGACAGAATGACACTGCCGTAAACACCCCCCCCCCCCCAACTGAACCCTCTTCGGATATTCCCGGATGTGGGTCTATTTTCCCGCCACCATATTTTCCCCGAACATGGATCCGATTCTGCATGTCACGGGGCGTGACGTTTAGTTAAAGCATGCAACAAACCCCACCAGCGTGTCCAGTCGTTACGTGTGACAGTCCCCTAAGATTGCCTGGCAAGGGCACTCCCAAGAATGAGTTAGTTATCTGTTCGGATATCACCCTTGTAGGGTGGGTTTTCATCTCATGTTGTCTTATCTGCTGCGGCCGTTATTTTTCTTATCTGAAAGACAATAATCTTAATTTGGTTTAGGGGGAGGGGTGGGGGGAAGACTAGTGTATCTGCAGACGTCGGCGTCGTCGAAAGGATAAGAAAGCTCCTTCTAAAATTTCCGGTGCCATGATGGCGAAATGGGCTGTTTAAGTTGGGCTTAAACGTGGAGTTATGGCTCATAAAGCAGAATACAGTCAGAATAGTAACAATTACAGTGACAACAATAACAATTGTAGTAACAACAGTAACAACTACAATATCAATTATAACAAATACTGCGATAACAGTAAGAATTACGAATAAAGTAACAACAATTGCAGTCATAACAGCAACAACAACAGCAACAACAGTAACAAACACTGTAACAACAATAGCAATTATATATTCAAAATGTCAGTTACAATCTATTTGTTTGTTTGTTGCATATCCCTTACAGGACGCTGCAGTCAACAGCATCATCTTCCAGCTGCTGTTGATGTACTAGGCAAGATTACGCTCAGTAGTTTGCCATTGCTTTCTGAGCGGCCGGCTCACATACCCCGTAAGTTACCAACCCGGCGAGAACCGCTACCGATTCTCGCGCAGGTTAGGTTTCTCACGAGGATATACGGGATTACGGAGACAGACGTTAACTCCTATGCCAGGGAGACAGGCCAATTACAATTGCAATAACAAAATTAACAATTGCAGTAACAAAAGAAAATTTTACAATATCAATATTTTACAATATTACAGTAACTGTGATAACAATAGGTATTACAGTAATAGCAATAACAATTGCTGTAACAACAATAACAATCACTGTATTAATTGCATTAAGAATATTAACAATAAATATATAAACAGTACCAACTATAGCAGTCACAGTAATAATTACAGTAACAAATGCAAGAGCAACAATAGCAATTACAGTAACGACAATAAAAATTACAGTAACAACAATAACAATTACAGTAACAGCAATAACATTTAAAAAACAATAACAATTACAGTAACAACAATACAAATTACAGTAACAACAATAACAATTACAGTAACAACAATACACTTACAATAACAACAATAGCAATTACAATAAAGACAGTAGCAATTACAGTAACAACAATAACAATTACAGTAACAACAATACACTTAAAATAACAACAATAGCAATTACAATAAAACAATAGCAATTACAGTAACAACAATATTAATTACAGTAACAACAATAACAATTACAGTAAAACAATAACACTTACAATAACACCAATAGTACTTACAGTAACAACAATAACAATTACAGTAACAACAATAACAATTACATTAACAACAATAAATATAACAATAACAATTACATTAACAACTGCGATAACAATTGTATGCTATTGAAATTTTAAATTCGAACGCATTTTGTTTGTTTCTGTAGTAACTCCCCAGGCACAGTGAGTCGCTTGATACAGAATCAGTTTACGAGATGAGAAACCCAGTTGTCTTCGTTCACAGCCCCTATAATCTAACAACTCTGTCACTGACCCCCCAGCACTGCATGCACACAGAAAAGACTCACTCTCTCCAAACTCGTAACTGAATCCCGGGCTCTGCGCTATCCGCTCGAACTGCTACCCGTACCTTCTCAGCACATCAAGACACTCGCCCTCGTATATGCATGTGTTCTCACGCTCACCAGTACCAGATCATATATTTCTTTTAACACTTCACCTCCGCTGCTAGTTTCCGGGACAGGTCACCCTTTTATGAAGGGAGCACGCAGCGTCACATCCGTCCCCGACATTTCTGCCTTGCCTTAGGGGAGCACCCAGCGCCCCAAAATTTCTGCTTTCCCTCAGTTTAGTTTAGTTTTAGTTTAGTTTAGTCGATGGATCAACATCACGGCACACGGGTGTAACCCATAAGTGCTCCGTTCTCCTCCTAACTCAAACCTAAGTCTGGAGAAACTCAGCTCAATGCACGAACTCCGTAGCACCGGCGAGGATGCTGAAATACTTTGGGTAGATTTTTAACTAGAAATTTTGCCCGGGCAGCGCCGTTAGGCTACTCTTTTTCGATTTCCAACTGCCAAGGGATTTTTTTACGTGCGCAACAATACACACTGGCGCCCTATCTCACTACCCAGAGACCAGGGGAAATTTTATTTACTAGAGGTTCACGTGAAAAACATCCCGGTCCTCACCGGGGCTTGAACCCGGGACCGCCAGCACTCGAGGCGGACACCTTACCTCGAGACACGCAGCCCCCTTAGCTTGCCTAAGGGATCCGGGATAAATTTGTGAAAACTTGAATGGGGATTCCGGGTCCACCAGCCTAAAATGTGTACCATGGAAGTATACTGAGTCAGGCTCACATCGTGGAGACGTGTACTTTACTTTACTTTACTTTACTTTACTTTACTTTACTTTACTTTACTTTACTTTACTTTACTTCAAATCCAGGCTAAAAATACAGGCTCAAATGGTGGAGACGTGTCCTTTACTTTACTTTACTTTACTTTACTTTACTTTACTTTACTTTACATTACTTTACTTTACTTTATATTACTTTACTTTACTTTACATTACATTACTTTACTTTACTTTACTTTACTTTACTTTACTTTACCAAGTCGTACTCTAGATTCCCGTGATATAGGACCCAGGGACCCAAGCTTCCTTCTTTGGGCAACACGTCAGAATAACTCATTGATTTCGTTACAAGGGCACAGTTACTGCGACAATCAGACCAGCGCGGGGAAATAAACAAACAAATCGCTTCATTCAAAGACTCCGTTGTCGGAACGAGCAGCTTCGTGGACACCAGAAGTATCATTACTAGCTACTTGTCGAATTCAGTGTGTCCTGTTATGTTGTTTGTATGCGAATGATCGAAAATGTTAAAAGACAAAGATGGAGGGAAAGAAGGAGAGGGAAGGGAGAGAGAGAGAGATAGAGAGAGAGAGAGAGAGAGAGAGAGAGAGAGAGAGAGAGAGAGCGACGTGGAAAAAGAGAGACGGGGAGAGAGAGGGGGGAATGAGAGAGAGGGAGAGAGAAGGGAATGAAGTGAAAGGGAGAGAGAGTGAGAGAAAGAGAGAAATGGAGGGGCGAGAGGGGGAGAGAGATGGAGAGAGATGCAGGAGAGAGTGGATAGACAGAGAGGGAGAGAAAGAGAGAGATGGGGGGAGTGAGAGAGAGAGAGAGAGAGGGAGAGATATGGGTACAGAGAGAGGACAGACAGACAGACAGACAGATAGATAGACAGACAGACAGACAGACAGACAGATAGATAGATAGATAGATAGATAGATAGATAGATAGATAGATAGATAGATAGATAGATAGATAGATAGATAGATAGTGTGTGTGAACAGAAACCCAGTGAACAAAAATCAATGGGGAGAGTTGAATAAGAACAAGCAATAATAATAATAATAATAATGATGATGATGATGATGATGATGATGATGATTATGATGATGATGACGATGATGATGATGACGATGATGATGATGATGATGATGATGATGATGATGATGAGGATGATGATGAGGATGATGATGACGATAATATTAATAATAATAATAATAGAAGAAGCAGAAGAAGAAGAAGAAGAAGAAGAAGAAGAAGAAGAAGAAGAAGAAGAAGAAGAAGAAGAAGAAGAAGAAGAAGAAGAACAACAACAACAACAACAACTCCATTTCGTTATTTAACATTATCATTCAATACAAACACTTTTCTCAAACATATCATACCGCCTAACCTTTCACAACCCCACAATCCACAGCCAAACACACCACCCCTCCTCATCTTCACCCCAACAGCTGCTATACAAAAACGCAATACGGCGTTGGAAGAGTTAAGAAAATTTAAGATGTCTATCTCCTCCCATTAGGCCATCTCCTCCCATCACACCTCCTCGTGGTTCGCCGTTTACAGTCTTGATTTTCTTATTTACCATGGAAGACCTGGTTCAAACATCGTCTCCTAATCGGATTACCCCCGTAGTCTGTGAGACTAGGTTCGGGTCTTCCTGAAATCTTTAAATAAACTGATCATACAGATAACGGGCAGAATATTCTATCCCCATGGAGGAGACACAACTTGACTACACTGTTTGCAGATGCCAGTGTTTCTTAAAGAATATTTAATCTGTATTGTGTATAGAAAAATATATGTAGGTTTATTCCAATGGTAGACCGTTCCTTTGTTGAAAATATCGTTGGGTCATTTATTGAACGAAGTGCGTGTATGTGTGTTTGTTTGTATGAGCGCATATTTCTTTCAGTAAAGCTATTATGAATACTACTATTAATAAATTGATACTACTGGACCACTGGCGTTACTACAACAATGGTAGCTATTACAACCATCACGACCATTGTGAATATTACTACTATACTAGTACTAGATAATACTAGAATGTTAGACGGACCTGCGTGCCCAATTTGGGACCCTTTGAAAATAAAGTTCGTTCGTACTTTGACGCAGCTCGTAATTCCGCATATTGAGTTCGAAACACAGCTGCGGGCGATTTGGAAGCAGATCGCCTTGCATTGGTTTCCTTACTCATGGTATGAGTGCCGGTCGTTCAGAAAGCAATGGCAAACTGCTGACCCTAAACATACTCAGGAATCACAAACAGCCAAAAACTGCTGGAGTTGACTGCTACGTCCTGTAAAGGATATGCAACTAACTTTTAACTACTACTACTACTACTACTACTACTACTATTACTACTACTACTACTACTACTACTACTACTACTACTACTACTACTACTACTACTACTACTACTACTACTGCTGCTGCTGCTGCTGCTGCTGCTGCTGCTGGTACTACTACTATCACTACTACTACCATACATTATGTGAGTGCATGCCTCACTGTGTGTCTTTCTGTATGTCTGTATGTAGGTAGGTAGGCAGACAGGTAGGCAGACAGGCAGGTAGGTAGTTAGGTAGATATTGTTTACATAGGGGTGGAAGTCAGCGTCGAAAACCTGAAACACGAGCATGTGGTCAAGTAACAAAACAGCCCATTCGTCATGGGGATTTAAACTCAGAATACCCTACCTGCAGGCTAGTGCCCTAGCAACTGAACCCCTTCGACTCCCACAACAGTGACTTCCTGTCTGTACCTTTCATTGCCAACATGTTCATGTTCTTGTCTCGTGAATCACCGGATCCCCCATCGCGTGATTCCTAAATCTTGAAGCACCATCCGGGGACTTTGCCATCGCCGTTTCCTTACGACGGCCAAGGGGATTGCTGGGCAAGGGAGACAACCAGCAGGAAACGCCCTTCCAGCCATGGAATCCATCCATTTCCGGCGCACGTTGCCACGGGAAAATTATAAGGTACGTCCTACAAACCGCACTTTGGGATGACTTACCGCCCTTGCTTATAGTGTGTGTGCGTGACTTCTCGTAGTTGGTTATGTCAGGAGCTTTTTGTTTCTTTCGTTCGCTTAATTTAAACACGAGCGTCAACACACGTGCTGCTGCTGCTGCTGTTGCTGCTGCGGCCACGTCGACCTCCTTAAGCTTTCCAAAACAAAGGTTTCAAAGGCAAAAGCATATACTTCATTGCACCGGTTTTTTCCTATATGATTCGGTCTCTTTCTGCAGGACGGGCTGCCGAAAGCGTCACACAAAGCACGAACTCCATAACATCAGCGACGACCCCTAGGAGAAGCGACAAGTTAGTTGCAGTTAACTTATAGGACGTCGCAGTCAACGCCAGCATATTTCCGCTGTTTGTGATTTCCTGGCAAGTTTATGTTCAATAGTTTGCTATTGCTTTCTGAACGACCGGCACTTATACCTTTGTATGAGAGCCAACTAAAGGCGGACTGTCGCCAAATCGCCCATAGCTGTGTTCTGAATGCCCTGTGCGGGATTACGAATTGCGTCCGTAACACCTTACCCACGGAAACAATAAAGTGGCCTTTAAATGCGGGCGTTTGTAACTCTGGCAGAATTGTTTCGATTCTCGATGTTGACAGAAAGGATTTTATAAAATAAAGAAGCAACAAAACACACCCCCTAACCCTGGGTTGTTAGATCGGACATCTAGGTGTCTCGGATAAGTACGAACAAAATACGAAGACACCTGTGTACATAGACCCACATTTTCATAGATCATTCGGTACTCAGTGGGTGATGTAGTCAATATCCCACCGGCGGATTTTACTTCCCACGGCTTTTCATGATACCAATGTTAGGCTGGGACATCCTGGCAGTTCAGGTCCATTAGCAAAATTATTCTCGATGCGGATTTGAAACCATTGCAACATCACCGTCACTCGGACATCCAGCCACTCGGCTACCCGTGTAAAAGAGGGTTATTGCCTTTGCTCTTTTAAAGTTTCTTCTTCTTCTTCTTCTTCTTCTTCTTCTTCTTCTTCTTCTTCTTCTTCTTCTTCTTCTTCTTCTTCTTCTTCTTCTCATTCCACTTCTTATTCTGCCCTCGATAAACGTTTGCTATACGTGGTATATAGCACCCATTGTAGTGAGTAGATGTCCTCTTTCTAGTCCGGTGCCACTTTTTTTTTCATATCCTTTAAAGGACATCGCTGTCAACACCAGCATCTTTCAGCTGTATGTTGATTTCTTGGCAAGATTACGCTCAGTAGTTTGCCATTGCTTTCTGAGCGGCCGGCTCACATACCCCATAAGTTACCGATACGTTTCGAACCATCGCTGATTCTCACCGTCATTACGTTACCGACGAGAGTATACGAGATTACGGAGAAAAGTCATAACCTCTAAGCCACGAAGCCGGCCCGTGCCACTTAGGCCAACATATTCCGACTTCGACGGTTGAGGTTCTTTTCTGGATCCATCCTCCAATGTGTAGATTGCTTTTCCGAGATTATGAGCGCTTCCTGCCCACAATTACAATTTTTAAAGTATGCAACTCTACTAACTAAACTTCTGTTTAACATCCACGAAAACCGACTAAACATAATGAGCTAGCAACAAGAAATTTTGCTATTTTAATCTATTAAAGGTTTGAAATTGTATTTCTGATGTCCGCTTTGTTTTTATTTTGTTACAAACAAATTTCAAACCACGGGGGCTTAATCAGCGATAATGGATTTCCAAAAGGGCGATAATTTAAATGTTTTTATTTAATACTCGCCATAACTATCTACTTAAAAGTGAGTGCTTAATGTAAAGCATATATGAATATAGGAAGGGGTGTTAAAAGAAGTTGGTGGCTTTGGGCGTCTGTTATAAACGTGTAATGTTACCGTTTTCTTTCTAAACAAGAAGTTATCGTTTTCTTTCTGAACGAAAGGTCGCCGTTTAAACTCAGCTTAATGTTGGGGGGGGGGGGGGGGGGGGGGGGGTACGGGGTGTAAGGCATTGATAATACCTTAGGTAAGGATGACTCTAATGTCCTCTTCAGGACCCATCCCCCATTGGTCCAAGCCTGACATCCAGCTCACGCCTGTGTCTTCCAGTAGCTGTCAACGTGCGACCGCGGTCACCCCCCCCCCCCCCCGGAAAACAGCTGTGAGATGCTGGCTAAACCAGCCGATTTGGTGTCAAACCAAGCGATGAACTAGGGTATGCTTATGCAGCATATGAAGACAGGATTCGGCAGAATGTGCGGATGAAATCACTGATGATTCAACGGGCAAGACGGCGTTTACATGCAAAGCGTTGTGGAACGTAATGAGCACGGCAAGGCACCTAGAGCGCCCTGGTCATCCACTGCACCTGTATTTGTCTCCAGTCATCTTCACTTGTCTTGCCACTGGACTCAGATGGACTCAGGCGAGAGAGTGAAGGTCGACGAATTGCGTAACTCTTCCTCACTTTAATCCATTTCATCGCGCAAGTCATTCTTCATCCAACGTCATATATCACCTTCAAGCCCCGTGGCGATGGGCGAGCGGCGAAGCGGCAGGCGTGGGTACTCTGGCAGCCGTAGTCGCAGAACTGCACACAGGCGGCTCAGGCCATATGATCGTCTTCTACTGACCGGAGCAGCAGTGGGATTCGGCAGTCCCCTGAGTGAGTGAGTAGCCCTCTATAGGAAAGCCCTGCTCACTTCCATAGAGTCAACATCAAAAAAAAAAAAAAACATGCCTGCAATAACATTCGGAGAGTAGTGCAGCAGAAACTTCGGCACATGCGGGACTCCTGGCTGAGCAGCAAAGCTGATGAAATTCAAGGCTTTGCTGACAGACATGATATGAACACCTTCTACGACTCACTGAAAGCGATCTACGGTCCTACATCACCAGGCATAGTTCCCCTCCTCAGTGCAGATGGGGGAACATTGGTCACCGGCAAGAGAGAAGCCCTTCAACGCTGGGCAAAGCATTCAGCAACATCTTAAATGCAACTTCCTTCTTCGATGATGAAACCATCAACTGCCTTCCTCAAGTTCCCACTAAAGATACACTTGATGACCTGCCAACCATAGTGGAAGTAAACAAAGCCATCCAGCAACTCTCCAGCGGCAAGGCACCTGGTCCTGACTCATCCCAGCAGAGATATACAAGGCAGGTGGGAAAGTCCTAATAGAACAGCTTCACCAAGTCTTTACAAACATGTGGCTGAACGAGACCATGCCACAAGATTTCAAGGACGCGTCGGTAGTCCACCTTTACAAACGTAAAGGAAATCGCCAATCCTGTGACAACCACCGAGGCATCTCCTTGCTCTCAATCACAGGGAAGATACTCGCCAGAATTCTTCTCAATCCCCTCACGGCCCATCTAGATCAAGGTCTTCTTCCTGAGAGTCAATGTGGCTTCAGAAAAGAACGAGGGACTGTTGACATGATTTTTCGCTGCAAGGCAGCTGCAAGAGAAATGTCAGGAACAGAACTCTGAAATGTTCTCCACTTTCATTGACCTTACCAAGGCTTTTGATGCAGTTGTCACGAGCTCGCCATGAGTTAACCAGATAATGATAATACCGACGTTTGCTTGGCGTATATTTTCTAGGCCACAACAGTCGTACTACCAGAGTAAACACAGCTGCACGGGTTACATCGGGGCAGCACATATACACATTTGGTGGTGAGTGAGAATGAATGACACCGCGTTGGCAGTTTATAAACATTTAGAATCACATAGCCTTGCCCGGCTCAGTACATGGAACAGCCCTGTCTGTCAGTTATAGTTCCGGACATCAGGCGAAATGGCTGCTGGGATTGTCACCACTGAACAGAAGATTGACAGTTTATCAACAGGTCGGAAGTTCCCGACTAGGGAGAAAACAGTGCATCTGTCAAGTCTTAGTTCCGGAACATCAAGAAGATTGACGGCTGGTTACTGGCAACTGTGTTGGGAGTATACAGGAACTCGCTGGCTTGTTTTGGGAATCAAAACCTGTGATGACAAATCTAACATGGAGGGAGCCAGAGGGGGGATGGATCCCTGACAGGGGATGATCTGCCAATGTGCCACCTGTGTGGGGGCATAAAGGATAACGTCACGTGGCCAACTTTGGTAGTTTGCCATATAAACCCGAGTTGGGACCAACTAGGGGAACTCGAAAATGTGGATTTAGGCAGACATGCTTGTCACTGCAGCAGTTAGAACATCTAACGTGTGAAGGAGATATTTGATTTAGTTTACACGAGCCTGTATGGCTACCATTAGATGTAATTTAGTGTAAACTGCAGTGCTGTAAGGTTCCCTACCAGATCCAAGGAAACTCAACAAGTTTTTTGGGAAAGAATCACATCCCATTCGGAAGAACACCAGTTCAACAATCAATAAAGTTGCATACAGAACGTAACTAAAGCTAGAAGGAAGTTGATTCACCAAAGAGAGTGATGATTACTGATGCACCACACAGCATCAGACAGTAGTAACGAACTGAAAACATTAAGTCTAATAATTACATAGTGTGATATAATCTCGTGTAATAGAACACAAGACTTGATACGTGAGGCTAGATAGACACGAGTGAGGATCAATCACATTAACAATTAACATTAATGACTGTGTACACACTACAAAGGACTTGTGCAGTTTTTTTTAAAGGAACGATAGGAACGGACATTGTGTAGGGTGCAACCGGTCCATGATTAACTGTTAATACCACCGGTGTCTATTTCGGATGATCATGAAATTGGATTACCAGAGGTCTACAGAGGCAAAGCAGTATCCGGCAAGATGGTTTCGGCACTGGGTGAGATGTACATGTTCTGACGTAACGTGCTGTGGTCTATCCTTGCTGGGATTAGCTGACTGGGTTGTTGTCTGAGAGTCCGATTCTACACACTTTATAGAACACGTCACACATTTTCTTCACATACACGTCTCATATACGTTACACTTTTCTTTTAATAAATTATCTTTATTAATTTTTAGAAGTAAGAGTTGTTGAGTATGTTGCGTTGGGGAAGTATGAGAGGGGGCATAGTACGACAGTGAGAGAGTGACAGGAAAAGGTGTCCATAGGCTGATGGAGTGTGTTGGACGGAAGCTGGTGGATTCTCCAGGATATGAATAAGGGGAAAAATATTATAATGTGAGTGTCGACTCTCTTCACTCCAGGGACGACACTGTAAAGGAGGACACGACAGCAGTCAGCAGAGGACTGTGGAAGATTATGGAGAAATATGACTGTCCACAAAAGTTTATCCAAATAGTGCGGCAAGAGTACAGGAAAATGGTGAACTGTCTGAGCCCTTTCCTGTCACTAATGGAGTGAAGCAAGGATGTGTCCTGGCACCAACACTGTTCAGCCTCATGTTTTCAGCTACGCTGATGAATGCCTTCGAGAACAATGACATTGGAATAGACATCACCTACCGCATGGATGGAAAGTTGTTTAATCTCAGAAGGCGGAAAGCCAAAACCAAAACTAACAGCGACACTGTCAGAGAACTGCTGTTTGCTGATGATTGCGCTCTATATGCCAACTCAGAGGCAGACATGCAACACAATGTTTCAGCTTTCTCAAATGACTGTGCCAACTTTGGGCTCAATATCAACTTGAAGAAGACTGTAGTTATGTACCAGCCAGCTCCAGGGAATAATCACACCGTGCCGAATATCAAGGTGAACAGTCAAAGACTAAGTGTTGTGGAGAAATTCACCTATCTTGGCAGCACTGTGTCACAAGCTGCCACTGTTGATGATAAAGTGAATGCAAGAATCTTCAAGGCCAGCGTGGCCTTTCGCAGACTGTACAAGAATGTATGAGACAGAAATGGAATAAGCCTGCGAACAAAGCTGAAAGTCTATAAAACAGTTGTATTATCCACACTGCTATATGCTTAGGAAACATAGACTAATTATCAGCGACATGCTAGGAAATTAAACCACTTCCACACAGTCTGCGTTAGAGCTATTGAAGACTAAATGGCAAGACAAGACCCCAGACACTGAAGTTCTAGAAAGAGCGTCCATGCCCAGTATCCACACCCAACTAATGAAAACTCAGATTCGCTGGGCTGGTCACAGGCTCCCTAAACAAATTGTTTACGGCGAGCTGCGTTGTGGTAAACGCTCCCAGGGCGGCCAGAGGAAACGGTTTAACGACACTCTGAAAATCTCACTGAAAGCTTTAAGCATTCATCTTGACACCTGGGAGACTGCTGCTGAGGACCGAAATTCGTGGCGTACATCATTACATAAGGGTGCAGTCACTTATGAAGCAACCAGGACTGCAAGAGCTGTGAAGAAAAGGTTGGACAGAAAAATCACTGCAGGAGAAACTCCTCATGACACGTCAAGCATTCTTTGTCCACATTGTCAAAGAACATTTCGAGCCAAAATAGGCCTTATCAGCCATGTTAGAACTCACGGCTTCTTACTTTCAACCCCACTAGATGAAATGAATGGTCATCATCATTCTTGATGGACAAACAACAATGTCGGTGGAAGGGGTTGAACAACCTATCTCGTAATCATAGCACCGGAAGGTAAAGAACAAGCGCACTTATCTTTACGATTACGTCGATATCTGAAAATCGTGGTCGTCATTATAAAACCAGATGACTGAGAGAAGTGGACAGAAATGGCGATTAAAAAATATCAAGTTCTCATTGTGAAATGCTCAGGGAGCCCTACTTCCTGCACAAAGGAAGAAATACCTGGAGTAAATACCACCGCGTGATTTGCATGCCGAACGGATAAGTGCGCTAGCGTTCTGATGCCGAGGTAGTCGGTTCAACAGCATTTGTTAGACTTAAATGTTGACTTCTCACCCTTGACCTGGGGATGTAAATAACAGGTACCTCTGAAGTGGGAGCCTGATGGCGAGGGACATTGGTAATAGGGAAAGCTAATCCACACGCAAAAATCAGCCAGTAAACTAGAAGTAGTATCACGTGTGTGGACTATAGTGGAGTTGAAAGCGAGCCAACGAACAAATATATACACACACACACATATATATATATATATATATATATATATATTATATATATATATATATATATATATATATATATATATATATATATATATATATATATATATATATAACCTCAATCATGCCAGCTGTGCGTGCACATTATCACCATCTCTCCTTATTGTTCCCACCGACGCCATGCATCCACAACCCGTCTCTTAATCTCCATCATCATCTTTATCCTATCCTACTTCAAATCTCGCGGTTTTTCAACGACCGATCAGTCTCGCCAACAACAATTGTGTCCTGGCGAGACTACACCCACCTGGCAACTCACTCACAACTCCCGCTGCCAGATAAATGACAAGCCCCAGATCTTTAGCAGATAAGCCTGGTCTGGCATACATTCCACCCAAGCTGGATTCGGGGCATGAAATGCTGCTTCTCTCTCACGGGCTCCAGATGATGGCATCTGTTGCACGGTGCCACTGACTGTACAATCTACAACATCGCCCGTCTTCAACCAGTTATTTCTTTACTAAGTTGTTAGTTTCTAGATTTGAATTTTCCAAAGTGACTAAGTGGTTGCAAGCTGAACAGCATATAAACACCTTATAGACGGGTTTGAAGAATATCTTGGATACAGAAAAGAACTCATGAATCCATACGACAAGAACTGAATATTGAAGAAGGCTGGCTACTAAAGACGATAAAACAAAGAATATTGAAATATTTTGACACTTGGAACGTCATGAAAGTTTGGAGAGAACAATAATGGAGGGGTGTATGCCTGGGAAGAGAGAAAGAGGAAGGTCAAAGAGAAGATGGGTGCAGGATGAGGTGGATGATTTCCAGATGGGTGTATCAGACGCGGGACATCTTGCTTCTGACCGAGATGTTTTTCACAGGGTTGTTATGGGAGCGAGGTTCTGCAAGGGACATGCTACTGAATGAAAGAATGGTTAATTTCAAATCTGAAGTAGCTATGTGGTTCATTTCAAAGGGCAGTTCCCCGTGTTTATATATTATGTTTTGTGTATTTGTTTCTTAATGAAGGCTATTCCTAAGTTTTCCATAATTGTGTTCCGTAAAGCCACATTAGTTGCATATCCTTTACAGGACGTTGCAGTCAATATTTAGTCAACACCAGCATGTTTTGCTGTTGTGATCTCTTGGCATGTTCACGTTAAGTAGTTGGCCATTGGTTTCTGAACGACCGGCACCCATACCAATTCGTAAAAATCCAACGCAAAGCGGACTGCTGCCAGATAGAGCGCAGCTATGTTTCGAACGCGGGTATGCAGGATCATGAACCCCGTCCGTAAATTCTTCGCCACGGAGCAGGCGACTTTACAGCTGCATTACTTTGTGTTAATTTTATTTTGTTTACATTTTCACAGCTTTACCGCAATTCCACTTTAACGTTAGTTGACCGGTGCGTTGGGTTTAAGAGCGCAATCCGCAAGCCGGCATACCACGTTAGAAACACGGTTGCGGGTGATGTCTCAGGAGGCCGCCTTGCGGTGCTATTTGATACAATGGCATAAGTACTGGTCTTTCAGAAATCAATGGCAAACTACTAAACGTAAACTTGCCAAGAAATCACAAACAGACAAAAGATGCCGGAATTGACTGCGACGTCCTGTAAAGGATATGCAAGTAACTGATAAACTCTGCCTAACGTATCAGGTGACGAAACACAGTTCCCCCCCCCCCCACCCCCACCCCCTTCCAGGCATATCGCCATGACACATGATGATGCTGACAATGGGAATAACTCCAGACCTCAGCGACAATAGGCGGATGCCTCAGACCTCCACCCAGGGCAACAGAAACTTAAGGTCACACTTCAGGGAATTATCCAACCCCAACAGAATAAACCTCCCTTATAACTAGCATGTTTGTGTCCAGGCCGGGCGTGGTAGAGCCCTCGCGTGCTTCACCAAGGTGCATTGGGAACGGGGACTAAATTAGTGGGCGGTTCCATCCAGCTGGCCTAGTGTGTTGTTCATGGAGGCACTCTGGGTGTCCTGTTTCAATGTTCATTTCCAAGAGTCCACCGACACCCATTTTGGCCCGCTTTATCTATGAGTGTCAATCGATAATAGTTAGTTGATTGTCATTTACAGGACGTTGTACTCAACTCCAGGGATGCTGCTGTTTGAGACATTCTGGGCAATTTTACGTTCAGTTGTTTATCAATGTCGTTTAGAAGTTTGCTAAGAATTATCATGCAAAGAGTGTGGAAGAAGATAAACCTGAAATAGGGGAAGAACAATGTGGGTTCGTAGAAGGAAAGGGTACAGTAAATGCTGTGTATATGCTGCGAACAGTTATTGAACGTGCTATAGAAGTAAACAAGGATATACATCTTTGCTTTATTGACTATACAAAGGCTTTTGATAGCATTAGACATGTCAGCATGGTGGATATACTTGCAGATCTACAAATTGATGGGAAAGACATTAGACTTATAAAAAACATATATTGGAAACAACAAGCTGCAATAAGGATTGATAATGAAGTGGGACAGTATCAGCCAATTAAGAGAGGTGTTAGGCAGGGATGTGTGATGTCTCCAGATCTTTTTTCCCTGTACAGTGAAAATATTTTCAGAAATGTAGAGGATATAAATGGAATCAGCATTGGAGGACGAAACATCAATAACATTAGATAGCAGATGATACAGTATTAATTACAGACAATGCGCAGGACCTGCAACAATTAGTAGATGCGGTTGTTCTACACAGTGAGCAACTGGGGTTAGAATTAAATTGTAAAAAGACTCAGGTTATGGTCGTCAGTAGGAAGGAAGAAGTGCCACAATGTAATATACAAGTAAATGGAAATATTCTTCAACAAGTGAATCGGTACAATTATCTTGGAACAGTTATAACATCTGATGGGAGATGCCTTGAAGAGATTAGAACAAGAATCGCCATGGCGAAAGTAGCCTTTAGCAAGATGAAAAACATTCTGACCAATAAAAAGATGTTAATTGAAACGAGAAAAAGAGTGTTGAGGGGATACATAGAGCCTGTTCTTTTGTATGGATGTGAAACTTGGACAATGAGCAGTCAAGCTGAAAAGCATCTGATGGCTGCAGAAATGTGGTTTCTGAGGAAAATGCAAAGAATACCATGGACAGACAGAAAAAGCCAATGACCAAGTACTACAGGAGACACATGAACATCGTAAACTGATTAGAGAAATTAGACGTAGACAGTCAAAATTTTTTGGACATGTTATGAGAAGAAATGGATTGGAGAACTTAGTGACAACTGGCAAGATCGAGGGGAACAGACCAAGAGGAAGACCGAGAGGAAAATACCTGGATGGCTTGGCCACATGGCATGGACGAGACAGGAACACTGAGCTGATCCACAACACTGGTGATCGAGTGAAATGGCGAGTCATGACCGCCCACGCTTTCCGGCATGGCACATGATTGATTGATTGATTAAAGTGCGGGAGATCTTTGCTCATCATGGAAAAATAACTCTAGAAAGGGATAATCCCAACTGCAACTCCCAGTGGTAGAGGATGGGAAATACACCATGGTGTGGCAAGCGCAGGCCTGGGGACCGAGTATCCACCGGGATGAGTGGACAACTCTGGGACCGAGCATCCACCGGGATAAGTGGACAACTCTATGGACCGAGTAATCACCATGATGAGTGGAAAACTCTGGGACCGAGCATCCACGCGGATAAGGAGACAACTCTAGGGACCGATTATCCACCGGGATAACTGGGAAACTCTGGGGTCCGAGTATCCACTGGGATGATTGGACAACTCTGGGAACCGAACATCCCCCGGCATGAGTGGACAACTCTAGGAACCGAACACCCCCGGGATGAGTGGGCAACTCTGGGAACCGAACATCCCCCGGCATGAGTGGACAACAGGACACTCACATGTCCGACAGTCGGGCGGTCAAAGTGAAGGCCCTTGTACAGACCATAAGGTGCATCGGGCATGTGGTGCTAGATCCATATGATTATAGATCAATCGGCGCTCAGTTAATGATCTGATCGGTATCGCGCCGGTCACAATTGTTTCCTAAGACATTTCTGGGCACCAATTTTACACTGACTAGACATAGGAGCCCAATTCGACGTTAGAAACCTGCCTCGATGCCTATTGGAACTCACGACCTGGCAGGTGAGAGCCACTACGCCACCCGGGCTCCCACCCCGTGTATGCTCCGCCGAACCATGACCTGGGCACGTCCTAACAGACCCCTCCACGGGTGTCAGGTTCCGAGCTAGGTCTTAAACACCCAGCCTTTTTTTCCCTTTGAACTCCCCCCCCCCCCCCCCCCCAATATCCGTTTACAGGACATTGCAGTCAACACCAGCATTTTCAGCTGCTGTTGATGTCTTGGCAAGTTTTACCGTTCAGTAGTTTGCCACTGCTTTCTGAACGACCAGCTCACATACCTCCGTAAGTAATCAGCGCGACGCGATCCGCTGCCGAATCTCGCGCTGTTGTATTTCCTACGTGAGTGTACGGGATTACGAACAACGTCCTTAACCGTTTAGCCAGGGAGACCGGATGCTTGAATGTGGATAGGAGAAATAGAGCGCTGCCACACAGTCTGCCTGAACATCACTTTATTTTTTTTTGGGGGGGGGGGGGGGGTTGTGAGAGGTTTCGGGAGGCGGGGGGGGGGGGGGGGGGCGCTCAATCGCTTTGAACTCAGGCGTAGTCCATCACCTGTAGCTACTACTTCTAGTGCACTGGACCGACTTTTGCGGGTGGTATAGCTAACCCTATTACAAGTGACCGTCACCATAAGGTGAACCCACTCCGACTCCAAGTTACTTGTAATTTACGTCCCCCAGGTAATTTACGGCAAGGTGTCAATGACACAACCTGGCCACCTAAACAAGAAGTAATGACCATCAAAGAAAACTGGCACATAGACAGCTTCATGGCTCGGAAACTGAAATCATCATCATCATCATAGACATCATCATCATCATCACCATCATCATCATCATCATCATCATCATCATCATCATCATCATCAACATCAACATCATTATCATCAAGTGCCCTACCAGCTGGCGTAGGCGTTCATGTCTCTCACAGATCTCGGTCTATGGTGTTCTGGATCAACTCTGCTGCTGATAATCCTCCATGCCACCGTCTCAATCCATCCAGCATCATTTCTCTTGGTCTGCCTCTGCCTCTGGGTCTTTACAGTCATCACGATGTTCTTTAATGCCTCTCTTCCCACCACATGACCAAAGAAAGCTGTTTGTCTAATTCTGATTGTTGAACAAATGTTCTACTTCCATGAACCTCTTTCAGGCAATCCTTGAACTGAAATACTTTGGCCATATTAAATACAGTAGTTATACAGTAGTTAGGAAAGCACAGTAATGGAAGACATGCTTCCTGGAAGAAGAGGCAGGGAAACAACCAGCGCACAGATGGACACGTGACACTGCCGACACCTTTGGATACAAAGATGGATGTGGCATTAGAAATGGAAAAAAAAATATCGCGCATTTTTTTTTCAGTGGGTCGTGATTATACCGAAAATTTCGAAAATACCATGTGTATGATGATGATAATGAAGACCTCTCGCCACTGGAGGAGGAGTAATAATGTTAGACGCGAGAAAATGATAACAACGCCGGCGTTCAGGTAGCCAATTTTCCGGTGTCAGTCTCTAATATGGAGTCTGCTGATAAATATACTGATAGCTGAGGTAGAGTAGAGATAGACAAGTTGAACAGAACTGACAGGAAGCGTCGGAATGCGCCGGTGGTCCGCGAATTACGTCAGTGTGTCATGGCGGATAGGAAGAATACAGGATTGTTTGTATTGCAGTTAGTTAACACAAAACAGAAGCAAGTGTCCATTTCATGCTCTATTTAAAACAAAACAGAGCCAAGTGTCAATTTCATGGCTCTATTTTAAACAGAACAGAGCCAAGTGTTCACTCGATGGCTCCATGATCGTTGATGAAAGAAAACAAATCAGAGCCATTTGTCTATTGGAAGCCTATGCTTAACACAGGGTAGAGCTAACTGTCGATTACTTGTCTAAATCTAACACAGGACAGAGCCAAGTATCCACTCGATTGCTCTATGGTAGTTAACGAGTGAAAACAGAACTGAAACAAGTGCCAATTCGACACCTATGCATGTCAGAAATACCCTGGCATCGCTTGGAACCACACACACTAGTCACGAAAGGCCACCACGCTATCGGCAGCCCTAAACTCGACAGATGTGAGACAGTTGTTAAGTCCACACCACCCAACCTCACAATCCCGTGTACACGGAGTCCTAGCTGTCCCTCTTTGTCAACAAATTCGGCCCTAAACAACCCCCATCGCCATCCCGTCAGCCCGGTTTGTCCTTCTAATTCCCCAAAGAGCCATAAAAACCACCAGCAAAACCCAGGAACCTCTTCTTTGGCCAACAACTCCGAGAAGATAAAACCCAATGAAGCACGCATATTCGTAACTTGGCACTACACGACCAAACAACCCTGGCAAGTGTCGTAAAAGCAGGAATGGATACGGCTTCTGAGGATGGAGATTATCTTCCAATCCTCTTGTTTTCATAGCTCCTCTTCATTAGCGGGAGGACAAAGAGTCCAGAGTTCCTGTGAGGACATTTAGCTCATGTTTATAGCTTCGAAACAAATATAACATTCAGGGAAATTTAATATGCAATCTAGTAACATGTCCATCTGTGTCAACTATCGTATTGTAGGGCCGTGACTGTCGGGGTTGTGTGGCTTGTGTTCGAGTATTGATTGAGGGTATGCATACTTGCATGTGTTCAGTCGTTAGCACCCACAGCCACGTGGGCATCGTTTATAGGTGTGTACTACTGGGGTATGCCGTGGTGGCGTAGTAGTTAGTGTGCCTGTGTGCGAAGGCAGTAGTCAGAGTTCAGTTACCCATCACAGACTGATTATTTTTATCCTACCTGTAAAGCTCTAGGGTCGAGTAAGTGAGGGAGGGAGAATAAGTGAATGAGTGAGTGAGGGAGGCAGTGGGGGTAAGTGAGTGAGTGAGTGATTGAGTGAGTGACTGAATGACTGAGTGAGTGAGTGAGTGAGTGAGTGAGTGAGTGATTTTATTGGTGGGTGGGCAGGCAAGCATGCAAGTAGGTTGGTAAGTCAGTCAGTCAGTCAGTCAGTCAGTCAGTCAGTCAGTCAGCAAATGTCAGCTCTAACACACCTAAAGGAGCACTGAACATATGGTGCTAGACAAATATTTGTTACATCAATCGGCACTTTGTGGGTGATTTGTTACATCAATCGCCACTCGGTAGGTGATTTGTTACATCAATCGGCACTCTGTGGGTGATTTTTACATCAGTTGGCACACTGTGGGTGATTTGATCAGTAAGCAGAGAGGAATAGGAGGCCATGCTTTCCCTCACTTTGGCAAGCGACGAGCCCAGGCGTCTAACACTTGGGCCGAATGTAAGACGGGCCTGCGTGCCTAATTTGTGACCCTTTGAAAATTAAGTTTGTTCGTTCGTTCTTTACTTTACCTTATAATTACTGCAAGAGGCTAAGCTGCACAGTTTTGGGACACAATTTAATTACACTATAAATAAAATGCCCAATTTAAGTATAAACACAGATCATAAAGCAGTTGTTGCCACAATAAGAACCATCAGAAGAAGAAAGCAAAGAGCAGGAAAATACATGCCATGCGAATCAGTAAACTAAAAAAACATTAAAGACGAGGCAGTAAGGGAAAATTATGAGAAAGAACTAACTGAAATCTTTGTCAAAATTACCTATAGAAAGAAAAACAGTGGAAGAAGAATGGGGGATTTTCAAATCAAGCATTTTAAATACTGCAAAAATAACATGTGGAACCACGAAAAAAAACGCAAAACACGTATACAGAAAATAAATAGTTGGTGGAACGCAGAGGTAAAGCTAGCGGTAAAAGACAAAAAGGAAAAATATAAAAAGTGGTTGAAGAGCAAACAGGAATGTGATTACATAGAATATAGAATAGCGAGATGACATGTGAATAGAAAAGTAAAGAGGGAAAACAAAAAGACTGGGAAGAGTATGGAGAAACCCTAAATAAAAACTACAAAGAGGCAACTAGAAAAGATAAGTGCAATGCGAACCAGAGGAGAATCCTTTGACCCAACTGAAATAATTAACAGAGAAAATGGAGAACCAAGAAGTGAACAAACACAAATCCTAATAAGATGGAAGCAGTATTTTGAACAACTTCTCAACATTCCATCAGATGCCATATGAATTCAAGAAACCTACAGAGATGCCAACGAAGAACTAGAACCAGACATACTAAAAGAAGAAATTATAGAAGCCATCAGATTAGCTCCATTGAACAAATCACCAGCGCAAGATGAAATACCAAATGAACTAATTAAAGCAGCAAGAGAAGTAGGAATAGCATGGCTACATAGACTATTCAATCATGTTTGGGTAGAACAAGAGACACCACGAGACTGGGGAAACGCCATAATTATCCCAGTTTGGAAAAAACAAAGGCAGCAAAAGAGATTGCACACAATACAGAGGCATTTCACTGTTGAGGCACACTGGGAAAATATTTTGCAAAATACTGGAGAAAAGATGACGTACTACTATAGAACCTCAGCTAAGCGAAACACAACTTGGATTTAGGACAATCAAAGGATGCACAGATGCCATTTTTGCTCTTAGACAACTTATAGAAAATCAATCGAATTCAATGAAACCCTCTACTTAGCCTTTGTCGACCAAGAAAAGGCATTTCGATAGAGTAGATAGAAACAAGCTGTGGAAATCCTTAAACAATATGGAGTGAGTACATATCTAACAAACCTATGTAGAAGCTTATACAACAACAGTGAATGCATAGTGAGAGCAACTGGAGGGACACTCAGAACCCTTCACCATAAGATCTGGAGTACGACAAGGTTGTGTCCTGTCCCCTCTCTTGTTCATAACATATATAGACAACATATGTAAAGAAACCAGCCAAACAGAGACCGCAAGAATACGCATGACGAGAACACAGAAGAAGAACCATCTGCAAATCTAACCATTAGAGAACTCCTGTTTGCGGACGACCAAGCACTAATAGCAAAATCAGAAGCTGAATTACAAGACCACATGAATAGTCTAAACGAAATGTCGTAGGGAACATAACATGAAAATTAGTACAAGCAAAACAGAGGCAATGATTATAACTAAAGAAGAAAAAACAACAACAATTCACCTAAACGAACATACCCTGAAACAAGTAAAGAGTTTCAGGTACCTAGGAAGCATAATATCATCAAATGGCAGATCAGAAGATGAGATCGAATATAGATGCAATAAGGCAAACCAACTCATTGGACACATGGTACCAATACTAAAGAACAAACATGTATCAATAATTACTAAGAAAGGACTTTACAACACAATCTTCCTACCAACTCTATGCTACCAATGCCAAACCTGGACAATGACAGAAAAAGAGAAAAAAAAAATCACAACAACAGAAATGAGATCCCGGGAAGGTTAACCCGGTCAACAAATGCCCTCAGAAGTCGGATGTGTCGGCCTAACGGCGCAAGAACGCAGCTCTGCTGTAAACAGGCACAACGCAATCACATCCGAAAAAAAAAACTCCGGATGAACGAAGAAGAAGAAGAAGAAATGAGATTCCTGAGACCCCTCTGCCGTGTGTTCACCTTGTCGAGGTAGAGGGGCTTGTGTGTTCCAATGACCCCAAGAGCTATGCCGACGGTAGCACAGCTACTGGTAGGGTCACCCATGTCGGACAGGTCAAGGGAGAGGGACCAGACCAAGTGACACACAAACCTGCTGCCTTGTAGGTAGACTGGGGACAGTCAAAGTCTAGGGAAAGCACCCCGAACAAATGCTTGTCGAAATCGGATGTACTGAGCCATCGGCTTGACAAAGCAGTGCAACGTAACTTAATAAATGATGTCACAAATTAAAATTAATCGTTATGGTGCTAATCCCGTGAAGTCCCATCAGGCGGTGATAGTGCCGGGACCCCTGCCTCGAGGGGGTCCACCCATGACTACTGGTGGTCACCTTCCCCTGTGCTGTGGAGTCAAGGCACAGGGGAGTAGGTTAAGAGCTATTGACCAAACACCCCGGACACTCAACATACTACAGTGGAATGCCGAAGGAGTTTATAACAAGAAAGCCTCCCTAACACAGCGTCTTCATAAAGATAGAATAGATGTGGCATGCATTCAAGAGACACACCTCAACGCCAATCGCACATTTTCAGTCGAGGGATATCAGGCCACACGTTTCGACCGCGAAGGACACAAAGGAGGAGTTCTAATACTTACACGAAATACAATACCTTGCAGCGAAGTATCTGTGATCTCTGACAACCAAACGGAAATTATAGGTGTTGATATAATGATAAAGGACGTGAAAATAAGAATTTACAATCTGTATAGCCCGGCAGATAAGGATCTTACACTCTCAAACATGAAAATAACTGACACAAATTGCATTGTTGTCGGAGACTTTAATAGCCGTTCAGAAAGATGGGGATACCCAGATACTGACAAAAGAGGAGATGAAGTGGAGGACTGGGAAATAGACTCAAATCTCCATCTACTCAACAAAGCAGATGACACACCGAGCTTCTACTCCAGAAGATGGATTACCACATCTACTCCAGACTTAGCTTTCTGCACAGGAGACATCCTCCACAAAATCGATCGCCACGTGCTTGACCAATTAGCAGGTAGTGACTACAGACCAATCAAGCTTGTAATGAATATGGAGTATGTTCCACAGGAGCAAAACAACTGAAGCGAACATCTATCTCAAAGCCATCTCAGCAAAATATAAAAGAACAGTAAATCAAACAACAAGAGATTGTTGGAGGAAAAAAACAGAAAACCTGAATTTTGACAGGGATGGAAACAAACTATGGAAACTAGTGAAAGCCATGAACAATGAAGGACCTAGAAACAAACAAATAACAATTAAACAAGGAAATGCCTTGCTTACAGGAAAAAAGGCTGCAAATGCACTAATGGAACACTATGCCAGTGCAAACCACATTGATATTACAACCGAACAGAAGAAAGCAATCAAAGATAAACAGATACATCATAGAAATACAGAGACAGCAGCTGAATATATGATGGCAAATCTAACAATGGAAGAAATGGAACAGGCAATGAATACCCTAAAAAAGAAGAAGTCACCAGGAAAGGATGGAATCACAAATGAAATGCTAATAGGACTAGGCACTAAGGCAAAAAAGAAACTACTAGCAGTCTTAAATTACAGCTGAAAGAGGGGAATAGTCCCACAGGCATGGAAGGAAGCTATACTAATACCAGTCCCAAAAAGGAAAAGACCTGGAAGAACCAAATGGCTATCGACCTATCAGTCTACTTAGCTGTGTAGGAAAATTAATGGAACGCATTATCAATGGCAGGCTAACATGGCATCTGGAAGAAAACCAACTCTTAACACCACACCAAGCAGGATTCAGAAAGTACAGATCCACTGAAGATCAAATAACATATATAGCTCAGGAAATAGAGGATGCCTTCCAAGAGAAAAAGCACACACTAGCAGTCTGGATAGATTTAGAAAAAGCATTTGATAAAGTATGGAAGGAAGGACTGAAAGTAAAACTGCAAAAAATGCGTGTTTGTGGAAAAATGTATAAATGGATCAGCCACTACCTTGAGAACAGAACTGCCAGGACAAAAGTACAAGGACAAACCAGCAAAATGATGCTGTTGGAGCAAGGTGTCCCCCAAGGAGGAGTTCTTTCACCAACATTATTCCTAGCATATATAAACGACATCACGGAAAATTTTCCAGCCAGAGTACACACATCATCCTTCGCAGATGACCTAGCCATATGGACATCTGAAGAATATATTAGTACAGCTAACAGCAGAATACAGCAAGCCCTATTAGCGCTATCCAGTCAGGTCTTAGTCAGATATGACTGAGCTACCGTATAACGTAGACGGTACTACCTGGTTTCTGTTAGCGCCGAACGTTGGGCGGCGCTTACCAAACCCGACACCCCACATTGTGCCAACGGCTTCGGGCGGAAGAGCACAATTGGGAGGGTACAAGCCTTACCCTGGTGCGAGGAAATGCAAGCTAAAGACAAAATTGTCATGGCAGGGCTGACCAGGCCCTAAGCCTTGGTTGGCGACTGGTCTAGGATCGAAGCTCCGACAGGCGGACAGTTAGAGCAATGCTTTGCTGATCCGGCAGATTCTGCAGCTTGTCTTGTTCCAGATGTAGGGGTGTTACCTTTCCTCTGGAGTGAACTAGGCAGGCCGAGAGAGGGATCATGCTGCATGGGCAACACATGATCTCTATATTTTAGCCCAGGCTTTGTGCTATGGAGAGGCAATAACTCCATCCCTGGTCTTCACTCACGCTCAGATGGCGGCCTCTACAATGCTCAGAGATTGAAGGCTAAGACCAAAATTAGGAGGGTACTGATCAGAGAGTTGCTTTTTGCAGATGATGCTGCAGTTACGACCCACTCTGAGGAAGAATTGCAATGTCTACTATCTGCATTCTCCAATGCTTGTTCTGAATTTGGTTTAACAATTAGCAAAAAGAAGACACAGATTATGTCACAAGGTGCACATGGGGTACCATCAATCTTTATTGACGACGCCGAACTAGAGATAGTAGACCATTTTACATATCTAGGATCAGTGGTAAATAGCAAATTATCCCTAGATCAGGAAATCAACATCCGGATTGGTAAGGCAGCAACAACAATGAACAGGTTAAGAAAAAGAGTCTGGGAGAACAGGAAGCTTACTGCCAAAACAAAAGTCCTTGTCTATCAAGCCTGTGTCCTTAGTACTCTTCTCTATGGCAGTGAAACCTGGACAACTTACTCACACCAAGAGAACAATTTAAACAGCTTTCATATGCGGTGTCTGCGAAGAATTCTTGGTATTAAGTGGCAAGACAAAATCACAAATACTGAAGTATTGGAAAGATCAGGTTGTGTGACAGTTTATTCCATGCTCAGTCTTCGTAGACTTAGATGGATAGGACATCTTAGGAGGATGGATGATGGTAGAATACCAAAGGATATCTTTTTTGGTGAATTACAGATGGGTAAGAGATCTCAGGGTCGGCCTCTACTACGATACAAAGATGTGTGTAAGCGGGACATGATTGATACAGGCATTGATAATGCACATTGGGAGCAAGTCGCCGCTGAACGTGTTGCGTGGAGGGCAAATATCAGAAATGGAATAAAGTCAAAGGAGAAAATTATTGCAGAAAAGTCACACACCAAGCGTTTGAGACGTAAGATGGTGCATGATGGTGGAAATGACCACGTGTTCACATGCACCCACTGTGAACGGACATTTACAGCGCAAATTGGCCTTATCAGTCACACTCGCTACCGCCATAGTTAAAAGTTATTATGCCTTTTTAGAGCACAAACTATCGTCTGTCAAGACGGCAAGGTGCCAATGATATTAGCGCTAGAGGACTGGTCAAAATCATGGCTAGTGAAGATAAGTGAGGAGAAAACAACATGCACAGTGTTCTCCCTCTCAACTAACGCTCAGCAACCTAAGCTGGTATTGAAAAAAATATTGCATCATGAAGAAAATCCAAGCTATCTATGAGTCACCTTTGATCGTCGCCTGACATGGAAAACACAGGTTGAGAAAAATCGAACAAGAGCAAGGCAAAGAATGGCAATCATGAAAAAGCTTGCTGGTACAACGTGGGGAGCAGATGAGAAAGTTCTCAAGAAGTTATATACTGGACGGGTGAGGCCAGTACTGGAATATGGCATTGCAGCTTGGGCAACAGCAGCTAAGTCAAACTTTAACAAAATAAGTAGAGTCCAAAATCAAGGAATGCGAATCATAACTGGAAGCCTAAAGACAACGCCTATTAATGAATTAGAAAAGATCACTTGTTTACAACCAATGCAGGATAGAAGAGATAGCAGAGCCCAGCAACAAGCAGAAAAATTTAGAAGATTGACAGACCACCCTATGTATAAAAGGTTTCGTGGTTTTGGAAAGGGAAGACTGAAGCGTAGCAACTTTGTAGAAACTGCAAAACGAAAGATTAGGGCAGATCCCATACTTAACATATCAACAGTCAAACCCATTTACAATGCAGACAAGTTCCCAGCTTGGAGACAGCAGCAACTGCCTGAGATGATAGAAAACATTCCTGGTATTGAGAAAAAGAACACTCAGCATGAAACCGAAAGAAGAGAAATAACCCTAAACTACATAAAAGAACATTACCCAAGCAGCAATTGGACCCATACATATACAGCTGGATCAGCCAAAAATTCAATAGAGAATGGAGGAGGAGGAATTCTCCTAAATTTAAAAAATGGAATGACAAAAACACATTCAGTGGCAACTGGAAAGTTTTCAAGTAACTTCAAAGCGGAGGTAGAGGCTCTGAAAACTGCAGCAGAAATGCTCTTGATGGAGGAAACTAAAGAGACGCAAATAGCTATCTTCACAGATGCAAAGTCAGCTGTCTCAATACTGAAGAGCAATAACAGCACAGAAATAGCTGACCTAAGAGCAGCACTCCATGGTCTATGCCAGAAATCCAAAAAAGTTGTAATACAGTGGATCCCATCACGTTGCAGTATACCTGGAAATGAAGAGGCTGACAGACTGGCAAAAGAGGGCGGACGACTACCACAGCCTGACATAGACTATAACCTATAATGAGGCAAAGAGGTTGATAAAAAGCACTTATAGAACCAAATGGGAATCAGAGCATCCAGGCCACCAGAAGGATGATGCATATTACAAACTCGACCGAAGAGAACAAGTAGCAATCTTCAGACTCCGCACAGGACATAACAGGCTGAAATATCACTTGTTCAACAAACTAAAGATAGGAGATACAGATGAATGTAATTGTGGAACTGGTAAAATGACAGCTAAACATTTGCTGCAAGAGTGCCCAATATATGCAGAACAGAGAAAGATATTTTGGCCCACACCTGCTTCATTCGAGGACAAGCTCTATGGAGATATCAACAAGCTCAAGTCGACTGCAGCTTACTTTAACTGTATTCAGGTTGACATTTAAATGTACATGAAGAAGTATTTAGACTGCCACACTTCATACCACAGGCATGTCGGTTACACAAGCCTCCCAGAGGCATGAAATGGAATATTGCTTGGATAGCAAATCCATTACGTGGGAAGTCTGAATCGAAAGCTCACTGTGTGGGCTTCATAAAAGGTGGAAAAAGTGTCCTAGTGGCACAAAATGGAATATTGCTCGGATAACAAATCCATTACGTGGAAAGTCCGAATCGAAAGCTCACTGTGTGGATGTCATCTGCAAACTGCATTCTTCTGGCTTCTGGAAGAACAGCCTATGGTGAACGGAAGGTCCAATATACGGAAGTGAAGGCTAAGCAGCCATGTGCAGGACGTGACGATTCCTTGGGTGAGCCCAGTACCAGAGCGCTGTGTGATGGCTCTGCAATTATGGAAGCCTCCTTGGATGGCGGGGAATGCCCATGGTCTGCCCCTGCCTTCCCTTGAGGGCTGACCAGGATGCCTTTGGCTGTTCTATATGGGCCAGCTGGGATGGGAGATAACACCACAACAGTGAGAGTCGTAACGTCCTAAGAAACCCCCGGGAAGGTTAACCCGGTCAACAAATGCCCGCAGAAGTCGGATGTGTCGGCCTAACGGCGCAAGAACGGCAGCTCTGCTGTAAACAGGCACAACGCAATCACATCCGGAAAAAAAAAACTCAGGATGAACGAAGAAGAAGATTCCTGAGAAGAATACTCAATGTATCAAGAAGAGATAAGATCAGGAATGAAGAAATCAGGACTAAAATGGGGGTTATAGCTGCACTAGATTTCATTAGAAAGCAGCAAGTCAAATGGTTTGGCCATGCAAGTAAGTTACCATCCAACAACATACCACAACAAGCAATGATGTACAGACCAGATGCAAACAGAGGAAGAGGCCGCCCACGTAAACGTTGGACGGGGGGAATAGCAATGTCCATGGGAATATCGATATATGAAGCCCATAATTGGGAACTCTCACGATGTTTATACTTCACCTCGACACCGCAAGGTACAAGAGGAACATGATGAGATGAGATGAGATAAAATGTACCTACATCGGTCTGCTGGACTAAAATGTTGACTTCTCGTCTTCCACTTACGGACGAAAATTACAAGTACCTCTGAAGTCAAGAGTGGTTTCGCCTGATGACGAGGTAGCGAGTCAAATCCTTACACAGGTCAATTGACTTGGTGACGTAAATTGCAAGTACCTTTGATGTCCCAGTGAGTTCACCTAATGGCGAGGGACACTGGTAGTAGGGAATGCTAATCCACACGCAAAGATCAGTTCAGTACACTAGAAGAATTAGCACGTGTATGGACAAGACTTGAATTCAAAGCGAACGATCGGAAAGAAAAAAAAAAAAAAAAAATAAAAATCAACGGCGTGTTGCAATAACTGCCTCTTACAGAAAGATCTGAAACTAACAGAAAAAAAGAACTACTTAAAACTGCACATCTGGTTTACAAAAAGTTAAAATAATTCACTTGTACCTAATTTAAAGATACTATCCGTCTTCTTAATCGCATCTCTTAGAGCGTATGAACGCCCAATCAAAACGATCTTTCTTGTCAAGTACTTTATTTGCATTTCCGAAAACTCGGCTGCATATTAAACAGAAGAAGTGAATTCACTTTGGTTTCATTTACCCATTTACACATGTCGAGCTGTATAGCTGTGGTATGGGGGTGTTGGCTAAGTAATGCGTCCCGTACCGGATCGGTGTAAATTGAACACAGGTACGCCTGACGATTTACTTGTCAAGGTGGATTAGGGGGAGTATATAAATCTCACAGTAGGGGGAGAAGATGAGATAAATCCCTGGTGGGGATGTGGGACAGGGAGTAACTTAATGGTGTGAAGGTGTGGGTTTTGATCGTTTTTTCCACACCAGACGTGACAGGAAGTGTGTTTGTTGGTGTGGGTTAGTTAGTTAGTTAGTCGACAGATCATCCTCATTGCACATCGAACCATCAAGTCCACAAGCGCTCAGATCCCTTCCTCAGCAAATCCCGCAGCGTGTAGCGGCTCACGACATCAGTTCTGTGTTGGTTTATTACTCTTCTTTGGCTTCCTGCGTAGTATTCTTGTTTGGCAACACCTCTTTTAAGTTTCTGTTCTCGCACCCTGACCATGGTTGTAGATTCCCAGTTATCGCTTGGTTCTCGTAAACGACTAATGTACTCGTAGAGCATTCAGAATGTCTGCCAGGTCCATGGCTCTTCCGCCTTCCACAGTAACCCTACCTGCAAGCCTGTCAGCCTGCTCATTCTCTTGTACGCTCGCATGCCCTGGCACGAAGATGAAACTAATCTTTGCCATCCGAGACCGCTCCAGAGACAGCAGCCACTTTCTTCGGACCCACCCCATCCCTATCCTTCTGAGCATACTCATTGAGTCGCTAAGGACACAAGCCCGATTTAATGTCTGTGTCTCGAGCCATGTTATTGCTTTACTTACTGCCATGACTTCCATAGTCAGGCTGCATGTGGTCTAAGCAAAAGCATCAGACTCTTCCTTCACAGTTTTCCCTCCGGTCTGAGCCGTAAAGGCCCATGAACTTCTCACTCCTCGGACGACCGACCCATCCGTGTAAATGACAGCATCATCCTCTAAAGAATTCTCGAAGATCAGAGCCTGTATTTCCGCTTCCACAGCAGCTGGATTTTCTTGTCTGCATTTCTGTCTAGTTGGACGCACACTTAAAAGGATGTACAGAACTCTGTTGGCACTTGTACCCACCCCTCGCCAGGTTCTAAGTCTTCAAGTGAACACCACTTGGTGTGGGTACAACAGCGGACGTGTGTTTATTGATGTGTGTACAATGGCGGAAGTATCTGTTGTACACGTGTGATAGGGGAGTAAGGATAATTTTATTTGTATAGGTTTTTCATTTGGATATATAGTGTACATTCGTACCTTTGAGTTATAATACGAATGGTAGTAGTAGAAATAGACAATCATCGTTGTTGTGCCACGTTATGAGAAGACAACAACTGGAACATGCTGTGACAACCGGAAATATTTGCGGAAATAGAGATAGAGGAAGACAGCGTGGGAAGATTTCTGACAGTCTTGTGCCAAAGATCGAAGGGAGTCAACACACGAATTGATCCACGACGACCGAGATCGAAATTTGTGGAGAGGCATGATCGCCCACGCCATCCGCCAAAGCACTGGGTAATTATGAGTAGTAGTAGTAGTAGTAGTAGTAGTAGTAGTAGTAGTAGTAGTAGTAGTAGTAGTAGTAGTAGTAGCAGTAATAGTTTAGTTTAGTTTAGTTTAGTTTAGTCGACGGATCAGCATCACGGCACACGGGTGTAACCCCATAAGTGCTCCGTTCTACTCCTAACTCAAACCTGAGTCAGGAGAATCTCAGCTCAGTTGACGAACTCAGTATCACCGACGAGGATCCTGAAATACTTTGGGTAGATTTTTAACTCAAAGTAGTAGTAGTGGTGGTGGTAGTAGTAGTAGTAGTAGTAGTAGTAGTAGTAGTAGTAGTAGTAGTAGTAGTAGTAGTAGTAGTAGTAGTAGTAGTAGTAGTAGTAGTAGTAGTAGTAGTAGTAGTAGTAGTAGAGGTAGTAATAGTAGTAATGGTAGTGGTAGTAGTAGCTGTTGATAATGTTTTTGTTACTATTATCCCCTCTATAACACTTTTCTTTATATGGGTGACAATCAATACCTTTTAACAGTATCAACAAGACCTGAGACCCCGTGGGTCTGGATCCACCAGACAACCCATTAATTTATTAAAATTATTTATTAGTGTCATCGCTTCACTGGCCTGGGGGATATCCCGGGATCCTCTAGCCGACACACTTAATGTCGCAGGGTCAGGCCACATCAAGAAGCACCACTTGCAGCTAGACAAATAACAGGATTCAGTTAAAACATTGAGCGTGGACCGGTCATCCGTGGGGTGCGGAACAAATATCTGGACGTCATTTGCAGTACGGGTGGACACTACACTCAGTGGTGGGAAAGGATTAACTTTTTTAAGGCTCCCAATATTCATGCACGTGCCTCAAGACAGACAAACGTCAGCCTTGGGGAAACCCAGGCGTCGAGCAACACTTTCACGGTTTCTGCAGATTTCTTAATCCTCTGTCTGGACTCGCTGTCATGTTGTGCAAGGTCATTGTCTGAGCCGTAGGTCGAGGGCTTGACGGGGTCATCGAGAGATCCGGGATGAGCGAAGCGCGACTTTGAGACCACACGTGCTGTCGTGAGTTAATGGGGTTTGCGATTCTGCAGGTTTGCTAGGTTCGTTGTCTGAAGACGTTGCTTCCGATGATAATGATGATTAAACCGGGTCATTGATGATGAAAGGTCACACAGCAGACAAAGACAAGAGGTTGCAAACAAGACGAGAGTGACAATAACGACAGAGGCCTTTAACAAAAGTACCCAGGGTTGAAAAGAAAGAAGGAAAATGCTAACTCTTGAACAACAACATCATTTTTTATTTTATTTTAACCACTCTCAGACCGCAAGCCGTTTGAATCCAGGGGCGGAAACCAGGTGGATGCAATGGGTGCTGACGAACGGAAGTACACTATCGAGGTATATGACACCACAACGTTTATTAAACTTGTTTGACATTAGTGGAGAAACTAAGATTCGTGGAGAAACTGACAAAATGCATAGGGAAGTTGACAAAGTTAATATAGAAAACACTAAGATGAATTGAGAAACAGTCAAGATTCGTGGAGAAACTAATACAACTTGTGGATAAACTGATATAAATAATCGTTAAAGTAATATAATTAATGGAGAAATTAATGAATAAATTGATAAATGCATGGAACAGTCTATAAGATTAATCATCATCATGTGACATATAAATAAATGAGCTTTTATTTACAGACGATCCGTGACTGTTTTATAGCAACGAGGGCAGACTGCAAAATCATATTAAGGTCAACATACAGAAGATACAATATGAATATAAATGCTTCAACAACTTGCAGTAATGCAAATTAACAGATCTCCTGGTCTACAAAGTATAATGATAATTAGTACACCTCTGAAGCAAGATACACAATTTAAATATATAGGAAATGACTGGAAAGATGGACTTCAGAGTTACTTGTAATTTGCATCCACAAGTCAAGGACGAAAAGTCAACATTTTAGTCCAACTGATCGGTGTAAGGGTTGAACCCGCTACCTTGGCATCAGCACACCAGAAGTTAAGGAGCGAGAGCTCTTATCCATTCGGCCATGTTGACCTGTGTCTGAGGAGTGAGAAATATTGAGGAATAAGTAGGTCTCAGTCTTGCCATTTCGTTTATTGTTAAGTATTATACATACGGGCAGAGTTACTAGGAATGGAACTGGGGACCTCAGCTCATATATCGTGGCCTAGGATGTGTGAAGGTCTAATACATATAGGCTATCTTTACGAGTGTCTATTGAGAGTGTCCGGGAAGGCAAACCTGGGCACAACATGGCCGGAAGAAGTCGGATGTGAGGGTCAAAGTTCGCAAATATCCCTGTACACAGGAACAACGCTGGTACATACGTCCACATTATGACATAATATCGGAAGAAAGTAGCAGCAGGAGAAGGGGGAGTAGTAGAAGCAGCGGCAGTAGCAACAACAGAAGCAGCAGCAGCAGCAGCAGCAGAAGGAGTAGTAGTAGTAGTAGTAGTAGTAGTAGTAGTAGTAGTAGTAGTAGTAGTAGTAGTAGTAGTAGGAGGAGTAGTAGTAGTAGTAGTAGTAGTAGTAGTAGGAGGAGGAGGAGGAGGAGGAGGAGGAGAAGAAGAAGAAGAAGAAGAAGAAGAAGAAGAAGAAGAAGAAGAAGAAGAAGAAGAAGAAGAAGAAGAAGAAGAAGAAGACAATTGCAATTCTCTTAAATAAGACCCCTAACGCATAATACTGGATTTGAAACCGATACCACCTACGCAAGTACAAGCAACCTCAAACACTTCCCCCAGACCGTTTCACACGTCTACCTGTGAGCAGAACAGACCGACCCAAGATCGGAAACCTTCTTCAGGATACGACTAACTCCTGCAAATGTCTCACGAACTACGGGCAGTCCCGTCAGCCGGCTGATAACCCGATAAAGGCGAGCGAAAAGCCGATGATATACGAGATTGGCAAAGAGAAACACATTTATTTTTCTATTAGCGAGTTTGAGCTTGAGTACTGAGTTTCTTTTCTTGAAGTTTCCCTCTCGCTTTGAACTCAAGCTTAGTCTATACGCGTGTTGCTACTTCCAATAGCACTGTATTGATTTTTGCATGTGGATTAGTTTTCCCTATTACCAGTGTCCCTCGCCATCAGGCGAATTCACGCCGAGTTCTGAGATATTTGTGATGTACGAAACCAAGTCATGGAAGAGAAGTCAACATTTTAGTCCCACTGATCTATATAGGGGTTGAACCGCTACCTCGGTGTGGGGTTTTAAATGAGAATGGTGGATCGGGTGACTAGGGCTATGCCGGATGGTTTATCAATATTAATCATTCTTCCTTAAGAAGCTTATGAATGGCTCCGAAACCCCCAACGTAAAGAACAGGACCTAATGTATTCAAGCCCTACACGATTTTTTTAAAAATAAAGGACCTCCTGTGGAAGCCGACATGATCAGGTAATTTTATAATAGACACCCAGAGGAAGAAAACTCACTCCGTATAGAATTATAATGTGTCTTTGTGTGTGAATCCCTCTCCACCACGATCAAACCCAAAATGTAACATAATATTACATAACAATTATGGACACCAATTTTTAACAAAACTTCTACCATTTATAAACACAAACTCCAGTTTTCAACCAAACAATGTATTGAGAACACGTGGTGAATTTTGGGGATATTCTCTAGCTGGCCTGTGGATATTAAATATCCTTCCATCAATTACAAACACATGAATTACAAATCAGTGTAAACCATCTGATGTTTTCCCTAAAATTACCAACCCACAAATACATAAAAGATTCAATCAATAGTTCTTCAAATCTATCTGCATGTTGATAATAACAGTCTCTCATCTATAAATCCACCAAAAGAGTCTGATCCAATTGATATGTTCTCTCAACCTGCACTGGGAAACTTCTTATTCTGTAAGATATCCCGTTCCATCAATGATTTGGTTTAGGGAAAGTCAACAGCACTGTCAACAATCTTGACTCAACCCTGTTATTTGCTTTCATAGTGAGATCCCGAGAGGACATAACCATGACCTGAGATTCTAAGTAGGCTGTATGGCCCAGTGAAGCTGAGGCTGGGCTCACTCAAACAATATAGGAGGTCCTCTTCAGACTTGGTAGCAGGAATTCTCTACATCATAGAATACAATAAAAAAATTGACAACCGTCCTGCAGCTCTGGTTAATAATATCAGAAACTCAACTATTGTCAACAAGGCATTTCTGCACGACCAGTCTCATGTCGATAAGGCCATCCCACACACGATGATATCAGTGCAGCTTTCTCTACATAATTAGCTTGTAAATTATGAACAGGGCTGGCACCACTCTCTAAGTATACTGGCGGACATAAATCCTTCAGCAAAGCAGACAAATCCCTCAGTAGTGCAAAAGCATCCTTCAGTAATGCAGACAAATCCTTCAGAAACACTGAAAACAATTCTCATCTCTATCCATTTAATAATCAATGAACAAGATGTTGTAATCAACCCCCTGGGGTTTTAATCAACTACTGGGACTTTACTAATAAAAACTGGCAGTTGAGCACTTAGGAGATACCTAACCTGGTATACCAAACCTAAGAGTGTTGAGGTAGGGCAATCAATCTTGATAACAGGGTCCAGAAGACTATACACGGTGAGTTTCTTAACTCATATACCATGCTGTTGATTGTCCCTGGTGTTCAGATTAATTTCTGCGCATCACAACCTCTTACTTCACCCGTTGGTCTGATTCCTCATGATGGTAATGCAACCGCACACTGTACGACAGATGAAAAGATGTTGGGCTGAGTGAATACGAGGTGGGGGTAATTTCTTGCGAATCATCATTCTTCTTGTACCCTGAAAGAAATGGAGATCCTCCTACCAGTCAGATTTCAGGCTCCCAACTCTTCATTAGCCCACTGCTGACAAAACAATAGGGCTAGGCATCATGAGCTTCAGACAACTCCACCAGCCAGCTCCCTGCTGACATAAAATACAAAATCCCTTCTATACATATTGGTATAACATCAAATGTCATTACAAAAAAAAAAAAGCAACACCTACTCCCTCTTGATGTTATGATGTTACAATGATATAAACTCCTACCAGACCAGGACAGCAGAATAATCTAAGATCATAGCGATGATACCAAGTTGTCCTGTTGTGACAGAGTTTCATTGGAACAAAGACAGGTAGTGATAGAGACATCCGGCTATGATATGGTTCTCCTTTTTGAGACAGGTGCCTCAAGTCGAGACGACGTCATCCAATTAAGACACAGGCATCTTGGTGTGACTTAGGCATCACAATAAGACAAAGGTGTAGTGACATAAGGCATATTGAGACAAAGTAATCATGATATATATGTGATTATCCCACATCTATAATGTAAAGCTCAGTTTTTATTCCCCTCAGGTTAGACGCTGTTCACAAAACCATCCCCATCACCATAATTATCAATTCATCGGCCTAGTTCCACTGGGCAAAATTCAACCTTTTCCCCAGCATTAGAGAAATAATCCTGAACCCGCATTTGAAATGTAAAACACACACACACACACACACACACACACACACACACACACACACACACACACACACACACACACACACACACACACACACACACACGCACAAATGAGAAACAATTATGATCATTATATGAGTTAACATGAGAGCCATCTAATATATATGTAGCAGGACCCGAGCAAAGATCGCACACAAAATACATTGTTCTTCCCTCACCTGACTCTTGGGAACGGGGGGGGGGGGGGGGGGGGGGGGGGGGATGGGGGGGGGGGGTGTTGAGAACGCTGTTTGCAAAACTCATCCAATGCATCCAGAATAAGAAGTGCCTCCTTAGGAACTAACTGCATCATGACATTTATAAGAACGCTTTTTAGCAAGTCTCTGAACATAAAATTTTCCTCCAAGCCGTCACCCGCAGAAGAAGAAGTCGGATGTCTCGGCCGAAAGGCGCAAATATCGCAACTCTGCTGTAAACTGGCACAACACATTTACGTCATTAACAAACATTTCGGACGAACTAAGAAGAAGAGGAAACTACAGTTAGTTGTAATCTTGGACTGGAAAAACTTGGTGAGACAAAAGCCAGACATAACAAATTCAAACCCAGAGATATCTGTTGTTTGGGATATCTTGAAATTATTAAGACAACACATAAATAAACCCACAGGTATGGAGACATAAACAAACCCATAGGTATTGATTGAGACAAGACATACACACACCCACATGTATTAAGACAAAATACAAACAAACCCACATGTATTAAGACAAAATACAAACAAACCCACAGGTAATAAGACAAAACATAAACAAACCCACAGGTATTAAGACAAAAAATAAACAAACCCACAGGTATTGAGGCAACACATAAACAAACCCACAGGTATTAAGACAACACATAAACAAACCCACAGTTATTGAGGCAACACATAAACAAACCCACAGGTATTGAGGCAACACGTAACAAACCTACAGGTATTGAGGCAACACATAAACAAACCCACAGGTATTGAGGCAACACATAAACAAACCCACAGGTATTGAGGCAACACATAAACAAACCAACAGGTATTGAGGCAACACATAAACAAACCCACAGGTATTAAGACAACACATAATTAAACCTACAGGCATTGATTTCAATGTTTTTGTTGTCTGGTATATGCTTTACCAGCGCTGAGGCTTAGCGGCAGTAAAAGCGTTTCAGAACTACCCGACATACGAGTTGAGGGTTCGAAATTAGCTGCAGGCGATTTAAAAGCAGAGCACCTTGCGTTGATTTCGTTACATGAGCGTTGGTCGTTCAGAAAGCAATTGCACACTACTGAAAGTAAAAAATTGCTGAGTAAATCACAAACCGCCAAACATACTTAAGCTATTCTCACATATTGTAAAGGGCGTTCAACTAACTATATTTTTACTGTTGCTTCTGGTCTCTACTTCTGTCTTCTGCTTCTATTAGCGCCAGTCAATATCAATAAACTTGCTTACACTTGTAGAGGACGCGATCGAATTGTATAACTGGAGCAAGACCACAGTCCAGATCCGAGACTATAATTATGTTGTGAGATGTAGAACCATGATCGCCCGCGCTCGACGTCATGGGACATGATGATGATGATGATGATGATGATGATGATGATGATGATGATGATGATGATGATGATGATGATGATGATATTCTGCCAAGCGTGGGAAGAGAGTGGTGGTCTCAAGCAGAAATTATGGGTCTCCCACTCCGGCCTGGAAACGATGCAGGACTTCATGCTGCAGCAGGGCTGTACAGAAAACACTACCAGAACGTTGTGAGAAGGCATTTCTCGATGACCAACGTGCATTCACTCCTAAGCATAGGCTATAATGGGAGCAGTGGTAGCTCTGTGACAGACATGTTTGCCTGTAGTCCGAGAAACAACGTCTCTCTTTGTCAACTATCGCATTGTAGAGCCGGAACTATCTTAGTTGTTTGGCGTGTGTTCTTTTTCTTCTTCTGCGTTCATCCGGATTTTTTTGATTTTTTTTTCAGACTTAATTGCGGTGTGTCTGGTTAGGCACCCTTGGGTCGAAGCCCTTAGGCCAACACATCCGACTTTAGCGTGCATTTTTTAAACATCAGGTTAGAATTCCTGGGGGACTCTCAGTGTTGTGGTGCGGTCTACATCCTAGCTGATCAAGTTATAACGGTCGAAGACTTCACGGTCAGCCCTCAAGGGAAGGCAGGGGCAGTCCATGGGCATTTTCCGCCTTCCAAGGAGGTTTCCATAACTGCAGAGCCGATACATATCACTCTGGTGCTGGGCTCACCCGAGGAATCGCCACGTCCTGCACACGGCTGCTTTGATTCCTCACTTCCATGTATTGGGCATTTCGTTCGCCACAGGCCGCTCCTGCACAAATCTGGAACGGTCAGCTTGCAGATGACTTCCACTCAGCGAGCTATCGGTTCGGGCGTGTACGGACGCTGTCCTCGGAAAACTAGATAGTCAGAGCTGTTCCGGCAGGAAAACTAGATAGTCAGATCTGTTCCTGCCTGAAAACTAGATAGTCAGAGCTGTTCCGGGCACGACGGATATTTCACTCGGACGTTTATGCGCTGTGCCACTTTATTTGCAACCTTTCGGCAGGCACATCCGACTTCTGCGGACGTTTTTACTGGTTTGCCTTCCCGGGGTTTCGAGGGACATTTGATTCTTACTGTTGTGGTGTCGCCCACATCTCAGCTGGTCAAGGTAGAACGGTCAAAGACATCACGGTCAACCCTCATGGGAAGGCAAGACACACACACACACACACACACACACACACACACACACACACCCTCATGGGAAGGCAAGGGCAGACCATGGGGATTCCCCGCTGTCCAAGAGGTTTCCACAAATGCAGAGCCGGTACATAGCGCTCTGAGACTGGGCTCACCCAAGGAATCGCCTCGTCCTGCTCATGGTTGCTTTAATTCCTCGCTACAGACCAGGAACGGTCAGTCTGCGGACGACATCCACTCAGCAAGGTTTCTCTTCGGACTTCCACGTAATGGATTCACTAGCCAAGCGTACCATTTCGTGTTAGTGGGACGTTTCTCCACCTTTGAATATAGTCACTCAATGAGTTTTTCTTTATATAGACTTACATCGTAAGCATTGCGTGCGATTGGGACCTTTTTCACTTTTAATAACGCTCACGAGGTAGGCTACATGTGCTGCCGGCTCAGCACCTTACCTCCGTGCAGCAGAGAGCGAGTAACTATCAGGCCCTCTCATCCGGGGGCTACCTCATATCCGTCGGCTAAGAGCTTTCGAACAGGTGTCTGAACTAAGCATGTAGCGTTCTAAGCATAACACCTCCATTTTGCAGTGGGTGAGTATCGGCTCGGCACTCACATTCGAGGGTTTATGGCTTAGAGCCGTTCAGCCATATCCCTCAGCATAGAGCTTTAGAGTATGTGTCCGGAAAAAGAATTAGTGGCATCGTGCGTCTGTTTCGGATTTTGACTGCTATCCTCAGGCTACCTGCAAGGCAGCAGGTTGTGTCTTTATTGGTCTGGTCCCTATCCCAAGACCTGTACGACATGTAGTTGTGCTTCCGTCGGCATAGCTCTTGGAGTCATTTGGAAACGCAAGCCCCTCTACCACGACAAGGTGGAGATACGTACGAGGGGTAACGTGTGTTCGATTACCTATTGGGGTATGTATACTTGCGCAAGGTCGAAGCCTTGCTTATAATGTGCACATAGACCAGGTGATAACAAAGGCCAAGCGGGATTTGGCAGCGATGCGGGTGATGGCGGCAGCAAACTGTGAGCAGCGCCATCTATGTCTTCTGTACGAGGGGCTGGTCATGTCTGTTTTGGAGTATGCAATGGCAATCCTGACTCTCAGCCATAAGCAGATAGAAAGGATGGAAAGGATACAGAATGAAGCTATGCGCATTATTCTTAGATGTACAAGAGATACAGCATGATTTTCCAACCATTGAAGAGAGAATACAAGTTTGCAGGGCACGCGCCTACCTCAGAATTAACGCAAACACACAACATCCACTGCATAGTGAAATTAGGAAGGTGAAGGGCAGCAGGATAAAAAGAGGACGGTCGTGGATGGGTCAAGCCGAAGACATTCTTCAACAGGTGTGTTCACTTGAGGACTTAGAACCTGGCGAGGAGTGGGTGCAAGTGCCAACAGACATCTGCACATCCTTTTCAGTTTGCATCCAACTAGATAGAAAATGCAGACAAGAAAAACGGCTGCTGTTGAGGCTGAAGTACAAGCGTTGATTTTCGAGAATTCGCTAGACGGTGACGCGGTCATCTACACAGATGGGTCGGTCGTCCGACATGTGAGAAGCTCATGGGCCTTTACAGCTCGGGCCGGAGGGAGAATTGTGAAGGAGGACTCTGGTGCTTTCACTGAAACCACAAGTAGCCTGACCATGGAAGTCATGGCAGTAAGTAAAGCAATAACATGGCTCGAGACACAGACATTCACTAGGGCTTGTTTCCTTAGCGACTCAATGAACATGATCAAGAGGATAGAGGAGGGGTAGATCCGAAGAGAATGGTTACTGCCTCTGAAGCGGTCTCGGCTGGCAAAGATTAGTTTCATCTTCGTGCCAGGTCATGCGGGAGTACAAGGAAATGAGCGGGCTGACAAGCTCGCAGGTGAGGCTACTGTGGAGGGCGGACGCGCCATGGACCAGGCTGACATTCTGAATGCTCTACGAGAAGTGAGACTTTTGCGAGAACCAAGTGATGACTGTGAATCTACAACAATGGCCAGACTGCGGGAGCAGCAAATTAAAAGAGGGGTGGCCAAACAAGAACACTACGCAGGAAGCCAAAGAAGATTGATAAACCAACACAGAACTGGCGTGGTTAGCCGCTACACGCTGCGGGATTTGCTGAGGAGGGGATCCGAGCACTTATGGACTGAATGGTTCGATGTGCAACGAGGATGATCTGTCGACTAACTAACTAACTAACTATACTTGCGCATGTTCGGTTGTAAGCATCCACTGCTACGCCGATCTCATTTATAGATGTATATCCTTCAGATATACCGCGGTGGTATAGTGAATACTATTCTTACCTGCCAAGACAATGGTCCTGTTCAATCTCCTAGCAGAAACAGTATTATTTTATCCGACCAATCAGGCTCTAGAGTCAAGTAAGCGAGTAAATAAAGTGGCCTTTTGCACACCTTAAGAGCGCATGGTGCTAGGTTCTCATTGGGTGCTTTGTTCAGAAGATTTAATGCCTAGGTTTGTCCAGCCTAATGTGGAGGATCTTGACCATATCGCCTATTGTCGGGTGATCTAAAAGATATGCGGATAGAACCATATACCAAAATCAAGGAGTGAAAAAGATTTAAGTGACTACTTTTATTATATTCTTTATTTTGCATTTGTTACCTGCTTTCATTTGTTCTTCTAATATTTTATTTCACCTCGGTTCTTCTTCTTCTTCTTCTTCTTCTACTTCTTCTTCTTCTTCTTCTTCTTCTTCTTCTTCTTCTTCTTCTTCTTCTTCTTCTTCTTCTTCTTCTTCTTCTTCTTCTTCTTCTTCTTCTTCTTCTTCTTCTTCTTCTTTTCCTCCTCCTCCTCCTATCCCTTTTACTCCTGCAGCACCACCACCGCCTCCTACTCCTCTTCCAGCACTTCTTTCTCTCTTTCCCTAACCCCCCGTGTCTGTCACTGACATGAAGAATCACCTCCCAATTCCTACCCCAGCAGGAGGGAAGCCAGACACGCCACTGAATCACCAAGATTCATTAGTATAGTGACAACCTACGGCTGATCAAATAACACCATTGACCAACTAGTGAAACCACGAATTCACTGACTTTTCCTGATGGTGATCTCATGTTTCGGCCTACACAAGAGGCTCATAACAATCACCTCTCAGCGTAGGATTATTGCCGGTCTTTCTCAGTTGTCACCTTGTCATCAGTCTTTTTGCTTGCTGCCTATTCAGTTTATCATTTCTGTTGTCTGATTGTCCTACCTTTGAGCCACCTATTGCTTTCTGACTGAAAAGTATCCCGCAGTATGGAGTCCAATGTGACGTACTCGTTTGTCTTCTTTAGGTAGCAGGCAGCGGAGATTTAATACCGAGATAATATTCTCCGTGGCTGAGAAAGCTGGGTGTCCACCGTTTAGCTCAGAAGTTGTTTGGTTCTTCTTCTTCTTCGTTCATCCGGAGTTTTTTTTTCGGATGTGATTGCGTTGTGCCTGTTTACAGCAGAGCTGCGTTCTTGCGCCGTTAGGCCGACACATCCGACTTCTGCGGGCATTTGTTGACCGGGTTAACCTTCCCGGGGGTTTCTTAGGACGTTTGACTCTCACTGTTGTGGTGTTATCCCCCATCCCAGCTGGTCCATATAGAACAGCCAAAGATCCTGGTCAGCCCTCAAGGGAAGGCAGGGGCAGACCATGGGCATTCCCCGCCATCCAAGGAGGCTTCCATACTTGCAGAGCCGATACATAGCGCTCTGGTACTGGGCTCACCCAAGGAATCGTCACGTCCTGCACATGGCTGCTTAGCCTCACTTCCGTATATTGGGCCTTCCGTTCACCATAGGCTGTTCTTCCGGAAACCAGAAGTATGCAGTCTGCAGATGACATCCACACAGTGAGCTTTCGATTCGGACTTTCCACGTAATGGATTTGCTATCCAAGCAATATTCCATTTCATGCCACTAGGACACTTTTCCACCTTTTATGAAGCCCACACAATGGGCTTTTGATTCGGACTTTCCACGTAATGGATTTGCTATCAAGCAATATTCCATTTCGTGCCACTAGGACACTTTTCCACCTTTTATGAAGCCCACACAGCGAGCTTTCGATTTGGACTTTCCACATAATGGATTTGCTATCCAAGCAATATTTCATTTCATGCCTCTGGGTCTTCATGCACCTTTAAATGTCAACCTGTATGTAGTTAAAGTAAGCTGCGGTCAACTTGAGCTTGTTGATATCTCCATAGAGCTTGTCCTCAAATGAAGCAGGTGTGGGCCAAAATATCTTTCTCTGTTCTGCATACGTTGGGCAATCCTGCAGCAAATGTTTTGCTGTCATTTTTCCAGTTCTACAATTACATTCATCAGTATCTCCTATCTTTAGTTTATTGAACAAGTGGTATTTCAGCCTGTTATGTCCTGTGCGGAGTCTGAAGATTGCTACTTGTTCTCTTCGGTCGAGTTTGTAATATGCATCATCCTTCTGATGGCCTGGATGCTCAGATTCCCATTTGGTTCTATAAGTGCTTTTTATCAACCTCTTTGCCTCATTATAGGTTATGTCTATGTCAGGCTGTGGTAGTCGTCCGCCCTCTTTTGCCAGTCTGTCAGCCTCTTCGTTTCCAGGTATACTGCAATGTGATGGGATCCACTGTATTACAACTTTTTTGGATTTCTGGCATAGACCATGGAGTGCTGCTCTTAGGTCAGTTAGTTCTGTGCTGTTATTGCTCTTGAGTATTGAGACAGCTGACTTTGCATCTGTGAAGATAGCTATTTGCTTCTCTTTATTTTCCTCCATCAGGAGCATTTCTGCTGCAGTTTTCAAAGCCTCTACCTCCGCTTTGAAGTTACTTGAAAATTTTCCAGTTGCCATTGAATGTGTTTTTTTCACTCCATTTTTTAAATTTAGGAGAATTCCTCCTCCTCCATTCTCTATTGAATTTTTGGCTGATCCATCTGTATATGCATGGGTCCAATTCCTGCTTGGGTAATGTTCTTTTATGTAGTTTAGGGTTATTTCTCTTCTTTCGGTTTCATGCTGAGTGTTCTTTTTCTCAATACCAGGAATGTTTTCTATCATCTCAGGCAGTTGCTGCTGTCTCCAAGCTGGGAAGTTGTGTGCATTGTGTATGGGCTTGACTGTTGATATGTTAAGTATAGGATCTGCCCTAATCCTTCGTTTTGCAGTTTCTACAAAGTTGCTACGCTTCAGTCTTCCCTTTCCAAAACCATTAAATCTGTTGTACATAGGGTGGTCTGTCAATCTTCTAAATTTTTCTGCTTGTTGCTGGGCTCTGCTATCTCTTCTATCCTGCATTGGTTGTAAACAAGTGATCTTTTCTAGTTCATTAATAGGCGTTGTCTTCAGGCTTCCAGTTATGATTCGCATTCCTTGGTTTTGGACTCTACTTATTTTGTTAAAGTTTGACTTAGCTGCTGTTGCCCAAGCTGCAATGCCATATTCCAGTACTGGCCTCACCCGTCCAGTATATAACTTCTTGAGAACTTTCTCATCTGCTCCCCACGTTGTACCAGCAAGCTTTTTCATGATTGCCATTCTCTGCCTTGCTCTTGTTCGATTTTTCTCAACCTGTGTCTTCCATGTCAGGCGACGATCAAAGGTGACTCCTAGATAGTTTGGATTTTCTTCATGGCGCAATATTTTTCCATTCAATACCAGCTTAGGTTGCTGAGTTTTATTTGAGAGGGAGAACACTGTGCATGTTGTTTTCTCCTCACTTATCTTCACTAGCCATGATTTTGACCAGTCCTCTAGCGCTAATAAGGCTTGCTGTATTCTGCTGTTAGCTGTACTAATATATTCTTCAGATGTCCATATGGCTAGGTCATCTGCAAAGGAGGATGTGTGTACTCTGGCTGGAAAATTTTCTGTGATGTCATTTATATATGCTAGGAATAATGTTGGTGAAAGAACTCCTCCTTGGGGGACACCTTGCTCCAGCAGCATCATTTTGCTTGTTTGTCCTTGTACTTTTGTCCTGGCAGTTCTGTTCTCAAGGTAGTGGCTGATCCATTTATACATTTTTCCACAAACATGCATGTTTTGCAGTTTTACTTTCAGTCCTTCCTTCCATACTTTATCAAATGCTTTTTCTAAATCTATCCAGACTGCTAGTGTGTGCTTTTTCTCTTGGAAGGCATCCTCTATTTCCTGAGCTATATAGGTTATTTGATCTTCAGTGGATCTGTATTTTCTGAATCCTGCTTGGTGTGGTGTTAAGAGTTTGTTTTCTTCCAGATGCCATGTTAGCCTGCCATTGATAATGCGTTCCATTAATTTTCCTACACAGCTCAGTAGACTGATAGGTCGATAGCCATTTGGTTCTTCCAGGTCTTTTCCTTTCTTTGGGACTGGTATTAGTATAGCTTCCTTCCATGCCTGTGGGACTATTCCTCTCTTCCAGCTGTTATTTAGGACTGCTAGTAGTTTCTTCTTTGCCTTGGTGCCTAGTCCTATTAGCATTTCATTTGTGATTCCATCCTTTCCTGGTGATTTCTTCTTTTTTAGGGTATTCATTGCCTGTTCCATTTCTTCCATTGTTAGATTTGCCATCATATATTCTGCTGCTGTCTCTGTATTTCTATGATGTATCTGTTTGTCTTTGATTGCTTTCTTCTGTTCGGTTGTAATATCAATGTGGTTTGCATTTGCATAGTGTTCCATTAGTGCATTTGCAGCCTTTTTGCCTGTAAGCAAGGCATTTCCTTGTTTAATTGTTATTTGTTTGTTTCTAGGTCCTTCATTGTTCATGGCTTTCACTAGTTTCCATAGTTTGTTTCCATCCCTGTCAAAATTCAGGTTTTCTGTTTTTTCCCTCCAACAATCTCTTGTTGTTTGATTTACTGTTCTTTTATATTTTGCTGAGATGGCTTTGAGAGAGATGTTTGCTTCAATTGTTTGTTCTCTCTCTGCTGTCTTCCTGGCATCTTCAACTTTGTCCTCCAAACTTTGTAGTTCTTCAGTCCAGTATGGTTTGTAATTTTTCCTCGCTCCTCTTGGAATGGACTCAGTGGCTGCCTGTATTATCGCTCTGTTTAGACTTTCCACCATTTGCTTTATGTTGCCATATCGTGTATTTATGTTTTCACAATATTTGTCTGTTAGTATGGCAAATCTGTCCCAATCTGCTCGTTTGTAATTCCAGCGGGGCAAGGGCTTTTGCTCCTGTGGAACATACTCCATATTCATTTCAAGCTTGATTGGTCTGTGGTCACTACCTGCTAATTGGTCCAGCACATGGCGATCGATTTTGTGGAGGATGTCTCCTGTGCAGAAAGCTAAGTCTGGAGTAGAAGTGGTAAGCCATCTTCTGGAGTAGAAGCTCGGTGTGTCATCCGCTTTGTTGAGTAGATGGAGATTTGAGTCTATTTCCCAGTCCTCCAATTCATCTCCTCTTTTGTCAGTATCTGGGTATCCCCATCTTTCTGAACGGCTATTAAAGTCTCCGACAATAATGCAGTTTGTGTCAGTTATTTTCATGTTTGAGAGTGTAAGGTCCTTATCTGCTGGGCTATACAGATTGTAGATTCTTATTTTCACGTCCTTTATCATTATATCAACACCTATAATTTCCGTTTGGTTGTCAGAGATCACAGATACTTCGCTGCAAGGTATTGTATTTCGTGTAAGTATTAGAACTCCTCCTTTGTGTCCTTCGCGGTCGAAACGTGTGGCCTGATATCCTCTGACTGAGAATTTGTGATTGGCGTTGAGGTGTGTCTCTTGAATGCATGCCACATCTATTCTATCTTTATGAAGACGCTGTGTTAGGGAGTCTTTCTTCTTGTAAACTCCTTCGGCATTCCACTGTAGTATGTTGAGTGTCCGGGGTATTTGGTCAATAGCTCTTAACCTACTCCTCTGTGCCTTGACTCCACAGCACAGGGGAAGGTGACCACCAGTTCTTCGCCGTCGTCGTGGGCGTTTTTCTTCTTCCTCTTCTCCCACTGCTGCTGTTGCTCCCCTGCTCCTCCTGTACGTCGTCGACATCTTCTTTTACTTTATCATCGTCATCATCATCATCATCATCATCATCATCATCATCATCATCATCATCATCATCATCATCATCATCATCATCATCATCATCATCATAATCATCATCATCATTATCATCTCCTCCTCCTTCTCTTCCTCCTCCTCCTCCTTCTCTTCCTCCTCCTCCTCCTCCTTCTTCTTCTTCTTCTTCTTCTTCTTCTTCTTCTTCTTCTTCTTCTTCTTCTTCTTCTTCTTCTTCTTCTTCTTTAATCAAGAAATCAAGGTATGTATTTCTTTGTCTTCCTCTGCGATTATGGTAAACAACACGAGGTTCCCCGCGCAAGTTACCCAACTTAGAAATCCTTTTAACTTAGAATTCACACTCCCGGGAAGGGTTAACCCGGTCAACAAATGCCCGCAGAAGTCGGATGTGTCGGCCTAACGGCGCAAGAACGCAGCTCTGCTGTAAACAGACACAACGCAATCACGTTCGAAAAAAAAAAAAATTCCGGATGAACGCAGAAGAAGAAGCAGAAGAAGAAGTAGAAGAAGAAGAAGAAGAAGAAGAAGAAGAAGAAGAAGAAGAAGAAGAAGAAGAAGAAGAAGAAGAAGAAGAAGAAGAAGAAGAAGAAGAAGAAGAAGAAGAAGAAGAAGAAGAAGAAGAAGAAGAATTCGCACTGAGTAAGTCATTAACGCAATGGAAATACAAAACAGCCGGTCCACGAATGTCCAAACCGTTGTCTGGTGTACATGTTGTCCCGTTAGAAACTGATTGTCTGGTAGACATGTTGTCACGTCAAGAACGGATTGTCTGATAGACATACTGTCACGTCAAGAACGGATTGCTTAGTAGACAAGCTGTCACGTCAAGAACGGATTGTCTGATAGACATACTGTCACGTCAAGAACGGATTGCTTAGTAGACATGTTGTCACGTCAAGAACTGATTGTCTGGTAGACATGTTTGACGTCACTGATAAACTGATTGTCTCGTAACAAAATAATTGTCTGGTACAATGTAGTTGTGTCAGTTATGGAAAGATTGTCTGGTAGACATGTAGTCACTTCGAGAGCTAATTTTCTTCTACACATGTTGTCACGTCGAGAAATGATTGTCTTTAACATATGTTGTCACGTCAAGGAATGATTGTCTTTAACACATGTTGTCACGTCAAGAAATGTTCGCCTTCTACACATGTTGTCACGTCAAGGAATGATTGTCTTTAACACATGTTGTCACGTCAAGAAATGATTGTCGTTAGCACATCTTGTCATGTCAAGATATTGATCGTCTTCTACACATGTTGTCACGTCAAGAAATGATTGTCTTTAACACATGTTGTCACGTCAAGAAATGATTGTCTTTAGCACATGTTGCTACGTCAAGAAATGATCGTCTCATATACATGATGTCACGTCAAAAAATTATTGTCTTTAACACATGTTGTCACGTCAAGAAATGATTGTCTTTAACACACGTTGTAACGTCAAGAGATGATTGTATTTAACACATGTTGTCACGCCAAGAAATGATTGTCTTTAACACATGTTGTAACTGATTATTTGGTTGTTTCGGGATTTGAAATTTAAATATTGAGCACAACCCACTACTGGCAACTCTGATCATATTCTGGTATAAACCTAAGGCCTATCCACGTCAATATGGAAAGGAGGCCTGGTGTTTCTTGCCAGTGAGAAGTCCTGATCGTTCGGGTCCACATCGATTGACGGACGTTAGTCGCGGCGATTGGGCAATCTTGAGCATAGCCTACGATGGGTAACGTTGTAATGTTCTGTTGTGATAATTTGGCGTGTCCAGCGTGTGCCGCGTGGTTACACACCCGCTTCACACGCCAGTGATCCGGGGCTTGTTTCCGGATCCGGTCAGGGATATGCACTACTGACGAGCTCAAACGAGAGCGAAACTCGAGTATAGTGCTTCCATATTGACGTGGATAGGCCTTAGTTTCATACCAGAATACGATCAGCGTTGCCAGTAGTGGGTTGTGCTCAATATTTACATGTTGTAACGTCAAGAGATGATTGTCTTTAACGTAGGTTGTCACGTCAAGAAATGATTGTCTTTATCACATGTTGTCACGTCAAGAAATGATTGCCTTTAACACATGTTGCCACGTCAAGAAATGATCGTCTCCTGTACATGTTGTCACGTCAAGAAATGATTGTCTTTAACACATGTTGCCACGTCAAGAAATCATCGTCTGTCACGTCAAGAGATTATTATCTTTAACACATGTTGTCACGTCAAGAGATGATTGTCTTTAACGTATGTTGTCACGTCAAGAAATGATTGCCTTTAACACATGTTGCCACGTGAAGAAGTGGTCGTCTCTTACACATATTGTCACGTCAAGAAATGATTGTCTTTAACACATATTGCCACGTCAGTTTTGTTATGGAACTATGGTTCCGTTTCATGTGAAAAGTATCACCTTCTGTGCACACAGATTCCTCCATAAAAGCTCTTGTCTGCTTCAATAACTTAAGCAGGGATTAACCCAACTCAGTACACGAATTCCTAACGCCACGAGACTCCAGATGCATGTATACAGACATCACACATGCTACAACTATTTTTATTTGTGGGTAGTTGTTCTAAATTTCCATTGAAAGTGACCTTTTTTTTAATGTTGCATATCCCTTACAGGACGTTGCAGTTAACATCAGCATTTTCCAGCTGCTGTTGATGTACTAGGCATGATTACGCTCAGTAGTTTGTCATTGCTTTCTGAGCGACCGGCTCACATAACCCCGCGTTGGTTACCAACGCGGCGCGATCCGCTACTGAATCTCGCGCAGCTGCGTTACTCACGAGAATATGCGGGATTACGGAGAAAGACGTTAATGCCTACGCCAGGGAGACCGGCTAGTGACCTACTCTTCTCTATTTCCAGCAGTCGAGGCAGTTTTAACCAGCGCGAAGTGCACGCTGGTCAACCTATTCTTTTGCCCTGATCTGAGAAGATTCGATGGTTGATGGCTGGCGCGTTGGTGAAGCTGATAGGAAACGTGCGCTAATAATGTTATGATCACGGTCGGACTAGGCTAGTCGCTTGCTAAGTCAGGGAAAGACAGGTCTCCCATTCCTCCGTGTTTTCAGGCCGTCCCTTGGCAGGAAACTTCTGCGGGACAAAGTTGTTAATTGATAAAATGTTGATGCCCACTGCATTTCCACAGGATCAATGAGTATAACAGGTATATGGTGTAGGTAACACTGACAGTAAGACACGTGAAGACTGGAATGTTAGTTACATAACCTGTACAGGACTGTGCAGTCAACCTCAAGATGTTATTCGCTGTTTGTGATTTACTGAACAATGTTTACTTCAGTAGTTGAACATTGCATTTTAAGCGGCTGACGACTTATGCCATCTAAATCAACGCAACGCGATCTGCCCCCGTATCGCCCATGGCTGATTTCAAATCCTCGACCCAATATAGCGTGGAATTTCTGAAACTGCCTTCACTAACTCTTACACTACAACGATTGACCCGTATATCCCGCACATCCGGTTCATTCACTCCATTGATAGTCGTAATACGTGTTGATCGTTTAAGATGTGTCCAGCCACAACAAGGATACAGATAACTAACTTGTATATTTATATTTTCATGTAGTATTTGTCATGTAGTTGTCTCGGTTTATGTTTGTTTATTCTGTGCTGATGAACGCTTTAGCCACAACGTTCATTTTGTTTCCTGTAATCGTGTTCCAGTAAAACTCACAATCGACTTCTCGTTTTCTGGCCATTCATTCATTACATAAACTACAAACGCCGACGTAGACTGTAAAAAAAAAAAAAAAACACCCTATTACAGCAGACAAGTAATCGAGGAAAGGAGAGTGGCACCGCACGTACATATCTTGGGAACCGCTGACGACCTCGATACGCCGGTGCTATTAACTGGTCACGAAGTACCGTCATTTCGCGCTTCCATAAGCGCTGTCGGATCACATCTTGGTACATCTGACTTGAAGTCGCTTCAAGAATGTTCGTCGTTTGCTTTGTTTTTGGCCTTGAAAGTTAGTTTGGATCTGGCAAGTTGCTATTTGTTGATCAGTTCCGGTTCCGCTTGAGGGGAAAGTAAGATGGCGGACCCTTAGAGTTGTTTCCCCTCATGTCTGTGATTGATGGTACTTTCTCACCGGTTTATGTGTGAGTGTGTGTGTGCGCGCGCGCGTGTGTGTGTGTGCGCGTGTGTGTGTGTGCGCACGTGTGTGTGTGAGTGTATTTGTGTGTGTGTGTGTATTTGTGTGCGTGTTTGTGTGCTTGTTTGTGTTTGTGCGTCTGTTTGCCTCTGTGTGTGTGTGTTTGTGTGTGTGTGTGTTTATGTGTAAGTCTTTGTACGTTAAGATGAATATGTGTGTGTCTGTGTGTCTTCGGTGTGTTTATATATGTGTGTTTGTGAGTGGTTGTATGTATCTTCTTGTGTTTGTTTGTACGTTTGTGTATGTGCGTGTTTGTTGGTGTTACAGAGAGAGGGTATAGTATAGAGACAGAGATAGAAAAAGGGAAAGAAAGAGAGACAAAGAGAGAAAGTGAGAGAGGGGGATGGGAGGGAGATAAAGAGAGAGAAAAAGCGAGAGACAAAGAGAGACAGTGCGAGAGATAGTGAGAGAGAACGACAGATAAACAGAGTGAGGAAGAGAGAAATACAGAGAGAGAGAGAGAGAGAGAGAGAGAGAGAGAGAGAGAGAGAGAGAGAGAGATATAATGAAGAAGAAGAAGAAGAAGAAGAAGAAGAAGAAGAAGAAGAAGAAGAAGAAGAAGAAGAAGAAGAAGAAGAAGAAGAAGAAGAAGAAGAAGACGCAGAAGCAGAAGCAGAAGCAGAAGAAGAAGAAGAAGAAGAAGAAGAAGAAGAAGAAGAAGAAGAAGAAGAAGAAGAAGAAGAAGAAGAAGAAGAAGAAGAAGAAGAAGAAGAAGAAGAAGAAGAAGAAGAAGAAGAAGAAGAAGAAACAGCAGCAGCAGCAGAAGAAGAAGAAGAAGGTACAGATGCTGACTGTCCCTAACTGAGTGACCTAAACCCCAGTGACATGATCGAACCGTTACCATAACGTGGCACGGCCGCCAACTAACCGTGTAAATGACATTTATCACGAAAGACAGCGCACTGCATGGGCCGCAATTATTGGCTTTCCCGATTTCTTTAAATAATATTGTCTTTGTCCGGCCGCCATATTGTGTCGGCCCTATTGTTTCCGCTTCGTGTTGTCTTTAAGTCGGTCTTTCTGGCGTCTCAGCCGTCTAATGAACGTGGCGATCGATCTGTCTGACTAATTGCTCAACATCGTTACATTAAGGGATGTTTTCAAGAAGGTCGTTTTAACCTACTGCGAGATGGGGAGGGGGAGGGGATAACTGTAAACATTGGCGGATCCCGTATTCCAGGGGTTCTTAACTTGCTATCTGCATGGACTCCTGGAAATAAAAAAAAATGGTGCCTGCCCTTTGCAGGACGTTGCATTAAACCCCAACACCAAGTTTATTTTCTAGGCAATTTTGACGTTTGCTCGCTCCGTGGCGTTGGATTTACGGACGCAGTTCATAATCTCGCATACCTGCGTTCGAAACACAGCTGTGGGCAATTTGACAGCAGACCGGCTTACGTTGGTTTTTATGAAATGGGTGCCGGTATTGCAGAAAGCAATGGCAAACTGTTTTTTTTAATGTTGCATATCCCTTACAGGACGTTGCAGTCAACACCAGAATTTACAGCTGCTGTTGATGTACTAGGCAAGTTTTTACGTTCAGTTAACGTCACAATGTCGTGGGGTTTGAATTGAATTGTAAGAAGACAGATTATGGTCGTCACTAAGAAGGAAGAAATACCACAATGCAATATACAAGTAAATGGGCATATTCTTAAACAAGTGAATCGGTACAACTATCTCGGAACAGTCATAACATCTGATGGGAGATGCCTTGAAGAGATTAGAACAAGAATTGCCATGGCGAAGGTAGCCTTTTGCAAGATGAAAAACATACTGACCAATAAAAAGATTTTAAAAAATAAAAAAAAATAAAAAGATAAATAAGACAAGAGACTAAGCAAGATACAGTATCCAATTTCATAAGAAGACGCCGTTGAAACTACATCGGCCATGTACTCAGAATGGACAAGTCAAGACTCCCCTACCAAGCCCTCATATGGTCACCAGTAGGGAAAAGAAAACGGGGAAGACCAAGAGAGACCCTGCGTAGAACCATCATTAGAGAAGGCTCATTCAATGGCCAAGTAAATATCCAAGATCTACAACAGGTAGCATCGAACCGCCAAGCATGGAGAGACAGGACTTCTGCCCTATGCGCCGCCTTAGGCTCAAGAGGAAAGACTAACTAAACTAAACTAACTAATAAAAAGATATCAATTAAAACGAGAAAAAGAGTGTTGAAGTACAACATAGAATCTGTACTTTTATATGGATGTGAGGCGTGGACAATGAGCAGACAAGCTGAAAAACAGCTGATGGCTGTAAAAATGTGGTTTCTGAGGAAAATGCAAGGAATGCCATGGACAGATAGAAAAACCAATGAACAAGTCCTTCAAGAAACAAATGAAGGTCGTAAACTAATTAGAGACATTAGATGTAGACAGTCAAAGTTTTTTGGGCATGTTATGAGAAGAAATGAATTGGAGAACTTGGTGACAACTGGCAAGATCGAAGGGAACAGACCAAGGGGAAGACCAAGAATTAAATACCTGGATGGCTTGGCGACGTGGCATGGTCGAGACAGAAACACGGAGCTGATCCACGACTCTGGTGATCGAGTGAGATGGCAGAACATGACCGCCCACGCTTATCGGCATGGCACATAATGAATGAATGAATGTCTATATAAGAGTATCAAAGTGAAGCTTTAGTATCACAGCCTGGGATTTTGAGATAAGTAGCGTTTTGTTTTTCTTTTCAATTTTTCATGTGCTCTTCATTGTTCGCATATTTTCAGTCTTCTCATCCCGTTCTTATACATTAATGTAGTCACTGTAGTGGCTTCCACATGTTTATATGTTGTGTTTTGTGTATGTATTTATTTGCTGACGAAAGTTAGTCTGGAAACGTCCTGTGTTTGTGTTGTGTAAAGCAGCATTACTTCGTGTTATTTTATAGTGTTCAAAAACGTCAGTGTGCTATACTCTTACGTTCCACGGCTCATGATTTTTCATAACATTTGGACGACATATCCAGCATTTTCTCCATCTCGCGCTCTCAGATTCTAACACCTTCGATCTTTCCACTTGTCACACAGTTCTCGATTCGATTCGATGTCACCACTACCCCATCCCCGTTAAACTTCAAGGAAAAGTTATAGTTAGGGTCCATCACCGGCTCAGAATGAGAGTCCTGTGATTGAGCCAGCCGCAAAAGGAGCTTCCACTGTTTTACCCTCAGAAGCTTATTAATCCGCAGGTGATTGTTGTCCATATAGAGTAATGGACTACAGTCTGTTTACTTTTGTCTGCCACAATATACAATTCCATGTCTCAGTAACCAACTGAGGGAAAATTATGAGATTTAGCATATAACCTTATCATTATGTCCACTCAACAAAATTTTTTTTTGTTCTGGAGATTGTATAGCAGATTTCAATGTTTGTTTATATGTGGTATATAATTTACGGGTCAGAGATTAACTCCACATTTTTTAATGTATTACACCTTCACCCAGACACATCCGCGCTTTTTAAAAATTTTCTCACGTACGGCGCGCAGTTAAATGGAGGTGTTCAGAGGTTTCGTCAATGTGGATTCTTTCATGAAACGTGATTATATAAAATAAATATATAAATAAATCTTACCATTAATATAATATTAATAGCTAATATTTGAATGTGTGAATATTGTTCAATTGGATTGAATGGGAAATTTTGTATACTTCAAAGTACTGCTATGAAGTTGTACACATTTTTTTGTCAAGTAGCTGATCGCAGGAAACTTTCATACTGTTACAAATCCCGAAAAAAGAACAGTGCATGCATTGGGTTTGAGTAAACGGTCATTTCGTCGATGGGTGCAAGAATCTGGAATGAAACCAACACGCGATAAGCAAACGGTAGGTAGAAAGGCAATTGTAGATAGCTTTGACAAGGGTGTCATAAGGCGAGCTATTAAAAAAATGCTGGATGCCAAAGAAACAGTGACTGTAAGAAAACTCTGGGTTTTGTCGAGAAAAAACAATAACATAGAGCTATCCAAAACAATGTTGTGGAAAATTATAAGGACATTAGGCTTCACTTTTAGAAAGACAAGGGAGGTAACAACATCTTTTGCGAGCAACCGCATGTAGGAGCAATGAGAAGCAGATACCTACGTCAAATAAGGGAAATGCGCAAAGAAAATTATGACAGTGTATTTGGATGAGACGTGGATCAATGCGCATCACACAAGTGAAAAGGAATGGCAATCAGTGGATGGAAAGATAAAGCGATATGTGCCCAGTAGTAAAGGACAGCGTTTTGTCATAGCCTATGTTGGTAGTACTCATAATGGCTTACTACAGAATGCTGGACTCGTGTTCGTATCAAAGCATACAGACAATAGGGATTATCATAATGAGATGAATGGTCATGTATTTAGAGATTGGCTCGAGAATACAGTACATCCATCCCTTGATAGACCGTCTTGTCTAATTATGGACAATGCATCATATCACAATGTTGTTGCCCAAGAAGACAAAATACCTACGGCATCAAGCACAAAGGAAGCAATAAAGATATGGCTCCGAAGGGAATACTTACCATGCCCAGAAGCATATTTCAAGCTACAGTTGTTGTCCCTTGTAAAACAGGCACAAAAAAGCAAGAAATATCAAATCGACAAGTTGGTAGAAGAGCATGGCCATAGGTGCTTGAGACTAACGCCGTATCATTCTCATTGTAACCCTATAGAACTTGTGTGGGCTAAAATTAAAGCACAGTTGGCATCTGACAATACTAAATTCAAATTGTCTGACGTCAAGATACTAACTCAAACCGCGCTATTAAATTTGATAAAAGTTACTGGAAAAAATGTGAGGATCGTGTGTTGAAAGAGGAAGTGGACTATTGGAGAAAGAATGGATTGAATTTTATGCAACCGAGAGCAGTCATCAACCTACTGGAATCGTCCGACACAGATGAAGGTCTGAGCAGATCGCAGACCTTAATCCATGTGCACACTTACTGGGATATTTTGCTCCAACTATTCAGACGAATTGCAGGCCCTAAGCACTACAGCATCAGCACAATGTCAATGGCAACAGTTCGTATTCTACCGTGATGAATTTTCAATTCCGCAAGCCCTCAGCTGTGACAAACAACTGGTGGTGGAAAAAAAAAAAAACTAAACGCATTGAATACCAACAGAGGAGTAATATTGCGGTGGAAACTGACATATTGTGGCATAACAAGAAACGTGAGAGAAAACACGTTGTCGAATTAGGGGACAACACACGTACATAAGAATCAATCTATAAACTTCAATGAAAAGAGGACCAACATCTTGGTCGTTGAGAAGAAAGCCCACTACAGAGACACTGACAACTATTTTCGTAGTGCAAAACAGGTAATCATGTTCCGTTTCTGAACGTTAAACAGCAGAATAGACAATCTTTCACGAAGACTCAAAGCGGGTCTGTCACCAATGTGTACGTGTGAACAAACTACGCAGACAGCTGAACAGATCCTTAAAAATTGACACATGATGACATGATAAATTGAGTTTATCATTTCTGGTCACTCCATACGCACATTAACGCACAGCTATTTGGAAGCTTTCACGAACTCAATATGAAAAGCTAAATGCATCCTAGTAACATGAATCCTTGTGTACACATTATTAACCAGCAGCTGAAGAAACAAGAAGGAAATGAAAAAATAACGTAATAAATATATTCCTTCTACTTTCCTGTCAATTTACACATTATTTACCCCATGCCTGTGTAAATTCTCTGCCTTTACTAATATTACACAATGCACCCCTCTCGGGAGGGTTATATGTTCGATTCCGGACCGCGTCCTTCATTTTACGAATGCATTTTTCGGAAACTCCCGGGAGTCGTCGCTGGAGCTACGGAGTTCGTGCTTTGAGTGACGCTTTCCGAGCTGCGGAAAGAGACTGAGCCATATGGGATAAAAACCCCGTGCAATGCAGTCGACCCTGTCGACTTTTAAGTGACGATTTTTTTTTATTGCACCCACTCCCAAAACGAATCTGGCTACGCCTTGTACTTGTGTCATTACCCGAAATGACGTGCTTTACCGTAAAACTAGCTTGTTAGCGTGAATTCACTACATTTTCGCCATAACATCAAAGAAATGTCGCCGCTTTCGATAATGTAAGTTGCCTTTGGACCTGTCACAGACATATTCCTTGGGTGGGGGTAAATATAAGACGGCAGGAAAAATTTCATAATGATGCAACAGACAGTTTTCATAAAAATTGATCGTGAATCTAGGCATTCATTTCTGAACAGACTAATTGTATACAGATCCTCTCTTCTTATAACATGGTCTATAAAAAGGGCAATTTCCTTTTCTCTATTTGGGAAATCTGTCATGACTGTCACTTACACAAAATCGACTGGAACCGCCTGATTGCTAATGCCTGGTAGTCACCGGAGGATCTTCTTCGTGGTTATATCCTGCTTTTTGTGTATGTATTTGTTTGCTGATGAAGACTAGTCGCCGCAACGTCCTATATTTTTCGTAATTCTGTTCTGTAAAGCTGCATTACTTTGTATTATTTTATATTGTTTACATAATATTTGAGCAATCGTTTATTGTTCGTCGAATACGGTAACGAAACGCTTTTATCAACTCCTGTGTGAGTGCCGAGCAACTTATACTGTTAAAACAAAACAACAACAACAAAAACGCAACATTGTTGCAGTTTCAATTGTAAACTTGTACCAACATTCTATTGACGATGCTGATTCGCCCACTGCAGTCGGTTCTGGCGATGCCAGTTCGTAAGAACAGGACCTCTGTAAGGTCTTCTAGCCCAAAGACCAGCGTCGTGCAGCCGGTTCCTGAACGTTTGATCTGAAATTCGACGAGTTCCTGGCATTGACTGGACTGTGGAGGATGCAGATGCAAATTGATTCCTAAAGTGTCGCAGCCGTATGAAGCGGTCTTCGGCAGTAGTTGTGATACAGGGTCTTCCACTGCGCGACCGGTCTGCCGCTGAGCCAGTTTCTTGAAATCGCCTCCAAAGGCGACTAATGGTGCTTCTAACCACATTAAATTCTCTGGCTACTACATTTTGTGACTATCCAGCCTGTAAACATCCAATGATGACGAGTCGTTGTTTTGTAGTGAGATGAGCCATACATGCGCATTGAATTTTCTACTGAATTTATTCGAGGAGCGTCAATCTTTTATAGGCATTCAATAATATGGTCAGAGAGTTTTGTTTTCAGTAAGTTTCACGGGATTATCATGAACCTGTCATGAGCTATTGTCAAAATTTTGTTTTGACCTTGACCTCTTTCATGACCTCACGAATCGTGAAGTGAGTACAATTAAGGTAACCACGAGAAGTTAATAACCATATGGACACAGTCGATGTCCAATCAGCGAATATCTTTTTATAAAAGTAACACCAAAAATATTGCGTTTCTTTTGTGTTTTTTTTTTTAACAGCATACATAGGTAGAACAGAAAGACAATGAGCAAATAGGGTAACCGAACATATTAGCTGTGTGGGTGTACAAGAGAGTTAATTAGTCTTAAGGAATATATGTACAGTCGAATGGCTGTGAAACGCCTTCGTCGTCGATTTCTCAACAGCTAATAAAATACAGTCATAATGTGGACAAAGGGAAACAAAAAGGCTGTCATTACTGCCTATACTACCTTCCTGTGTAGGACAATGGGGTATTGAGCCTGAAAAACTAATGTCGCCTGGCCTCGTGCGGGTTAGGGTTTTCTTTCTGTCCCCGAAAAAAACAAAACAACAACAACAACAAAACTTCATCTTAGCTAGGATTCGAACCGGGATTATCCCGAATGGGAGTCCTGCTTCCTAGCTTCTCGCCCAGTGTCATTATCAAGTGTCTGAAAACCTTGTGATGAGAGCCGTACTGTGATGTTGGCCTTATACATTCACTTCTCATTCAGAAAGCAATGGCAAACTACCCAAAGTATAAATATCTAGAAAATTCACCTGGGGTTGACCGCCACGTCCTGCAAAGGACATACAACAACATTAACCAAATCTCTGTGGTCTCCAGTTTCTCCCCTGCTCTTTTGTTTCCGGTATCGATGACTATTCTGTCTGTCTGTCTGTCTCTCCCCCTCTCCTTTCTTGCTCGCTCTCCGTCTGTCTGCTACAATAGCATGGCCGGTATATAATATCCTGGCCATACTATTGTATATGTTAGAATCATCGATACCGGATACAATATCCTAAGCGCATGTTCTGAATTCCGTGCATATCTCTGTGGTCTCCAGTTTCTCACCTGCTCTCTTGTTTCCGGTATCGATGATTCTCACATATACAATAGTATGGCCAGTATATAATATCCTACGCGCATGTTCTGAATTCCGTGCATATGCTACACAAAATGATCTTATCTAACGGAATATTGTCCTTGTTTGGGTTGTTCTGTGCATTATCTCCGTGTTACTTTCTCCATCTGTCGCTTTCCTTGACGCTAGATCTGAGCTCTTGTTTTAATGTAACTCCGTGTAGATAAATGTAAACCCAAGAGATCGATAAGAGGAAGAACCAGGAGTTAGACGAAGAAGAAGAAGAAGAAGAAGTAGAAGAAGGAGGAGGAGGAGGAGGGAGAGGAGGAGGAGGAGGAGAAGAGGCGAAAAGGACGAGGGGGAAACAAATAGGAAGAAGACAAAATGCTGAAAAAGCGAAGTTAGCTAATTAAAGTTGAAACGGAATTCTGTGTGTGTGTGTGTAGAGAGAGAGAGAGAGAGAGAGAGAGAGAGAGAGAGAGAGAGAGAGAGAGAGAGAGAGAGAGAGAGAGCAGAGAGAGAGAGAGAGAGAGAAACTGCGACTGAGAGACAGGCAGACAGATTGACAGACAGACGGAGAACGAGAAAAGAAAGAGAGAGGGGGAGACAGACAGACAGACAAGTAGATAGAAATAGAGAGAGAGAGAGAGAGAGAGAGAGAGAGAGAGAGAGAGAGAGAGAGAGGAGAGAGAGAGAGAAAGGTGAAAGGAGAGAGAGAGAGACAGAGGAGGGGGGAGAGACAGAGCGAAAGCGAGAGAGAAGAATCAAGAGATAACCCTAGACGTGAATTTAATGAATGGAGCAGCCCTACATAGATTGTATGGACGAAATGTGCACCCATGTTTTCTTGCTACACGCCATGCATACGCAGTTTCTATCTCTTCCCATTACAGAAAGAGTATAGAAAGAGTATGGAAAGAAAAATTACTACCTCATTCAAACTTACCTCTCATCATGTTCAGTAGGCTTCAACTTTGGACCAATGGCTAATAAGAATGACAAGCAGTGGGCGTGGTTAAAAGCTGAACTGTCTTATCCTCGCGAAGCGTCCTAGGCAACAACATGGCGTGAGTTCTAGCTCGCTTTGTCTGCTCGCGGACGATGGTACAACGAGGGTCCGCAGTCCCAGCGTTGCAAGGAACAAACTGGGTTGGATTGTATGCAAGAGTTTGTAGTTGGCATGGCTGCGTGGAAGGATAGAAGGAAAATAGTTATAAAGTGAACACAGAAGTCAGAACTGTGTAAAGTGATGTTTGTATTTCTTCTTGCAGGTAGCACGCTGGTCTAGTCAACAGAACAGTGTTTTGAAGGCTGAGTAACTGAGCGGAATTCAACTGTGATGTGTGTTCTGTTTACTTCTGACCAAGTCAGCACTGCTTCTCATCTGTGATCGTTGAACTGTTAGGACGTAGTATATAAATATCCAATGTATGAGGATATAAGAGTTCTTGTGTAAGGATATAAAACGCTACTGTGGATATAAAACAGCAAGATTAGGAGGATATACAGATTTTAAAACAACACATTTGAGGATATAAACATATGGTAATTGTGGACACATCACTCGCTGACAATATAAACAGAAGGTATTTATTTGTTGAATAAACAGCCGCTTTATGATGACTAGTATAAACAGATAGTGCGTGTGGATATGTAGACAACAGTACTTTGAGATATAAATTAGAATCTACGGATATAAACGGTCTGTATTTTAAAATAAATCGCCATTATTTGAGAATATAAGCAGCATTATTTTATTATATACATATTTATTACCTGAAGATATAATCAGATGATGTTAAAGAATTTCGTCTTTAAAAGAATGCTGGCTATCTACGGATATAAATAGCAAGTATTTAATTATATAAACGAAGACTATCTTAGAATATAAGCAACCAGTGTAAAGGAAATAAATACTGGATATCAGCTATATACAATCTTTCCTTGATGATATAAACATCGCACATACGTGTATATAAATAGTTGGTATATGAGGATATTGAACAGAAACATTTTGACAATATAAACAGAATTTATCTGCAAATATAAACGACTACTAAGGATTATAAACCACCGCCACTTAAGAATATAAATAGCCACTATCTGAGGGTAATAAAAACAGACATATCGTCAAATATAAACTGCGGGATTTGGAAGATGAAACAGTCACATCAAAAACATGAAAACAACCAAAATAAAACTATGTAAACAGGCCAGTTCCCTACTGTAATCGCATCTGTTTACAATTTCCACAAATATGCCTGTTTGAATGTTATACTGACTACTCTTTTCTTAAAAACGAAAACAAGGAAAAATGTCTTCATATGAATCAAACAATGACATTAAAATCAGTTTATGCGTCTGAATTGTAATTCACTTATTTATTTACAGAGTAATTTGATTACTTAACTACCATTTGTGAAATTATTTATTACAGAAATTCAATAAACAATATCTATTTAAAATTTATTCTTATAAACGTCGTTAATTCGGCCATTGGAAGTCGTGCCAGAGTTTTTACACATAGAAGACCAACATGAAATGTGCATGTTGGATTTCGCAAACTGGATTGCTATCTTCAACGTGATGTGTTGGTGTTTATGTTCTGTGCAGCGCCCCTGGATTACCTGTTTGTGATTATTTGAAGTGATTCCTGAATTGCTTGTTTTCACGCGCGAAAATGACGAGAAGCTGGGATGCTTTCACCAGTGCATTCCTTCTCTTTGTGTTGCTGGCTACAGTTAGGGAAAACAAAGGTAAGTGTCTGTCTGTCTGTCTGTCTGTCTGTCTGTCTGTCTGTCTGTCTTTATCAATGTGTGAGTCTCGATAGGTCTGTCTGTCTGTCTGTCTGTCTGTGTTTGTGTCTGTCTGTCTTTATCAACCTGTGGGTCGTTGGTCGATTAGCTTGTCCTTCCTGCATATATGACTGCCTGTCCGTCTGTTTGTCTGTTAATGGTTTATCTCACATTGAGTTTTCCTCTTTCTTTCTTAAGCTCTCTTCTCCGTTTCAACCCCTCCCCCCCACTCTATCACCCCCCCCCCCCCCTCAGACTCTCTCTCTCTCTCTCGCTTTCTCTCTCTCTCTCTCTTTCTCTCTCTCTCTCTTTCTCTCTCTCTCTCTCTCTCTCTCTCTCTCTCTCTCTCTCTCTCTCTTCCATGTTCTCACTCTTTCTCAACCGCCTCTCACTCTGTCTCTGCTTCTTCTTTTTATTTAATGTTTATTGTAAAAAAATATATTTGGAAGAAGACGGGGAACAACAGCATACAGAAGAGAAGAAAACAAGAAGAAGAAGAAGAAGAAGAAGAAGAAGAAGAAGAAGAAGAAGAAGAAGAAGAAGAAGAAGAAATCAATGGAAAACGACAACCTTTACAGACTATATTTTCTCTAAGAGCAGGTTGACCATCTCAACCCAATTACACACAAATCCGATCATAGAAGTAGTCCTGTAAACCCACACCCTATTCTCTAACTGGAACCAACGCTTGAATGTGCCAACCAGCACGGGCGACTGAATACACTACTCTACTATCTAAAGAGAATTTTCTCGAAAGAACTAGTTTATTTTGGATTAGATTTGGTTGTGATAACTGAAGTCTATTTCATTTACATGGCGAGCCTGTGTTTACATTAGTTGTTTTGATGTAATGAAGTTGTGTGACCTATCGTCTGGCCCTTGAGGCGATTAGTCAGCACCTGTGTCTGAATGTAATAAGTACGGTATTTGTGTTTTAATGTAATAAGTTCGGTATTCGTGTCTAAATGTAATAAGTACGGTAATTGTGTCTAAATGTAATACGTACGGTAACTGTGTCTACACGTAATTAGTACGGTATGAGTGTCTAAATGTAATAGATACGGTATTTGAGTCTGAATGTAATAAGTACGATATCTTGTTAAGAATTAGTGGTTTGTTTTGCCACGAAATATTATAGACACATTCATTCACTGTAGTAGTAGTAGTAGTAGTAGTAGTAGTAGTAGTAGTAGTAGTAGTAGTAGTAGTAGTAGTAGTAGTAGTATTAGTAGTAGTAGTAGTAGTAGTAGTAGCAGCAGCAGCAGCAGCATAATTAGTGATAGTGTAGTAGTACGGGGGGATGCGTGACCTCGAGGTAAGGTGTCCGCCTCAAGTGCTGGAGGTCCCGGGTTCAAGCCCTGGTGATGACCGGGATTTTTTCTCGTGGACTTCTAGTAATAATTTCCCCTGGTCTCTGGGTAGTGAGATCGGACGCCTGTTTGTATTGTTGCGCACGTAAAAAATCCCTTGGCAATTGGACATCGAAAAAGAATAGCCTAACGGCGCTGCCAAGGCAAAATTTCGAGTTAAAAATCTACCCAAAGTACTTCAGGATTCTCGCCGGTGCTACGGAGTTCGTGCACTGAGCTGAGTCTCTCCAGACTCAGGTTTGAGTTGGGGGGGGGGAACGGAGCACTTATGGGTTGCACCCGTGTGCCGTGATGTTGATCCATCGACTAGTAGTAGTAGTAGTAGTAGTAGTAGTAGTAGTAGTAGTAGTAGTAGTAGTTGTTGTTGTTGTATAATTAGTGGTAGTGTTGTAGTAGTGATGATGATGGTGGTAGAACAACAGAGGTAGTGGTACTAGCAATAGCTATTTCCCCCAATCTTGCCCGTTGTCACTGAGTTCTCAAATGTATGTCTCCTGATATTGTGTCCTTTAAATCTCTAACTATCTACATATAATTTCTCTAATCTGTTTCCGCTTTTCATGTATTTCATAAATCGTTGTCTCGGCTCATTTTTCTGTCTGTCTATGGTATTCTTTGCATTCCCCCCTCCTCCCCCCCCCCCAAAAAAAAAAAAAAAAACAACAACAACAACCACATTTCCAGTGCCATTAGATGTTTCTCAGCGTGTCTGCTGATTGTCCATATTTCGCACGTAACACCAAGGTTCCATCTAGCAGTTCATTTAGCACTGCCTTTATAATGCATATTATTTATATTGTTGTTCTCACTTAGCCTTGAATGATGTGTGGATAAAATAATATATGAAAGGGAGTGATAGAAGGGCAGAATATTAGACGGGCCTGCGTGCCCAATTCTTAACCCTTTGAAAATAAACGTTGTTCGTTCGTTCAACATCCCTTTTCTCGCAGTAATAAACAGCTTTTCATCAAAGTATGTTTTCCATCTTGTAAGAGACTACTTGTGCGCTGTCATCCTTCCGTTTTATGACACAAAGTTGCCAACAGTCTTCTCCCCCATCTTTCTCTATCTCTTTTTCCACAAATCATGCCGGTTGTCACATATAACGGTTTTTCTATTCTCATAATGTCAAAACAAAACCTCGATTGCCTCTTTCTGATGTTTCTGATTACAGATTTTTTCCCCTCGCTCACTTGCTTTGAACTCAAGCGTAGTCCACACACACTACTTCTAGTAGTGCTGGACTGAATTTTGCATGTGGATTAGCTTTCCCTGTTAACAGTGTTGCAGTGTCCCTCGCCATAAGGCGAACCCATCTAACTTCAGAGATGCTTGTAATTTATATCCCCAAGTCAAGGACGAGAAGTCAAAATTTTAGTCCAACTGTCCGGTGTATGGGGCTGAACCCCTTACCTCGGCATCAGCACACCGGATGTTTAAGAACACCTTTTCGTATCCATTCGTTCGACCTTGCTGACCTACGATTAAAGGGTGTAACGACAAGAGGATCGACTTCATCGCACCGGGTTATATCCCACATGGCTCGGTCTCTTTCTACAGAGCGTCGCAAAAAGTACGAACTCCGTAGCTCCAGCGATGACCCCCGGGAGTCTCCGAGAAGACTGCATACGTGAACCGAATGACTGCCCGGAATCGAACCCACAACCTTTGGAACGCGAGAGAGACGGTTTAACTACTTGGCCACTAGGCCTATCTGTGGTTACATGACTTAAAGCTGGCTACAGGGCACTAATGCACGACTTGAGAAAGACAAATAGGAGTCATAACCCAGTGGGAATCATCCCCCAGAGAGGCCGAAACATTAGTGGAAAAGGTCCTGACGACCAGAAACTCACATTGTGTTTCAGGGGCGGAGTGGCTCTAAAAATATTGGTTGACAGGAGTAAATAACCACTGAAAAAGGCATTAAAGGGGATCTCAGAGCGCGAAACAAAAATAGTCCAGAGCAATCTGAAAGTCGGCCTGGGGGACCCAAATCGAAAGTTGTTCACCCAGACCATGGTAGTCCTGGGGGACCGTGTAAACCCAACATTTAGTGTCTATATCCCACAAATTCCGAGAGGCCCAAACAAAAAAGGTCTACGACCAGAAACTCACATTGTGTTTCAGGGGCGGAGTGGCTCTAAAAATATTGGTTGACAGGAGTAAATAACCACTGAAAAAGGCATTAACAGATTCAGTGTGAAACAAAAAATAGGTCCAGACCAAACAAAAAGTAGGCCTAGACCAAATAAAAAGTAGATCTAGACCCCAAAAAAAGTAGTCGTAGACCATATAAAAAGTAGGTCTAGACCAAACAAATTGTAGGTCTATACCAAACAAAAAGTAGTCTAGACCAAACAAAAAGTAGTCTAGACCAAACAAAAAGTAGGTCTAGACCAAACAAAAAGTAGGTCTAGACCAAACAATACGTAGGTCTAGACCAAACAAAATGTAGTCTAGACCAAACAAAATGTAGTCTAGACCAAACAAAATGTAGTCTAGACCAAACAAAACGTAGTCTAGACCAAACAAAATGTAGTCTAGACCAAACAAAATGTAGTCTAGACCAAACAAAATGTAGTCTAGACCAAACAAAATGTAGTCTAGACCAAACAATACGTAGGTCTAGACCAAGTAAAATGAGCCTAGAGCTAACAAAATTTAGTCTAGCCAAACAAAAGTAGGTCCTAGACCAATACAAAATTAGTCTAGACCAAACAAAACGTAGGTCTAGAACCAACAAAAAACGTAGGTCTAGACCAAACAAAGGAGTTGTAGACCATATAAAAAGTATCTAACCAAACAAACATGTAGTCTAGACCAAGCAAAATGTAGTCTAGACCAAAACAAAATGTAGTCTAGACAAAACAAAACGTAGTCTAACCAAACAAAACGTAGTCCTAGACCAAACAAAATGTAGTCTAGACCAAACAAATGTAGTCTAGACCAAACAAAATGTATTCTAGAACCAACAAAAACGTAGTCTAGACCAGACAAAATGTAGTCTAGACCACGAAAATGTAGTCTAGACCGAACAAAAAGTAGTCTAGATCCAAAACAAAAGTAGTCTAGACCAAACAAAACGTAGGTCTAGACCAAAACAAAACGTAGTCTAGACCAAACTAAAGGTAGTTGTAGACCATATAAAAAGTAGGTCTAGACCAAACAAAATGTAGTCTAGACCAAACAAAACGTAGGTCTAGACCCAAAAAACGTAGTCTAGACCAAACAAAAAATAGTCTAGACCAAACAAAATGTAGGTCTAGACCAAACAAAAAGTAGGTCTAGACCAAACAAAACGTAGGTCTAGACAAAACAAAACGTAGTCTAGACCAAACAAAAGGTATGTCTAGACCAAACAAAACGTAGGTTCTAGACCAAACAAAATGTAGTCTAGGCCAAACAAAAAGTAGGTCTAGACCAAACAAAAAGTAGTCTAGACCAAACAAAAAGTAGGTCTAGACAAAACAACAAGTAGGTCTAGACCAAACAAAAAGTAGGTCTAGACCAAACAAAACAGTAGGCCTAGACAAAAGAAAAAGTAGGTTTAGACCAAACAAAACAGTAGGACTAGAACAAACAAAATGTATGTCTAGACCAAACAAAACAGTAGGCCTAGACCAAACAAAATGTAAGTCTAGAGCAAACTAAACAGTAGGTCTAGACCAAACAAAATGTAGGTCTAGACCAAACAGAACAGTAGGTCTAGACCAAACAAAACAGTAGGTCTAGACCACACAAAAGTAGGTTTTGCCAAACAAAAATGGATGACTAAAAATGGGAAGTAGGGGTGTGTCAAATTTGTGACTTAAAAGTTGTTAATATGGCAGCAGACATGTTGTATTATATATCAAATTAAAGGGGGTTGCTTCGGGAAGTCTACTGTAAATACGATCATGGCAAATGCGGGAAGTCGTTTAAGACGAGTAATCATCCAATGAGACTTGATCATTTAACATTTTAGACATTTTGTTAATGATTCAGGTTGCGGGGGTGGGGGGAATCATCAGGGGTTGATAGGGCCCACTTCCCATAGGGCAAACTGCAACATTGGCCAGTTCGCCACTCTTGTGCTAGCTATAAAGTGGAGTTTATGCAGCAGGAACATTTCCGGTAAAAGTCGTAAATCTCCGTCATTTTCCGTGTCAGTGAGAGGATAACCGAAAATCCCGTCTTTGAAATACGTTAATAGCGCGTGTCTTCTTTTGTTATGGAACACCATTGCGGCTATGTACACCGACATTAAAACATATCTTTCCTATATCTTACGCAGAATTACGGGCGTACGATAAATAATAAATCATCTTTATGAGTTTTGCTGTATAATTTTATCATCTACATCTGATAATTTAATTCTTGCCGTCTTGTTATCTTGTCTTTGATTGTAGATCTCCGGTGTAGATTACAACCGTGGAAAGGATGATAAAGTTTGACGTTTAAAAGTCATTGTTAATGGTCGTTTAAAATTTGAAAAGCCAGAGGGTGCATAAAATAAAAAGGCTACGACGTCTAATACCAACTGTAAATCAAGTGCTTATTCTCCCGGCGCTGCGGGAAGTGTTTGTCAAGACGCCGGCTGACAAACCTGCCTGTCCAGTAAAAGTCTGTAGTTTTCGGGGCGGTGGAGATAAAAGTGTAACCATACGGAGAGGATTTCGTTTTGTGCGGTATCTTTGTACTCGACAACTGTTCATATTTACAAAATATGATCTTCGTGGTATTTCATAAACGGCATAGCCTTGCCCTCTGTGTGTGAAAACAGCATGGTTTCCTCCTGGTCCACGGTTGCGGAGAGATAAATTAACTACCGGTTTTAACAACAGATTGTTGGGCTTGCGACTAAGCATACACTTCTTCACCATCATGCATTAGTAGGTTGTAATGCTGTTCGTATGAGGGTCAGAATGGCTATCGTTCTCATACATCCGGTGTGTTGATGCAGAAGTAGCGGGTTCAACCCCTCCACAGGGCAGTTTGACTAAAATATTGACTTCTCGTCCTTGACTCTGGGACGTAAATTACAAGTACCTCTGAAGTCTGAGTGGGTTCACCTGATGGCGAGGGACACTGGTAATAGGGAAAGCTAACCCACACACAAAAATAAGTCCAGTGCACTAGAAGTAGTAGCACGACAATGCACTACGCTTGAGTTCAAAGCGAGCGGAGGCACACACAAAAAATAAAATAAAATAAAAGCTGTGTTTATTTCCTATGTAGTTCGTTGTGTCAACCCCAAGCTGGTTGTATGATTAATAGTTTGCCATTAATCGCTTCTGAAAGAGAAGTTACCACTTAAGTCCAACTGACTGATTTAAGTCCAGCTGACTGATTTAAGTCCAATTGACTGACTTAAGTCCAACTGACCGGTGTGTGGAATGAATCCACTACTCCTCGGTCAGTGCCCTTCACAGGCATTGATAGAAGACAACTAGACAGACAGCTAGACAGACAACTAGACAGACAATTAGACAGACAACTAGGCAGACAGCTAGACAAGACAGCTAGACAAACAGCTAGACAATATACATTTTGAAACCTAAAGGAACACCAGCTTCTGAGTTGCTAGCGACCTGCGCTGATGTTATGAGCAAGGTCGGGTGGAGGTTTGACGCCTTGGCTCTAGCCTGCAAAAGTGAGGAGAAGATCGGTCGCCTATCACTCCGTGCTTTCACCAAGTTTTCTAGTTTATTTCAGCCCAAATCGTGCCCAAAAAGATTTGACATCTAATTTCTCTAATCAGTTTACGGTTTTCATTTGCCTCTTGTAGGACTTGCTCATTGAGTCTTTATGTTTACCCATGTTATTAATATTTTCGGGACAATATTAACAGGAACACTGAGATTTGAACCTGCTGCTCTCTAAGAGACAAGCTAGTCTCCATGAAGAAAGACGTGTACTTCAACAGACGGTCATGCAGTATTAATGGAATTAAGGAAAGTGGAAGACGTAACAGGAGTTCTACATCGTAGTCCGTTCGTGTGTAAATCTAATTACGCAGTCACGCTCAGTCGCCATTCTTATACGCGGACATGTAACAACCGGTAAGGCTATTTGTCACGGATCCATGTCATCATAACGTGACTTAAACGTGGCCGTCATGGCGCCGCATTTTTGTAAATAATGCGTTCCCGCGCATCTCTTTGTACCCCGCTTTTATAATGATGAACGGACGTAGTAGTGCAGTGGCTGGCCTGCCGTTTCGGTGGATCTGTATTTGAATCCCATTCGATGTGGATTTATTTTAAAATGTATGTATTCTTCCAGATCGGTTCAGCCTAAACTGCAGTTCCATAAAATAACATGGGAAATTAACTCGGCAGGTGTGATATTGACCACACCATCCGTCGATTGCCGTTTGGTCTACATAAATATCGGGCTGGCAACATATACTGACCATGCAACCGAAAGGTCTAGGAGAAATGGATCAAGATTGTTGCAATCATTAATAAGAAACGGGACATGCTTGCTTGAATATACTGTACACCATGGAATAGCATAGGAAGTAAACACGTCAAGCGTGAAATTGATGGCATGACCCATCAATTGCTATTTTGTCTATAAAAATAAAGGGTTGGCACCATGTATTAAAAACGGGCCAAGGCTTGTAAACCGGTAAATTCATTTACGTATGCGACTTATGTTTTTACCGAAATTGCTGTTGTTGTTGATAATAATGTTGCTGTTGGTTTATGCAAATATGGGGTTTGCACCATATACCCAAACGCTTCAAGTCCTGTTAACGGGTAAATTGCTTTACGCGCTTGGCCGTTGTTGTTGCAGCTATTGCTGTTGCTGTTATAACCCCGTCGACTCCAGTTAGCAACTTTTGTAGATCTTGAAGAAATCGCACCCGGTGGTAACTTAGCTCCCATTTCAGTAAACGAGTAGCAAGCTCATTCCCAGCACGACCGCGAGCTCTCCAAGCTGTGACTGGAAGATATGGATGAAAACACGCATGTTTGTAGTCTGGTCTTAGTCAGATATGACTGAGCTACCTGCTTTCTGTTAGCGCCGAATGTTGGGCAGGCTCACCAAACCCGACACCCCGCATTATGCCAACGGCTTCGGGCGGAGGAGCGCAATTGGGAGGGTAAAAGCCTTACCCTAGTGCGAGGAAATGCAACCTAAAGACAAAATGTCACGGCAGGGCAGACCAGGCCCTACGCCTTGGTTGGCAACTGGTCTAGAATCGAAACTCCAACAGGCGGACAGTTAGAGCATTGCTTTGTTGATCTGGCAGCTTTTGCGGCTGTCTTGTTCCAGATGTATTGGTGTTACCTTTCGTCTGGAGCACACTAGGCAGACCGAGAGAGGGATCGTGCTCCATGGGCAACACGTGGTCTCTATATTTCAACCCTGGCTTTGTGTTATGGAGAGGTATACCTCCATCCCAAAACACCCATGTTGGTGGGTGTCTCCATCGCGCGGCATGGCACAGAATGATAAGGATAAGTGAATTGGACTAACCCTGCAACCGTGAGGTCTAGCAGAATTAGACCAAGTCTAACGCTAGTGCAGTGTTGCAATCGTCATTAATAATAAACGCAGGGCATGCAGGCTTGATTCTACCATCATCAACAGCGTAATAACCGTAACATTTGGAATTGCAATCGTGTGTAAGCATAAATTAGCTTCTCCTAGACATCGTCCAGGCTGCCGACAAAGATTTAGGGCTGGGGGGGGGAGGGGGGGGGGGGGAGAAGGGGAAGAAGACATGGAGAAGGAGAAGGAGGAAGAAAATGATGATGAAGAAGCAAAAGAAGAAGCTGGAGAGGGAGAAAAATAAGAAGAGGAAGAAGAAGAAGAAGAAGAAGAAGAAGAAGAAGAAGAAGAAGAAGAAGAAGAAGAAGAAGAAGAAAGAAGGAGGAGGAGGAGGAGGAAGAAAATTATGATGAAGAAGCAAAAGGAGAAGATGAAGAGGGAGAAAAATAAGAAGAGGAAGAAGAAGAAAAAGAAGAAGAAGAAGAAAAAGAAGAAGAAGAAGAAGGAGGAGGAGGATGAGGAGGAGGAGAAAGAGGAGGAGGAATAGAACGAGGAGGACGAGAAGACTTCTTCGTCTTCTTCTACGTTCGTCCTTAATGTTTAGTTTAGTTTAGTCGATGGATCAACATCACGGCATACGGGTGCAACCCATAAGTGCTCCGTTCTCCTCCTAACTCAAATCTGAGTCTGGAGAAACTCAACTTAGTGCACGAACTCCGTATCACCGGCGAGGATCCTGAAAATACTTTGGGTAGATTTTTAACTCGAAATTTCGAGTCCTTAATGTTGTTTTAGACGTAATTGCGTTATGCCTGTTTACAACAGGGCTGGGAAATTTGCACCTTTCATCCGACACATCCGACTTCTTCAGGCATTTGTTGGCGAGGTTACTTACCTTCCCGGGTATCGAGAAGACAATGAGGAGGAGGAAGAAGAGGAGGAGGATGAAGAAGAGAATGATAAAGAAACAGATTAAGAACAAGAAGTAGAGGAAGGAGAATATGATGATGATGATGATGATGATGATGATGATGATGATGATGATGATGATGATAATGACGACGATGAGGGGAAAAATGAACAACAACAAAGACACCACCGCCACCACCAACAGCAACAACATGAAAGACACACACAAACATAAGAATAAGACAAAGATAAAAGCCCACGGACAGGGTAACTTTACAAGCACACAATAAAGAAGGTATGCATTTCAAGACCCCGGTCACAAAATTCAAAGATGAACGGCCATCACGCAGATTGTTTACATTTCATGAGGTCCCGGAGCACAACCTCGTCCTACTCCCAACATACACAATCAGTAAAATAGCCACTTCAACCGACAGTTACCTGAAGAGCCACTCAGAACCCTGTCTATGTATAACGACCGCACAATGTCCCTGAAGTGGCGTTCGACGAAAGTGGTGCACGGGGCATTGTCAGTAAATTTACACAACGGTTGTCAATCTACTGCGCTGTTCAACTTATGTTGTCGTAAAATGTGTGCGATAACATTTGAATGTAAGAAACTACAGGTGCGTGCACATTTTATATGTCGAATGTTTAACGCACACAACCAATTAAAAATAGCACAAAAGTAAAGAATTTGTTGAAATAACTCTTTTATTTACTAGGGCAATAAATACATGGCGTCGTTTGCGATTCGGAAACCGCGCGCTATGTTCTGTAGTCGACGTAGATTATACACGTTTTGTCGAGACTGTCGTTAGCCTTTATTTGCAGCAGATACTGGCGCGCAATCCTTTCTGTCGTCTGATATTTTAAGGAAGTTAATGTTTCGCATATTAATATTTTTTTTAGCCAGCTGCTTTGGGTTTTCACAAATACCTTCATCTGTCTTTCGCTGCATCACTGGCCTAGTATTTTTGGACATAGGGCTAATTTGTCTATGCTTTATCAGCTTCATTTATCTGTTCCTTGTGGTTTTGAAAGGGTTTGTAGTAGCCGCCTATCTGCCAATACTTCAGCACTTTTTGTTCTTTCTGTCCAGTGACATTCCCACTTCATCCAGTTTCTTCACCATTTCATTACACATTGACCATAATTTACATCCGTACATTAGAACATGTAGGTGCCTGTCGTGATAGATGCATAAAATATACTGTTGATTGTATTACTCGCATTTTGCCGCCTTGACAGCCGATAGTTTGTAAAATGGAGTTATACCTCTCTACAACATAAAGCTCGGGCTGAATTTAGAGACCACAAGTTGTTGATTGTATAGTGATTGAATAACTCAGATTACAATATGAGCAATATTATTGTCGACAACAACAACAAAATCATCAACTCTAGCAACAACAATAATAGTCGTATAAGTAAAGTAATGGACCCCTTTATTGTTACATTATTAACATGGTGCTAGAGCGTTTTACAGACTAGTTGGGGCGCGAACGACCATGTGATCATAGTCTGTCGTAGTCTTTGATTGCATCGTGAAACACGCTCTCATATTTGAGACCAGTCTGTCGTAGTCTTTGATTGCATCGTGAAACAATCTCTCATATTTGAGACCAGTCTTTCGTAGTCTTTGATTGCATCGAGAAACAATCTATCACATTTGAGACTAGTCTGTCGTAGTCTTTGATTGCATCGTGAAACAAGCTCTCATATTTGAGACCAGTCTGTCGTAGTCTTTGATTGCATCTCTCATATTTGAGACCAGTCTGTTGTAGTCTTTGATTGCATCTCTCATATTTGAGACCAGTCTGTCGTAGTCTTTGATTGCATCGTGAAACAAGCTCTCATATTTGAGACCAGTCTGTGGCGTAATCTTTGATTGCATCGTGAAACAATCTCTCATATTTGAGACCAGTCTGTCGTAATCTTTGATTACATCGAGAAACAATCTATCACATTTGAGACTAGTCTGTCGTAGTCTTTGATTGCACCGTGAAACATGCTCTCATATTTGAGACTAGTATGACAAGCTGTAGTGTGTCCAGAAATGAATGCCATCATTCACGATCAAATATTTTGAAAATGTCTGTGTAGTTTGTTCACACGTACACATGGGTGACAGACCCGCTTTGAGTCTTCGTGAAAGATTGTCTACTTTGCTGTTTACCGTTCAGAGACGGAACATGATTACCTGTTTTGCACTAAGAAAATAGTTGACAGTGTCTCTGTAGTGGGCTTTCTTCTTAACGACCAAAATGTTGGTCCTCTTTTCATTGAAGTTTATAGATTAATTCGTATGCATGTGTATTGGCCCCTAATTTGACAACGTGTTTGCTCTCAAGTTTCTTGTTATGCCACAATATGTCAGTTTCCACCGCAATATTACTCTTCTGTTGGTATTCAATGCGTTTAGTGTGTGTGTGTGTGTGTGTGTGTGTGTGTGTGTGTGTGTGTGTGTTATAAATACCAGTTGTTTGTCACCGCTGAGGGCTTGCGGAATTGATAATTCATCACTATGGAATATAAACTGTTGCCATTGACATTGAGCTGATACTGTAATGTTTAGGGCCTGCAATTTATCTGAATAGTTGGAGCAAAATATCCCAGTAAGTGTGCACGTGGATTAAGGTCTGCGATCTGCTCAGACTTTAATCTGTGTCGGACGATTCCAGTAGGTTGATGACTGCTCTCGGTTGGATAAAATTAAATCCATCCCTTCTCCAATAGTCCTCTTCCTCTCTCAACACATGGTCCTCATATTTTTTCCAGTAACTTTTATCAATATTTAATAGCGTGGACTGGGTTAGTATCTTGACGTCAGACAATTTGAATGTAGTACTGTCAGCTGCCACCTGTCCTTTAATTTTAGCCCACACAAGTTATATAGGGTTTAAATGAGAATGATACGGCGGAAGTCTCAAGCACCTAAGGCCATTCTTTTCTATCAACTTGTCGATTTGATATTTCTTGCTTGTTTGCGTCTGTTTTACAAGGCGCAACAACTGTAGCTTGAAATATGTTACTGGAAATGGTATATTTTCCCTTCGGAGCCATAACTTTATTGCCTCCTTTGTTCTCGATGCCATAGGTATTTTGTCTTCTTGGGCAACAACATTGTGATATCATGCATTGTCCGTGATTAGATAAGACGGTCTATCAAGGGGTGGAAGTACTGTATTCTCGAGCCAATCTCTAAATACATTACCATTCATCTCATTATGATAATCCCTATTGTCTGTATGCTTTGATGCGAACACGAGTCCAGCATTCTGTAGTAAGCCATTATGAGTACTACCAGCATAGGCTATGACCAAACTCTGTCTTTTACTACTGGGCACATAACGCTTTATCTTTCCATCCACTGATTGCCATTCCTTTTCACTTGTGTGGTGCGCATTCATCTATGTCTCATCCAAGTATTTCCATTATTTCGCGTAGCTATCTGCTTCTCAGGCTCCTAAATGCGGTTGCTCGCAAAGGATATTTCTGCCTCCCTTGTACTTTCTAAAAGTGAAGCTTAATGTCCTTATAATTGTCCGGAAAATTGTTCTGGATAGCTCTATGTTATTGTTCTTTCTCAACCAAACCCTAAGTTTTCTTACAGTCACTGTTTCTTTGGCATCCATCATTTTTATAATAACTCGCCTTATGACATCCTTATCAAAGCTGTCTACAATTGCCTTTCTACCTACCGTTTGCTTATCGCATGTTGGTTTCATTCCAGATTATTGCACCCATCGACGAAATGACCGTTTACTCACACCCAATGCATGCACTGTTCTTTTTTTCGGGATTTGTAACAGTATGAAACAATTTAATGCGATTAGCTTCTTGACAAAAATATGTGTACAACTTCATAGTGATGCTTTGAAGTGTACACAATTTCACATTCAATCCCATTGAACAATATTCACACATTCAAATATTAGCTATTAATATTATATTAATGGTAAGATTTATTTATATATTTATTTACATAATCACGTTTCAGGAAAGAACCCACATTGGTGACACCTCTGAACAATACCATTTAACTGCGCGTAGTTTGTGCCAAAACGTAAACCACGAGACAATTTTTAAAAAAGCGCGGATGTGTCTTGGTGGAGGTGTAATACTTTTAAAATTATGGACTTAGTCTCTGACCCGTAAATTATATACCGCATATAAAGAAACATTGAAATCTCTGTACAATCTCCAGAACAAAAAAAATTTGTTGGGTGGACATAATGATAAGTTTATATGCTAAATCTCATATGTTTTCCTCACTTGGTTACTGAGATATGGAATTTTATATTGGGGCAGAAAAAAGTAAACAGACTATAGTCTTTGACTGCATTGTGAAACAATCTCTCAAATTGTTGAGACCAATATTTTTTAGTCTTTCTTTTTGCTTCAAGGAGTTTAGGATACAGAGGCTCAAATCGACAACGAGCTGCGGAAAAGTTTTAATGGGAATAAAACGAGAAAGAGGGGAAAGAGAAGGATAATATACTTATAACTGGTTGAAACAGAATAATTGGAATAGAAGGAAATAAATAAATAATGATTTAAGGAGTTACCACAAAAAGAAATGAGAGAGAGAGAGAGCGAGAGAGAGAGAGAGAGAGAGAGAGAGAGAGAGAGAGAGAGAGAGAGAGAGAGAGAGGAAGAAAGAAAGAGAGAGAGAGAGAGCAAGAGAAAGAAAAAGGTGAATGAGGGAAAAGATGATAGCGTGAAAGGAAGAGAGAGGAAGAGAGAGGAAGAGAGAGGAAGAGAGAGGAAGAGAGGGATATGGGGGGGGGGGAGAGAGAGAGAGAGAGAGAGAGAGAGAGAGAGAGAGAGAGAGAGAGAGAGAGAGAGAGAGAGAGAGAGAGAGAGAGAAATTATCTGAGTGATGATTGACTGATCTTCTTCTTCTTTTCGTTCATCCGGAGTGTTTTTTCAGATGTGATTGCGGTGTGTCTGTTATGCGCCCTTGGGCCGAAACCCGTAGGCCAACACATCCGACTACAGCGTGCTTTTTTGACCAGGTAGCATTCCTGGGGATTGACTGATCTAGGAACCGACATCACAGCATTCGGGGCATTCCCATAAGCACTCCGTCCCCATCCTCAGCAGCCGGCGAAGAGTTCCAACACCAATAAAACCAGTAGTAATCTGATTGTATGTCCGTCTCGCCTTTCCTCTGCGCGTCGATCGTCGGCCATATCCCCTCGTCACTCCTCGCTGCCTCATTCTTGCCAGACCATGATGATCCATTTGCTCCTCCGAGGTGTACACGTGCTTCCACAAAGCCGCAACCACGTCTGCCTTGTGATGCATCAATACTCCACCAAGTTTTGCAGAGCCAGCCAATCTGTCCGCCTGTTCAGTCCTCAGCACACCAGCATGTTCCGGAGAAAAGATCCAGGTGTTGCTTGCCACCCGTGACCTCCGAAGCGAAGCAAGCCACTCTGCACGAAGCATGCCTGTCCTCACCTTCCTCAGCATGCTTTCTGAGTCAGTTACAATCACGATGTGTGTGTGTGTGTGTGTGTGTGTGTGTGTGTGGTGTGTGTGTGTGTGTGTGTGGGGGGGGGTATTCTCGATCCAGGGGAAAGCTGCAGTGACCGCCTCCATCTCCATTCTTAAGCTAGATGTTGTGGTATCATATGCCAGGCTCTCCTCCACCAAACGTCGGCATTAGCTTTTTCTATGAATCTCCAGGCACTTCTCCTACCTCTCGACACCGAACCATCTGTGTAGATAATCACATCACCCGAGCGAGCATTATCCTGAATTAGTTGCTGGATTTCCACTTCAGTGTCCCCTGCTGGCCACTTCCTGCACTCCCGGCTCAATGTGATTATAACTCTGCACAAGTCTGACTGCTCCGCTGGCACTCTGACCCACTCATCTCCTCGTCTAATGTTCTCCAATATACACACATGTCTGATCGTATCCTCCGCCTGAGCCATCCATGATTTCCCTCTTATAAGCCACTGACTCTTAACTGCGTCCAGCGCCTCATGCAAAGGGTGATCTGTGTCTGCAGCTACTCTGAGGTATGCCTTCGCCTGCATCACCTTGAGCCTACCTGCAACAGTCGGCAGACCAAGGATGTAATGCATACACACTACTGGGGTGTCTCTGGTGTATCCCAGAATGACCCGCATAGCTTCGTTCTGCATGCGCTCTAGCTTCACCAGTTCTGAGCTAGAGCAAGAGAAAGAAAAAAGAGGAGAGAGAAACTGAGAGAGGGTGAATAAGAGAAAACGATGAGCGAGAGAGAGAGAGAGAGAGAGAGAGAGAGAGAGAGAGAGAGAGAGAGAGAGAGAGAGAGAGAGAGAGAGAGAGAGAGAGAGAGAGATGTCTATAAATGAATCAATAATACGTAGTTTGCTCGCCAGTTTTACCGCACTCAGAAAGCAAAAGTGGATGCCTGAGAGAAGAACGTTGCGGCTGTGATAATACTCACTCACACACTTGAAGCTCTCGCTCTGTGGCTCGATTGATGGAACTAATTCTAATATTTCTGCTGTGTTGACACAATTTGGCTCTATGAGGCCAGACGACTCCAAATGACAGAGCACCGACTGTAAACGCACGGTTCAGTTAGCAGGGAGTTAAGCTTGCCAAGGCCCACAGCGTCTATGTTGTAATTTCATAGCCTGTCGTGGATCTCCATGCTGAAGTGGTTAAACCGCTGCCTAGCCTTTTGAAGTTTGTGGGTTCTATTCCCGACTCATTCATTCGGTTCACGAGTGCAATTTTCTTGGCGACGCCTGAGAGTGGTCGCTGGAGCTACGGAGTTCGTGCTTTGTGGGGAGCTTTCGGCAGGCCGCATTACGGAAAGAAAGCCAGCCCTATGTGATAAAACCCGGTGCAGTGAAGTCGATCATCTTGACCTCAGACTTTGTTTGTTTCATGCCTTTATTCTTTCTGTCAGAGACATATCTAAGGAAAAATACAGAAGTCACAAAGAATACGTTGCCCGCTTTATTGCCTTGCATATTTTGCTGCATCTCGTCAGATGCATACTGCAGAGTTATATAGCATATGAAGTGAATAAATGAAATATGCGTACTTGTGGATGAAATACTTAAAACACATAGCCATTGATATTGTTCGAATGTGTTACATTAGTTATTCACACGGTAATCTCAAATTCAAAATAAAACCCTCTGTTCGAACAAACCTGGCTGATGCCGCCTAATTGTCAATGTCTTGTTGTATTTGAGCAATCGTTTACATATTATATTCATTGCATTTGTATAGATTTCCTCTTATTGACCCTACCATGTCCGTGTTTATGGTGTAGGTGTTCGTGAACCGCAGAAGAACGATATATCGCCATTCAGGGCCATCGTGTTATTTGTATCTTCCCAATGTCAACGCTCAGTGAATGTATATTTACACTATAATACGCGATCACGTGATTGTGCGCCATGTTTGGTCCACACCTACGTTTTGTTTGGCACTGAATCAATTAATTTATGATTTTTCTGGCCATGTTAAATCAGATGTTAAGCAATTCTGTGTATCCCCAGTCTTATATTGCCACATTTAGGTCTACGTAGCCGAAAGGATAATACCGCTCCTGCGCTAAACTCCCGGTGCGCTAATGGTCGGGGTGAGGTTTATTCCCTACGCCAGTGGTTCTCAACCGGTGGGGAATTCTCCCCCCCCCCCCCCAGGAGGGAATTTTGGGGTTTCCAGGGGGGTGGGGGGTGGGTGGGAATGAAGACCATTTCAAGATTGCGTTACTACAAGAACCGATTACTTGATCTTGTTTTTCCCTTCATACTTTACAGTTCTGTACATCTCACCCTTCTAAAATTCATTTTATAAAGTAAGTAGACCCACCCACAAATCACGTTTTATGTGGACGTCTAGACTTGTTTTAGTATGTGCTATTAAATTTAGCTTCAATTATTACGTATACTGTGTAAGGGCATGGGGAAATTTTTAGGGGGGAAATACGAAAGGGGGGAATGACGTTCTAAGAATATGATGAGGGTGGGGGGGGGGGATGACGTCCTAAAAATATAGTGAAGGGGGGCACGGGCCAGAAAAGGTTGAGAACCACTGCCCTACGCCCATCACATGGACTTCAAAGTTGACTTCTCGTTCAGAAATCAATGGCAAACTAGTGAACGTAAAATTTCCTATAAAATATACCCGGTGTTGGGGTTTATCGCAACGTCCTGCAAAAGATATTGGATTTTGTAAAATATCCAAATGTAAAAGTCTTGGTAAGACAGTGGGTAGACAATTGTCTGCCGACTCGGGGCTGACGGGTTCGAATCCGCATCAAGGTGGACTATTTTAACATTGATCTGGGTTCCCATAGTGACTCAACTTAACATTGGTACAAGAAATGTTTTGGGTAGTAAAATCTATCGGCGGGTTATTGACGATATCACCCACGGGGCACCGACTGGTTAATGGGCGTAGCACCATATATCCAACAAACCTTAAAATATGGACACGGGACATTTGCTTAGTTATGTCCAGACGTGAGTAGCGGGTGGTCGAGGGTCAAAACCTCCGCCTTAAACATCGCGTGACCTGATTCGATCCTCTTTAAGGGTGGGAATTTATTTATTTATTGTTGTAATTTCCAGGTCTGTATACCACGTGGCCCCGAACTGGGTCAATTGCCCTTTTCCTCCTCCAGGGGTGGGGGTGGGGGTGGGAAGGACTCACCCGTCACACACTAACATTTTTATATCTGTCGTAATAAAAGCAAAAACAACCATCTTCAAATGTGATAAATCGGTATTGTCACATCTCCCCGCCACCCGTTTCTCATAAATTTATTACGGCTACTCATTAATGTGTTTATCAGATCGTGAGGGGCGCGGGACCGGTGAAACTGAATGCTCGCGAGTACTATTAATCAGGCGATAATCTGCGCGGAGTTGGCGATTGATTGTGGTATTAAAATAATCGGCGAGTTCGCTAATGAGAGAAAAAAAATCATGAAAGAAAGAATACGTCAGTGTCCCTGGCACGGTTGAGTCAGCGATTAATCCCTACGGTGCCATTCCAGAGGTATCAGTCGCCTTGAGGTCATTAAAATAACGTGAGAAATACTTCATGGGTATTGATTGGTGTGCGTAGAAGTAATAAGAAGATGCGGGGATCAGAGGAATAATTAAATTGTATAGGCCAGCAGGATTCGAACCTGCCGCCTTCAAGTGACGAGAGCGCCTTGCTGAGGAAATACGTGTAGTTACCTGTGAATTTAAGAATGGCGAAGGTTTAAGAGGTTCAGGAGGAAGGTTTCTCGTTCCTGTTTATACAAATACACACATATATTCTCTGCTGCCTGCCTGTCTGTCTGCCTGCCTGCCTGCCTGCCTGCCTGTCTGTCTGTCTATCTGTCTGTCTGTCCCTCATGTGACAAGTTTTCAGATATGCTTTCCCTAGCCTTTGACTGTCCCCAGTCTACCTCCAAGACAGTAGGGTTGTTTATCGCTTCGTCTGATCCTACTCCTTAACCTGTCCAACATAGGAGACCCTACCAGTTGCTGCGCTACCGCCTGTATAGCTCTTGGGGTTATTGAAACACGCAAGCCTCTCTATCACTACAAGGCGAATACACGGCAGAAGGGGTGCAGGGATTCCATCAAGGTAACTTCAGCACCGGGCACAAATACCACAACCTCTCAGGCACGCATCTCCCTCGTGGCTGTACAAAAACTAACGCAGGTCCAGCATACTGACCCCAGACCCTTTGCGGTCCCAGAAATCATCGAGTGACTAAACATCCCTTTGCGGGGGTCACACGACAGTGACATATCGGCCGAGAGAATACACTGGACAACGGATGTGGGAAACATACTACCCACAACCCTGCTATCCATCCTCTTCTTGTCTCTTAGAATCCCAGGGCCTCTCCTCACGCGCTGCCTGGTCGTGGCCCATACCTCACTGCTGACCCAGTTACTGTCATTTCCTCCTGGTGCTGTTAATTGAACTGTTCCTTAATGGCAGACCACGTCTGAGGTCATTCGTTTATATTATCATATTAATAGCCAGGCTTGTATTTGGGCGCGGTAGTTCATATTAATCTCGGTGTTGCTTAACGTACGCGTGAGAGTGTGTACGTGTGTGAGAGTATGTATGCGCTTGTGAATGTATGTGTGTATGCGAGCGTGTGAATGTGTGTGTGTGTGTGTGTGTGTGTGTGCGTGTGTGTGGTGTGTGTGTGTGTGTGTGTGTGTGTTGTGTTTGGATCTATACGCCCAGTTTCCGTTCTGTTTTTTTTCCCACTCTGTTTGTTGAGTTTTACTCTTCTTTAGTTTGTCTGCGTGTCTGTTTGTCGGCCTATCTATTTATTTGTTTATGAGATAGAATTGTTTCTACTCCTGCCGTCTGTCTATTTCTCAGTCTTTCTGTCCAGCTGTTAGTATGCACGCCTGTTGTCTGTCTATCTGTGTCTGTCTGCCTTTATGGCTATTTTGTTGTATGACCGGTCTGTCTGTCTGTATCTCTGTCTCTTTCTGTGCCTGTTTGTGTCTGTCTATTTCTGTCTCCATGCGTGTCTGTCTGTATTTGTCTGTCTTTCCTCTGTCTGAATTTTTGTTTGTTTATCTGTCATTCTAATCTGACTACTTATCCATCTACCTGTTTGTCTCTTATCTACCCGTCTGTCTGATCGCCTGCCTGCCTGCCTGCTCGTCTGCCTGCCTGTCTGCTACTCACCCGTCTCCTTGTCTGTCTCTTTATCAGCCTGAATGTCTTTCTGCCTGCTTAATTGTGTCAATTAAATGTAATGAATGAATTACACAGAAAACGCGATGTAGAATATGAACTTTACTAGAACCAGAGTACAAGTAACACAATTGACGTTACGGCGCAAGCCTTCGTCAGCACAGAATAAACAAACACAAAACTACACAACTACATGGAAAATACTACATGAGAATATCAATATAAATGTCACGTATCTGTATCCTTGTTGTGGCTGGATATATCTTTCAAACCAACAGCGTTTATAATGACTTACTTACTCTTCTTGATATATTCAATATTATTCTCAGGAATCTCATTTCCGCTGAACATAAACTTGCCGGGGAAATCACAAGCAGCCAATAGGGTCGAGGATTACTGCCACGTTCCGTAAAGGACATCCAACTTTTTGCCTCTAAAATACAGGACATGCAACCTCTTGCCTCTAAAATACAGGGAATGCAATCTCTTGCCTCTAAAATACAGGACATGCAACCTCTTGCCTCTAAAATACAGTACATGAAACCTCTTGCATCTAAAATACAGACATGCAACCCTTTGCCTCTAAAATACAGAACATGCCACATCTTGCCTCTAAAATACAGGACATGCAACTTTTTGCCTCTAAAATACAGGACATGCAATCTCTTGCCTCTAAAATACAGGACATGCAACCTCTTGCCTCTAAAATACAGGACATGAAAACTCTTGCCTCTAAAATACAGGACATGCCACATCTTGCCTCTAAAATACAGGACATGCAACCTCTTGCCTCTAAAATACAGGACATGCAACCCATTGCCTCTAAAATGCAGGACAGGCAACCTCGTGCCTCTAAAATACAGGACATGCAACATCTTGCCTCTAAAATACAGGACATGCAACCTCTTGCATCTAAATTAAGCCGTTATAAAAGCATGTTTACCATTTGAGAAACCACAGTTAAACTTTACACGCATCTCTGGATGAAACAGGTAGATGTAAATTAACCCTGCCAAGGTTTAACGTTTAAAACCGACTGCCATCTCGATGAAACTAATTCGCACACTGATTAAACTGTCTACCTGTTGTACACCGCTGGATCACACAAGAACATATATTTATACTCAGCTCTAGTGACAACGGTTTATGGGGAAACATGATCGCCCACACCTTTCAACAGCTAGCGCAACAAAGGAAGAAGAAGTAGTGGAAGATAAACTCTACGGATCACTGAGTGAAGTTAAAAAAAAAAACAGTTCCATTCATATGGCTGAATCTATATAGCGCTCGCACTTAAAATTCCGGTCTGATGGTGTCGAGATAGCCCGTTCAACCCCTACATCGGTCATTTGGACAAAAATGTTGACTTCTCGTCCTTGAATTGGGGACGTAAATTACAAGTAACCCTAAAGTCGGTGTGGTTGCGCTAAATGGCGAGGGACACTGTTAATTGAAAAGGCTAATCCACACGCAGAAATCATTCCAGCACACTGCAAGTAGTAGCACGTTGTTAAACTACGCTTGAGATCTAAGGCAGCGAACGTAACAAAACAAAACAAAATACAATAGACAAGATTGCAGATATAGACACATTTCAAGCGAACGAAAGAAGAAGTAGAAGAAGAAGAAGAAGAAGAAGAAGAAGAGGAAGAAGAAGAAAGGAAGGAGGAAGAAAGAAGAAGGAAGAACAAGAGGAAGAGGAAGATAAGAAGGTAGAAGAAGAAGCGCCACAGCGTCTTTCTCCAGCATATCTCCATTGGAACTCAATTTCTTCTGTTACTTTAAGCGAGTCCTGTCCACTTGTCAACTGAAACGTTTCATTTCGCCATTATGGAAAGCAACCTCGAAACAGTCACCCTTCTGTCTTGTTTCCCGTTATTGCTAGAAAGTTCAAACCGCCATTAAGTCCGAAGGAATGAAGCGTCTTGGGAGGCACTCAGAGAATATAAAAATGCGAGAAAACTCCCAAATGAAATCGCCACTAACTGTGGCCAATGAGTAAGGGAAATTCGAAGGACATGTTGATTTAATCTCAGGCAGTATGACGTTCATTTAGAGAAATACGGTATTTTTATATTCACCCACTTTAAGAGCCGGATCCATTCTGCCTCTTGATGTCTGCAGGTTTTCCCCGGACTTCTGATTTATGTCCAGAACATCCCGGATGCCTGGTCGAGGGATGTCCCGATCCACTCACTTGATGATCTTTTCCTACTTTAATTATAAGATTACTCACTCTGTCCTCTTGGGGATCGGGCCATTTCCCTATCTGTCCATCCTTGAATTCTCATCCGTCACTCGTTATGCTATCTTTACAGATTAAATACCTAGTTTTTTTTTGTTTTTTCTCTGCCTGTCTCTTTTCTCAGTGCCTTCCTCTGAATTCCTGTTGCTTTCCCTTATTATATCAACGGGTTCCATGGCTTCTGTTTTATATTGGTGTCCTTGTTTCCTTTTTTCACACTGCATGCTTCTTTATTATGCTGGCCTTTGTGGGCGTTTGTCTGTTTATTATATCTCTTATTACTGTTTTTCTTTATTATCAATAGTTTGTATTTTATATTGGTGTCCTTGCTTGCCCTTGTTGTTGTTGTTGTTGTTGTTTTCTATTTGCATGTCTTTATTGTGTTTGCCTTTGTAGGTGTTTGCCTGTTTATTATTTCTCTGAACTTCTATTGCTCTTCCTTATTATGTAAACGGCTTCTATTTTATTTTGGTGTTCTGGTTTGGGTATGTTTTTGTTCTTTCACTCAGCGTGTGTCTTTAATGTGTTTGCCTTTGTAGGCGTTTGCTGTTTATTATTTATCTTACTATTGTTTTTCTTCTTATCAATGGTTTGTATTTTATATTGGTGTTCTTGTTTGCCCTTGTTCTTGTTTTCACACTCTGCATGTGTCTTTAATGTGTTGTTCCTTTGTGGGTGTTTGTCTTTTCAATATTTCTCTGAACGCAAGTTGCTTTTCTTTATTAAATAAACGGCCTCTATTTGGTGCTCTTATTTGGTCATATTTTTTTTTTCGCACTGCACGTGTCTTTACTGAATTGCGCCTTTGTGGGTTTTGGTCAGTTCATTATTTCTCCGAATTCTTGTTGTTATTCCTTAATATATCACTGGCTTCTATTTTATATTGCTGTTCTTGCTTCATAAAAAATTGCTTCACTCTATATGTGTCTTTATTGTGTTCCGCCTTTGTGGGCGTTCGTATGTTTATTTCTCTGAACTCCCGTTTCTTATGCTTATTATATCAACGGCTTTGCTGAGAAGAGGTCACGAAATGCAACAACCAATGTAAATATAACACACAATATCGATAAGTAATGTAAATATAAGATATAACAACTACAATCAATGTAAATATAACACACACACACAATCTACAATCATTGTGACGATAACATAATATAAATATAACGCAGAAGAAGAGAAACATTGCAAACATAACACAGAAGAACGCAAACATAACGCAGAAGAACGTAAACACACACTAGAATAGCACATCAATGTAAATATAACATAATGTAAATGCAACATAAAAATGACAATCAATGTAAATATCAGATAAGGTACATGCAACATACAAGAACGACAATCAATGTAAATATGACACAATGTAAATGCAACACCATTGGCTCCGTGCCGTCTTGACAGACTATATTGTGCTTCAAAAAGGCATAATAACTACAATCCATGGAGGTAACGAATGTGGCTGATAAGGCCAATTCGTTTTGTAAATGTTCGTCCACAGTTGATGCATGCAAACACATGGTTATTTTCACCATCGCATACCGTCTTACGCCTCATACGCCCAGTGTGTGACCTATCTGCAATCATTTTTCTCCTTTGTCTTTATTCCATTTCTGATGTTTGCCCTCCATGCAACACGTTCAGTGGCGACTTGCTCCCAATGTGCATTATCAATGCCTGTATCAATCATGTCCCGCTTACACACATTTTTGTATCGTAGTAGAGGCCGACCCTGAGATCTCTTACCCATCTGTAATTCACCAAAAAAAGATGTCCTTTCGTATTCTACCATCATCCATCCTCCTAACGTGACCTATCCATCTAAGTCTACGAAGACTGAGCATGGAATAAACCGTCACACAACCTGACCTTTCCAATACTTCAGTATTTGTGATTTTGTCTTGCCACTTAATACCAAGAATTCTTCGTAGACACCGCATATGAAAGCTGTTTAAACGTTTCTCTTGGTGTGAGTAAGTTGACCAGGCTTCACTGCCATAAAGAAGAGTACTTAAAGAAGAAAAATGCAGCATACAAGAACGACAATCAAAGAATAAAATAAATCAACAGACCCCCAAAAATGTACTAGAAATGGCGCCAACTTTGATTGCAATCAGCATTTCCTTGTTGACGCTTGGAGATACGAACTCAACAACCCCGTGTCTGGATACAAGGCTACCCAGATCAGGAAATTACCCACCCTAAAACGGAGCCATGTGCCGCCTATCAGAAAGTGTATTCGCAAACGTAGATGATTGGAAAGCGTCTGCCCTTTGGTTTTCAAACGTTGTCGGTTGGCAGGGGCGGATTAGTTGTGACATAAGGTTGGGTTGTCGAATTATACTGTACTAAGGATGTGTAGCGTCGGCTTTCCATTGACTTCTGCCTTTTTTATACGGTGTAACTCGTCAAGACATGGGAAATAGACTTCATAGCACCGGATTTGATCTCATATAGCTCGGTCTCTTTCCACAGGGCGACCTATCCAAAGCGTTGCGCATATCACAAACTCTTTAGCTCCAGCTACGACCCTCAGAGCCTCCGAGAAAATTGCACTCGTGAACCGAATGTCGTAGCCTGGAATCGAACCGACGGTCTTCGGTCTGACGTAAGCACTTTGCCACGGAGGCTCTCACTAGCCTTTGCCCCTCCCCTTCCCCTCCTAAACTTGCATGGTAGCAGAGTGGAGAGGGTATGGTGTCTATCTACAAGTTGTGGGGTATTTATTTACATATTTATGACACATATGATTTCCAACTCAGGTCTTGGCCATTATGCTAACGGCTTGAGGCGAAGGAGCGCATTTGGGAAGGTGCAAGCCTTACCCTAGTGCGAGGAAATGCAACCAAAAGACTAAATGGCAGGGCAGAGCAGACTCTAATCATTGGTCGGCAACTGGCCTAGGATTTAAGCTCCGACAGGCCGACTGTTATAGTATTGCTTTGCTGATCCGGCAGCTTCTGCGGCTTGTCTTGTTCCAGGCGTATTGGTGTTACCTTCTTTCTGGAGTAAACTAGATAGGCCGAGAGAGGGATCAAGCTGCATGGACAACTCATGGTTTCTACGATTCAGCCCAGGTATTGTGCGATGGAGAGGTATAACTCCATCCCTGGTCCCCGCCATGGGTTGTAGTTATTATGCCATTTTTGAAGCACAATGTAACAAACTATCGTCTGTCAAGACGGCAAGATGCCAGTAGTATCTCCTGTCCCACATAATCAACCCACTTCATTTCAACGACCACCACGAATCAACCCACTTCATTTCAACGACCACCACGAATCAACCCACTTCCTATCAATGGCCGCCACGAATCGACCCACTTCCTGTCAACGGCCGCCGCCAAGTGGTTTGGCCCAACATCGCTGTTTGGATATTACCAACTATCTCTATATCTGGGCGTGACAACACGGAGGCTTAAGACTCCATACACCTCTAGTAGTGTCTGCTATGTGACTACCTGACCTTACTTTGCCTTCCGGCTCCAGGTGGACCAGTCTCATAGTAGACAGACTACTGTTTCATTAGACCCAACCCCGTACTTTAGTGATCGTATGATGTGGTGAATCATGATCGCCTACTATAATCGGCATGGCACATGGCTTAGCTGATGACTATGCCGATTGTTGTCGCTGTTGTTGCTGTCGCTGTTGTCGCTGTTGCTGTTGCTGTTGCGTTTGCTCACTTTGAACTCAAGCGTAGTCCATAAACATGCTATTACTTCTAGTACACTAGACTGATTTTTGTGTGTGAATTAGCGTTCCCTGTTACCAGTGTCCCTCGCCATTCATAACCCACCCCGACTTCAGAAGTACTTGTAATTTACGCCAAGGACGAGAAGTCTACATTTTAATCCAGCTGACTGATGTAGGGGTTGGTTAGTTAGTTAGTTAATTAGTGAGTGAGTGAGTGAGTGAGTGAGTTAAGTTAGTTAGTTAGTTAGTTAGTTGGTTGGTTGGTTGGTTGGTTAGTTAGTTAGTTAGTCGGTCGACTGATCATCCTCATTGCACATCAAAACATTCACTCCATAAGTGCTCGGATCCTTTCCTTAGTAAACCCCGCACCGTGTGGTGGCTCACGACACCAGTTCTGTGTTGGTTTATTAATCTTCTTTGGCTTCCCGCGTAGTGTTCTTGTTTGGCCACACCTCTTTTGATTTGCTGTTCTCTCAGTCTGACCATGGTTGTAGATTCACAGTCATCACTTGGGTAGCGCAAAAGTCTTACTTCTCGTAGAGCAGTGGTTCTCAACCTTTTTTGGCCCGTGCCCCCCTTCACCATATTTTCAGAACGTCATTCCCCCCCCCCTCACCCCTTCCTATCAAAAATTTACCCCCTGCCCCCCTTCACCGTATTTTCAGAACGTCATTCCCCCCCCCCCTTTTTTTCATATTTCCTATCTAAAAATCCCCCCACCCCTACGCAGTATACGTAAAAATGGAAGGTAAATTTAATAGCATATACTAAAACAAGTCTAGACATCCACATAAAACATGATTTGTGAGTCTACTTACTTTATAAAATGAATTTTAGAAGGATGAGACGTACATAACTGTAAAGTATGAAGGGAAAAACAATATCAAGTAATCGGTTCTTGTATTAACGCGATCTTGAAATAGTTTTCATATTCCCCCCCCCCCCCCCCTGGAAACCCTAAATTGCCTCCCTGGGGGGGGGGGGGAATTCCCCACCGGTTGAGAACCACTGTCGTAGAGCATTCAATATATCAGCCTGGTCTAAGCCTCGTTTGCCCTCCAAAGTAGCCTTACCAGCAAACCTGTCAGCCTGCTCATTTCCTTGTACACCCGCATGCCCTGGAACGAAAGTGAAACTAATCTTTGCCAGCCTTAACCCGCTATCATCTCATCAGCATACCGGAAGTTTAAGAACGAGAGTTTATCCATTCGGCCATTTTGCCTTCCGTCACCTTGGACGAAGAAGCATACCTTGCACGAATGCGTGCCGAAGTGGGATACACTGACCTGTGAGGTGCCTATCTAGGTTAAGAAAATAACGTTTTGTGCAATAAGTCACTGTCCTTGACAGTTAGAAAAAGAGCTCTTGCATGTTGCATAGAACCAGTTTTAGAACAGGCTGCGAATTCTGGGCAATTAGTACGACTGGGGCAAAAAAACATCCTTGGAAACCTTGGAGATGATGTTTATAGAAGAATGCTGAAAATTAATTGGACAGCCAAAATGACCAATCATGACGTTTTAATGGAAGGTGGGTCGCAAAGACAACTTATCACAAACATCAATAAGAGGCAGTCATCATTTTTGGCAAGGTTTATGAGAAGACGAAAACTGGAGCATGTTGTGACAACGGGAAAGATTTGCGGAAAGAGAGATAGAGGAAGTCAGCGGAGGACGATTCTCGACAGTCTTACGGCATGGCACCGCAGGGAATCAACACACACCTTGACTCATGACGTCGGAGATAGTAATTTTTGGAGAGGCATGATCGCCCATGCCAGCCGGCAAGGCACTGGATGATGATGAACTAGGAGTGGCGCACACCCTTCCAAAGAATGACCAAGAAGAAGAAGAAGAAGAAGGAGGAGGAGGAGTAGGAGGAGGAGGAGGTGGAAGAAGAGGAGGAGGAGGAGGTGGAAGAAGAGGAGGAGGAGGAGGAGGAGATATATATTGACAGCACTGGTATGCTTGCTACTTGCTTGCGTTCGGTGGCTGTGAACTTCAGCGCGAAGTCCTGTATGTCGGATGAAGACATCCTGTTGTCCAACATCAGTGTGATGTCATACAGGACCTGAGTTTTGCGTGAGTATCCGTTGTCCCATGTCTGGCTGATTGGTGTGCAGACTGGTGGTTCCTCGCCGTACAGGCAGACACTCTCCGACTTCGGAAGAATCAGCGATCCTACTGAAGTTAGCCAGGATCCCGAAGGAACCTATTGCCCAGGACGCACGACTAGGACGTGTTAGTAGGTCTTGGCCAGTATACAACCTGGCCCTGGTGCCTTGGAAACACCTCTGCGTCCCCAGCACTGGTATGAAACTTGCAGCCATTTGAATTAGACGCGAGAGTGGAATCTCTTAGCCATGGGGGACACAACCCCAACAGAGCTTCGGGAAATCAATGAGCAGGGGACAATAGTGACAACAAAAGGAATCTAGCGCAATTAGGAAGAAATAGATGAGAGTGAACAAGGCAGGCCTGAACAGGCATCGATTGGGCGCAGGTGTTGGGGGATGTCTGTCTTTATTAGGGACGCTTTTCTTGGCTCTCATTGTCACATGCAGATATTACACACTATTGATTGTGTTTGGGATTAGAATGTTATTGTAACTTGTTCTATACCATACGCCGATCAGGTTCTATGTGACCAAACCATTTTCATCTTTCATAATTAGATTTGATAGACGTTCCGGTTTTCCGGGACAGTTCTGGTTTTTTAATTAAATAATTCACTGTCCCGAAAGATTCTTTCGGGGCGTTCATGATGAAAGTGATGATGATGATGGTGATAATGAATATGGTAATAATGATGATAATGACAGTTGTGATGATGACGATAATGATGGTGATAATGATGATTATGATGACAGCTATGATGATGATGATGTTGATGATGGTGATAATGATGATAATGATGGTGATGGTCATGATGATTATAATGATAATAATGATGTTGATGATGATGATGATAATGATGATGTTGATGATTATAATGATAATAATGATGTTGATGATGATGATGATAATGATGATGTTGATGATGATAAAGGTGGTGATGATGATGATGGTGAATATGATGATGGTGAATATGATGAGATGATGATGATGATATCGATGATGATGATGATGATGATGATAAAAATAGTGATGGTCATGATGACGACGATGATGATGATGAGTGGCAACATTAATGTTTGTAACATCTCCTTCAGAGCTATACGCTTTCGATATTAACTTCATGTTCCCCGTCGAACATTGTGCGGGACTCTGTTGGCACATGACATACCTGAAGAAAGGTGAAGAACACATTTCCAAGCCAGGTATAATCTCAACCCTTCCGTGCGTGATGGGCTGAAACATCATTAGGTACATCCTAATATGCTTCTTCCCCGAAGTGAAGTTTCAGTATTGGGTACCAGCCTTGCATATCCCGGTAGTTGGTGAGCTTGGCGAGGGGAAGAGGGCTCTGCTTCGTCACTTCCACTGTAGCACTTGGTCACTTCAGTTACCATCCTTCGTCACTTGCACTGCAACTCTTCGTAACTTCCACTTCAACTCTTCGTCACTTCAGTTGCCATCTTTCGTCACTTCCACTGCATACCTTCATCACTTCAACTGCCATCTATCGTCACTTTCACTGCAAATCTTCGCCACTTCAATTACCATGCTCCGTCAGTTCCACTACAACTCTTCGTCACTTGCACAGCCACTCTTCGTCACTTGCACTACAACTCTTCGTCACTTCCACTTCAACTCTTCGTCACTTCAGTTGCCATCTTTTGTCACTCTCACTGCAAACCTTCGTCACTTCAATTACCATCTTTCGTCACTTGCACTGCAACTCTTCGTCACTTCCACTTCAACTCTTCGTCACTTAAATTGCCATCTTTCGTCACTCTCACTGCAAACCTTCGTCACTTCAATTACCATCTTTCGTCACTTGCACTGCAACTCTTCGTCACTTCCACTGCAACTCTTCGTCACTTCAATTACCATCTTTCGTCACTTGCACTGCAACTCTTCGTCACTTCCACTTCAACTCTTCGTCACTTCAGTTGCCATCTTTCGTCACTGTCACTGCAAACCTTCGTCACATCAATTGCCATCCTTCGTCACTTCCAGTGCAGCTCTTCGTCACTTCAATTGCCATCTTCCTTCAGTCCCCCTACAACTCTTCGTCACTTTCACTGCAACTCTTAGTCACTTCAGTTGCCATCCTCCGTCACTTCCACTGCCGCCATTCGCCACTTAAAACAACCCTGTCACTCATTCCGAAAACAGGCCCCTATTATTACAGTCGGTCTGGCGGAGGTAGCGCGACCTTGTCGACGCGCGTCTGATCCCATTATTCGACCCCTACAAAGGATCGCGGCAAGCACACACACTGTGCTCTCAGCAAGGACAGCAATAACACTGAGTACGTGAGTACGTTTTCCCCTCTGTGCAGGCCGACAGCTCCAAACGTGAGCGGTTCTGTAACAAACGAGGTGCACGTGAATGCCACGCGCTGCTACATGATGAGCCTGGGATGTTTATTTTGCTCGGGGCAAGGATATTTCCAGGCGCGTTCCTTAAGAGCGTCTGTGACCTGTCGAGTTTTAAGAAAATAAACAAAATAGACAGTTTTTAATGCGTATTTCTTCTTGTTCGTCTTTTTCTTCTTATCCTTGTTCTAGATTATGTTCTTGTTCTTCTCTCCCTCCTCTACTTCTACTATCTCCGCCTTCTTCTTCTTCTGCTATCTCCGCCTTCTTCTTCATCAGCCTCCCTCTCTTCCTCCCCCACCTTCTTCTTCTTCCTCCTCCTCCCTCTTTTCTCACCCCTCTCCACTTCTGCCTTTTCCTCCAACTCTTCCTTCCTCCACCTTCTTCTTCTTCCTCCTCCCTCTTTTCTCACCTCTCTCCACTTCTACCTTCTCCTCTAACTCTTCCTTCCTCCTCTCAAGCTCTACTTCAGCCTTCACCTTTTTGTCCTCTTTGTTCTTCCTCCTCCTTACACACTTCCTCCTCTTTGTCATATTATTGTTCTGACTTGCTCACTTCTTTTGTATTTTTGTAGCATGCTTGCCATTACGTAGGTCTCCACATTCTCTTTCTCTCTCTCCCCCCCCCCCCTCCTCCCTCCATTCAATTAAAATAAAGTAACTATAACGAACTCACATCCCTGCCCTAGATTAATAAATAATCATGTGACAAAATAAGCAACATTTGGAGTATTAATCTGAAATTAATATCGCTTACATGCATACATATTCAATCATGTTCTAAGTCACAATATGTGTAATATGCAAACTGTCAAACTTGGCTCTGTGCAATAAATCACCAAACGGTTTGACACTCGTGAAACCCTGCTATTCTATCAAGATACACAAATCCCCACATAAAGATAAGTGGTTATTGCCCTTGTAGTAGTAACTCGATTGTGTTCTTTTTCCTCGATGCGCAAAAAATAAAATAACACAACAAAAAACAGTAATATAATAATATTTATATGACAAAAACTTCGGCACATAACACTTGAATATGGCTTGCAGCAGCTTGTTTGTTGAATAATCACCAACTAGATTTATGATAATTCTTAGAAAAGCTGTTTGAACACCAGATGTTGATATTACTTAACATTGCCACGGAGCTGTGATGTTTTCAATTTGTAGAAAGTTTACGTCCTAATTCATTTTGGTGTTTTAGTTTTCGAGAAGCGGCTTGCCGAGTGGCTTGAATGATGGCTTTTCCTTCGGTAGACCCTAGTTCCAATCCTCTATAAGGTGTGGATTTTTTTCTGCGCGGGGGCAAAAAGAAAACCCTAACCTGCACAGTTCGCGGCGACTTCACTAGCCAGGCGGCCTTAATTCCTCAGGCGCAAGACCTCCCTGCCCTACACAGCAAGGTACTATAGGCAGTAGATGACAGTTTGACAGTTGACAGTGATAGTTTTCTAGGTACTTGTAGTCTCATTCTGTGGTAGAAGAGGCAGTGGTCGATCGGCACGAAGATGGACACGGGCACTGAGCAGACACCTTTGGGTATGCATGAGGCAGGAGATCTGGCCAGAGATCGAGAGGCTTTTCGACTCCTCGTGGTGGGAGCAACTTTCTGCGCATGACCTGTGGATTAGGGGTTAGTGACACGCAGTTTCATAATTCCTCGACTTATCGAGTCGAGGCTTCGAAATGAGCCGCGGTAGATTTGCAAGTAGAGCGCTTTGCGTTGATTTCGCTGGTATCATCATCATGTGCCATGCCGATAAGCGTAGGCGGTCATGATTCGCCATCTCACTTGATCACCAGAGTCGTGGATCAGCTCAATATTCTTGTCTCGACCATGCCACGTGACAAAGACATTCAGGTATTTATTTTTCTGCCTTCCCCTTGTTCTTTTCCCCTCAACCTTGCCTAGTTGTCACCAATTTCTCCAACTGTATTTCTTTTCATAACGTGTACAAAAAATTGTGACTGTCTATGTCTAAATTCTGTAAATTAGTTTAAGGTTTTCATCTGTTTCTTGTTGACTTGGTCATTCGGTTTTTCTGTCTGTCCATAGTATTCTTTGAATTGTCCTCAGAAACCACATTTCTGCGGCCATCAGTTGTTTTTAGCTGATCTGCTCATTGCCCACGCTTCAATCCATGCAAAAGTTCAGGTTCTATGTAGCACCTCAACACTCTTTTACTCGTTGCAAATGACGTCTTTTTATTGCCTAGTAAGTCACAAGCACTTTCTTCTTAATCCCGTATACTCTCGCAAGTAACGTGGCGTGTGCGAGAATCGGTGGCGGTTCTAGCCTCGTCGGTAACTTACGGAGTATGTGAGCCGGTCGCTCAGAAAGCAATGTCAAACTACTGAGCGTAATCTTGCTAAGAAATCAACAATCAGCTGATAGATGCTGATGTTGACAACGATGTCCTGTAGCGGATATGCGAACACACACACACACACACACACACACACACACACACACATACACACAAAAGTCACAAGCAGCCAATTAATGCTGGAGCTACCTTCAACGTCCTGTACATGAAACAGAATCGCCCAGGTCTTCTGCACATTTCATGAGGTTGGATTGATCCAGGTGCCACATAGATTTGAAAAATGAAATCTTACAACTTTTAGTCGAACCCCGGAACACTGCGTTAGTATTTGCGAACACTATAATATTTGAGATTAGATAATCGCTGCCCGTGCGTTCATTGTAAATGGCATAAACGCACTTAAATGTATATGAATATGTCACCAGGTGACATGTTGTGGTAGGCAGGGGTTCAGTGTCTTCCCTAGTCAACCATCTCCTGTGTTGTTGTTGCTGCTGTTGTTAAGCCTGTCTGGTTATTGTCCGTGATGGTGATGTTTCAGTTTCTATGACTGTGATAATTCAGTTTCATTGAATGTGATACTCCAGTCTCCATGATTGTGATACTTATTTTTTTTTAAATGATTGTACTTCATAAACTTCTGTGATACTTTAATTTCTGTGATTATGATACTCCAGTTTCTAGTGGTTTCTAGTGATTATGATACTCCAGTTTCGACAATGGTTGTAATACTTCAAAGGCAGTGATTTTAATACTAAAGTTATAATATTTGTAATACTACATTTATAGTGATTGTGATACTTAAGTTTTCCAGCTAAGTATTAGTGTGTGTGTGTGTGTGTGTGTGCGTGCGTGCGTGCGTGCGTGTGTGTGTGTGTGTGTGTGTGTGTGTGTGTGTGTGTGTGTGTGTGTGTTCGTGGATGAAGATTTTATTCGAAACGCTCGCCTGTATATGTGTGTTAGGTTCCTTTCGTCAAACTGCCCATTTACATTCTGTGTTATAACATCCCTCACCAGCAATGTTTGTCATTGCCAACCAGCTCAAGTTCTTCCCTGCTGCAAGGGATTAAACTCCCACCCTTTCAAAGTCACCAAGTGTGGCAGATGTTGCTGCTACAGCATGGTTCAAGTAGCAAACAACGTGTCGCTATGTCCTGTGTAAGTGATTAATTATTTGATTGATCGATCGATCGATCGATTAACCTAAACTAACACCCTAGTGTTCACAACACACCCGGCAGAGCTGTGTTTCTCTGGGCAGATTGTTTCCGTGGCGCATCGATTGTGAATGCAGCTACCTTGTTCTTATCTCTGATCGTGTCTGCTTATCATCATCATCATCATCATCATCATGCAGCAAGTCAGCTTAGAACTGCCGTACTGATGTGTGTGTGTGTGTGTGTGTGTGTGTGTGTGTGTGTTGTGTGTGTGTGTGTGTGTGTGTGTGTGTGTGTGGTTTCAGCTTTGAGGATTTATCGATTACTTCTGGTTATGTTAGTTGTTTTCTGCAGTATCAGCGTGAAAAGATTCAGTGAAATACGCCAGGCTATGCATTACAAACCACAGGACAATTTGACATGGAGAGTAGCAGGTACAAAAGTCAGCGTGGGTTCCAGAAGTAATAATGTCTAGTTGTTGTTATCTAATGTCAAGTTATTGTTATCTAATGTCTAGTTGTTGTTATCTAATTTCTAATTGTTATCTAAAGTCTAGTTGTTGTTATCTTATATCTAGTTTTTGCTATCTAATGTCTAGTTTTTGCCATCTAATGTCTAGTTGTTGTTATCTAATGTCTAATTGTTATCTAATGTCTAGTTGTTGTTATCTTATATCTAGTTTTTGCTATCTAATGTCTAGTTGTTGTTATCTAATGTCTAGTTGTTGTTAACTAATGTCTAATTGTTATCTAATGTCTAGTTGTTGTTATCTTATATCTAGTTTTTGCTATCTAATGTCTAGTTGTTGTTATCTAATGTCTAGTTGTTGTTATCTAATGTCTAGTTCTTGTTATCTAATGTTTAGTTGTTGTTATCTAATGTCTAATTGTTATTTAATATCTAGTTGTTATCTAATGTCTAGTTATTGTTATCAAGTGTTTAGTTGTCGGTATCCAATTACTAGTTGTTATCTATTTTCTTTTGCACGCATCTTATTCCGCGCGCGTCTCCTTTCCTTAGTTCTATGTTTCTATCACAACCCTCAAATGCTTCTGGTAAAAATATATCCCAAAAAACATTCCACCAGAAACAAGGTTTAACTGATTGCCTGCCAAACAAAAAAAGCGGTCATGACCAAACAGAAATTCAAGGCAGAAAATTTGAAGTAGGGGTGTGTCACAATAATGCTTTTAAAATGGTGGCAAAAGAGTCGACTTCATTGCAACAGATATTATTCTATATGGCTCGATCTCTTTCCGCAGGGCAGCCTGCGAAAGCGTGGCACAAAACACGAACTCCGTAGCTCCAGCGACGACCTACAGGAGTCTCTGAGAAAAATGCACTCGTGAGCAGAATGTTGAAGTCCGGAATTGAACTACAACCTTTGGAATGCGAGGCGGGTGGCGTAACCTATTGGCCACGGAGACTCCCTAAAATATATCATCAGAAAAGATGGAATAGAGGAATTTGCGCTCTGTGGGGAAATATGAAGTAATATTGATTGAGGAAGACAGAGGAATACAGAGGAATACAGAGGAATACAGAGGGATACAGAGGAATACAGAGGAAACCAGAGAAAGACAGAGGAATACAGAGGAAGACAGAGGAATACAGAGGAAGATAGAGAAAGACAGAGGACAATAGAAGAAGATATAGGAAGACAGAGAAAGATAGAGGAAGAAAGGGGACGATAGAGGAAGATAGACGAATACAGAGGATAATTGAGGAAGACAGAGGAAGACAGATGACGACAGAGGAAAATAGAGGACGTTAGAGAAGATAGAGGAAGATAGAAGACATTGGAAGATAGAGGAAGACAAAGATAGAGGAAGACGTACGTGGGTGGGCAGTTGAAACAGCTGGGCAACAAATGATGGTACAGGCAACACCGACTTTATGGGAATATCGAATGATAGAGAGGCGTGGAGTGTCGTAGTCGCTGGTGTATGCTCCAGATTAGACCCGGAGTAACAGGGAAGAAGAAGAAGAAGAAGAAGAAGAAGAAGAAGAAGAAGAAGAAGAAGAAGAAGAAGAAGAAGAAGAAGAAGAAGAAGAAGAAGAAGAAGAATGTTGAAGAGGAGGAGACGTAGAAGAAGTAGAATAATAACAACAAAACCAATATGCACACATAGGACACCTAACAAGTCTATCCACACCCGTAAAACTATTTTCTTCGTTCGATTAAACATCGACAGCCCAAGAATACCAAAGCAAACATAATCATTCTCCGAGGAAACATCTGTGCTTATTCAACCCGAGACTTTTCCTCCTTTGTCACCGTCTATTGTTGTTCTGCAATCGATTGACTCGTTCCTTTGAACTTCTGATTTTTTTAAAGCATTTTTACACACGCAGGCGCTCTCGTGTACGTGTGACCTCGCTCTCTTTGTTCGTCGTGGGTGAGTCGAGGTGAGGTGTACCTGGGTGAATCATGACCCGCCGGCGACACGTGATCTCGCCTGGGACGGGCTGTCCATTTCAAGTGAATCTGGGGGGAGGATTCAAATCGCTTATTGAGAGGGTGATGTGGTAGGTGTGAGATCGAAACAACTGTTGTAATCTGTGCTGGGATGTGTTCTCTTTCTTTCTTTCTTATTTTCTTTCTTTCTTTCTTTCTTTCTTTCTTTCTTTTTTTTCCTTCGTCTTCTTATTTTTTTTTTATTTATTCATCACCCCCTTCTTCTTCTTCTTCTTCTTCTTCTTCTTCTTCTTCTTCTTCTTCTTCTTCTTCTTCTTTCCACCCCTCCTCCTCTTCATTCATCTCTCCCACGCCTCCCTCCTCGGCTTCTCCTCCTCCTCTTCCTTATCATCATCCTCCTAGCAAATGTGGAAAGTTGTAGATTCTGTTCAACTCAGTGGTGGACTGCTCGTAAACACCTCGCATTCGCCGCCTTATGTGCCCCTTCTGATCGAAACTGCGACTCAAAATCCGAATTAAAATATTGATAAATATGTTGCTTTATCAGTTGTTGATCTGGTATTGTAAATCTTCTTCTTCTTCTTCTTCGTTTATCCGGATTTTTTTTCGGATGTGACTGCGTTGTGCCTGTTTACAGCAGAGCTGCGTTCTTGCGCCGTCAGGCCGACACATCCGACTTCTGCGGGCATTTGTTGACCGGGTTAACCTTCCCGGGTATTGTAAATGATAACCATATTTCCCTTGGAGAAACCTCATTTCAAGAGTAGGAATCATATTTTAGATTGCTCAATTATACCATTACCCCTACCCCGTTCAACCTCAAAGGGAAGTTATAGTAGGTTCTATCCCTTGCTCAGATTAATCATCATGCGACTGCATCAAGACAGGCGAAGACAAGAAACAAATCGAGATATTGAAATTACAGGTAAATCAGGTTTCACAGTACCGAGACATTTGTGGAAGTCAAACGAGATTAAATGTTGCATCAAACTGAGGTGATTTTTGTTATAATCATACACGCCGGTCCCTCTACAGAGGTGCCCAGTGCACAATAAGGGAGTAGATGAGTGGTTGTTGCTGTCTTCCACTTATGCCGTTAGGCGTCTTGGGAAGAGATTATTGTGACTAGCTCCTCTCCGATTCCCTCCGTGATTTATGAGTCGTGTTTTTCTAGGATCATGTTAACCACCTACTGGTTTGCTACGCATGTCACGGATTCCTGACCTAAAAATTATATACTCGTATATATGTTGTTTTTTTTTTTTAAATTGTCGATGTAAAATTGTTCATGTAGTTGTATCGGTGTGTGTTGGTTATTTGTATGCTTAAGGCGTTGGCCACAACGTCGAGTTTGTTACTTGTAGTCATCACCATCATCATGTGCCATGCCGATAAACTTGGGCGGCCATGTTTCTCCATCTTACACGATCACCAGAGTCGTCGATCGGCTCAGTGCTCTTGTCTCGATCGTGCCACGTGACCAAGCCATCCAGATATTTTCTTTTCTGTCTTCCCCTTGTTCTTTTTCTCTCAATCTTGCCAGCTGGCACCAAGTTCTGTAGTTTATAGCTTTACACAATGTGCCGAAAAAATGTGGACTTTCTGTCACTAATTTCTCCAATCAGTGTATGGTTTTCATTTCCTTCTTGTTGAACTTGGTCAATGGTGTTTTTTTTTTTTTTTTGGTGTTGTTTTGGCCTGTCCATGGTATTCTTTCTATTTTCCTCAGAAACCACATCACCACTGCCATTAGATGTTTTCAGCTTGTCTGCTCATTGTCCACGTATCACTTGTTATCGTGTTCTAGTAAAGCTTACCGTTTTCTTCTCGTTTGTGGTGATTTATTCTTCAAACTTAACTTTTTACTTACCTGTCTACTTAACTTTATTCTTAACTTTATACTTAACTGTATAGTTAACTGTATACTTAACTTAGAATACTTAACTCTCACGTTAAATTGTTACTGTGTAGATTGGAAACAAGGTGCACAACTAAAGTAATTACTTGTAAGCTACACACATTTAATAACTGATGAAGTGTCATTGGATGATTAATCGTCTTAAGCGACTTCCCGTATCTGCCATGGGTTTATATAATCACCAAAATATTGTTATAATGCAACATGTCTACTACCATATTAGAACATTTTAAGTCATAACTGTGACAAACACATACTTCCATTTGTACACAATCCATTTTCATTTGGTGCAAACCGACTTTTTGTTTGGCACAGAATCTGTTAAATAGCGTGAGCGCAAAATAGCAGGGTTAACGTGGTTTGACAGATTCACCAATGTGGACCTCATGGAGAGAACTGCATAAACACCAGCGAATAAAGAAGCGCGGACAACAATAACCACCGCTGAGGAAGCAGGTTAGACGAGACCGAATTTAGAATTTTTTTTTGAAAATTTGGAATTGGAATAGAAGCGCGGAAATGACGCTGGCGCTGAGTAGGGCACACTATCATGCCTTGGGGCTAACCTTCGTCACGGAGACGGCACCACAGAGTTACTATACTTCCCATCGCGCCTAGTACGTTAATGTTTGGTTCCGTTAAGTAAAACATTCCTGATTACGTCATCTGATCCTGTGGTTTTCAATCTCCCTGAAAGGCTGCCACGGAATTCTCCCTCAACATGGTACAATTAATTAAAAATGGCGACAAATTCCCGACTGCTACTTTCAACCGGTCAAGGTTACGTTTTCTCTATCCACTTCCGGCGGAAGTCACCGACAGCGCATCTGAAATCACGCTTGATCCACTTTTTCGTTGTCGTTACCGCTTTCCACCCGCTTCCGTCACAGTTGCTCAGAAGTTATCAATTATGCAATAACAGATTGCCTGTCATACCTCCCACCACCCTCCTCACCAACTCACAGTTGCATTTTTGGCTACCATCTTACTTCCCGCGACAGCTCCACTATGTCACGTTATGCAGATGGATGTTTTAACGAGGGCAGATACTGTTCTTAAGTCTCCCGAAGCACCTTCTGGCGTGAAAGCTTTTATCGACGCACATTTATATTGTCACCTCAATTAGATTTCTCGTTTTTTAGCTGTTTCTCAACCATTAGCAACTACAAACTGGGTCACTTGAATGTTTAATCTTTGTCCTCTTTTGTCGGTTACATTGTAAGTTGTTTAAGTGAAAGTAGGGGTGGTTGGAATTCCCCTGACAGTTACTTCCACAGTTAAGTTAATTGGAGTAAAAATGGAATTATTCCTCTCCTTATCGCAAAGCCTGGCTGAATTTAGAGACCATGTGTTGCCCGCGCAGCATGATCTCTCTCTCTCTCTCTCTCTCTCTCTCTCTCTCTCTCTCTCTCTCTCTCTCTCTCTCTCTCTCTCTCTCTCTCTCTCTCTCTCTCTCTCTTTCGGCTTGTCTAGTTTACTCTAGAGGGAACAAAACAAGTTGCAGAAGCTGCCGGATCAGCAAAGCAATACTCTGTACGCCAGTAGGAGCTCCGATCCTAGACCAATTGCCGACCAAGGCTTAGAGCCATGTCTGCCATGCCATGACATTTAGTCTTTAGGTTATATTTTCTACACTAGCGTAAGGTTTGTACTCTCCCAATTGCGCTCCTCCGCCCGAAGCCTTTGGCACAATGTGGGGTGTCGGATTTGGCGAACGTCGCCCAACATTTAGCGCTAATAGAAATTAGGTAGTTACTGTCTACTGTCATAAAGTATATGGGTCATATCTGGCAAAATCAGATTCTTGTCAAGTTAAGAGGTACGTATTTGCACATATTAGGTCTCCCAAAACCATACGAGAAGGGAAAGATGAAAAGATGTTCACTGCATTAGAATCCCATATCCTTTGCATGATGTTGCAATCAGCCCCTGCTTCAATTAGCTGTTTGCGATTTACTAGACAATTTTACTCTCAACAGTCTGTCATTTTTCTCGAATTTCCTTAATGAAGACAATGGGTTGCAGAATTTATAGCCTGGCATATTTCATTGCATCTTGTCACGTGCACACTGCAGACATCAATTAATATAAAAAGAAGGAAAATACGAATCTATAAAGCTGAAATACACAACACACACATCAATACGTTAGTCAGGTCTTAGTCAGATAAAGTAAGATTTTTACGCCATTTTGGAAGCACAATGTAACAAACTATCGTCTGTCAAAACGGAAGGTGCCAGTTAGGTACTATATCAATACGATAGTTTTATACTGACTGCCACGTTATTTTTACACTGTCTATCATGTCTTGTTTTGTTTACAAAGCGAAGGGTTAGTCATTCGGATCGCAGCTGCTTCAGCTAATCTGAAAATGCGTCCATTGTGTGTGTTGAACAAGATATAGAATGCTTTGTCTCAATCCTTAAATGAATATCACACACACACACACACAAACACACACACACACACACACACACACACACACACATACACACACACACACACACACACACACACACACACACACACACAACGAGAAGTAGAATTGGACAGTTTTACGAGAACTCGGTCACAAGTGACAAAATGGACGTTGCGGTCAACTCCTTCGTCAACACACAAATGATAAACACACGCGATATAATTACATGAACACACAGACGCACGCACACACATGTGTGTGTGTGAGGTGGGAGAGGGTGAAGAGAGAGAGAAAAGAGAGAGTGTATGTGTGTGTGTGTGTGTGTGTGTGAGAGAGAGAGAGAGAGAGAGAGAGAGAGAGAGAGAGAGAGAGAGAGAGAGAGAGGATGCCGGACAGTTTGATATAGCATGGAGAAACACCGGTATCAGAAATGAATGGCAGCACATGAGAGAGCAGGCTGTGCTGTAGTCATTGGTGATCACCAGGAACGAATGTATTGATTATAAAGAGAAGAAAAAGACGACAAAGAAAACTACCAATAACAAAAACAAAATGGCCACATGTTGAAGCTGGTCGAGGCTATTGCCATTCATTTACAAAAGCCAACTTTATGCAAACAAAATGACATAATAGGTTACTGTCAAAAATGCCCCCGGGGCTAGACAATTAAAACGGTGCTAAGAGCATGTGTAAACAGTTTGAAGGATTTATTCATCGAAAAAATAATCCGTATATTTATGAAGAATGCCTACAAGACCGGCTAGTCAAAGGGGTAAAGGACGCAGTTCATTCCACATCCGCTTTGAAACAGCTATGTTGGGTTTTTTTTTGAAATGGTATGTTCCTCGTTAGTAAGTTGGAATATTTACTGAACCGTAAAAGCCCGGCACGAACAAAAGGGGTTAGACTTCTTCCCGTAAACGTATGCAACTTTTTCTTTTAACTAACCTGACTAGATGCAGCCAAATTTCCAGGCAATAAACTAGTCTAATTATTGTCTTCGTATGCATTCATACGAGAAACATGTTGATTGACTGCTCGTGAAATATATATATTTTTATTTATAACCTACTGATAGATGCACCATATATTCATGCATATAAATCGTAGTCTATTTATATATATTCATTATATTCATAGGCCCGCTATAAAATATAATAATTACATATGGCCTGAAATGAAATATATGGCCATATATCCTGCAAATTATCTAGCAGGTGGTCTTTGGTCTATTTAATATATATATATATATATATATATATATATATATATATATATATATATATATATATTAGGCCCGCTATAATGAAACTATGAAAATTACATTGGCCTGGAAATGAAACTGTCATGGCCCATCTTTCCTGGCACAATTTTCTCAGCAGGTGGGTCTTTGGTCTATTGTCACATTTGATTGATTCTGACATTGTCACATCTGCTCCATTGACTAGCTCTGCTGTCAGACGTAGACACCGTCAACCTCAAAAAATGTCCCAGCAATTTGGTTAAATGTTGACATATCTTGATGTGGGACAAAGGAATTTTCAGTTAATGAAGTTAAGCACCTTTTACAATTTGATCACATTGAACATTTTCTTTCACTCGGCCTAATGCTCGTGAGTAAATTGTTATCATTATATTCTCTCGTGGAAAATCTGACACGCGGAGTCTGTACAACTGCCGTAATATTAAACACCATGTCACTGAATATTATCTGGTGTTCCGACTGGCAGGTGCGATTATGCTGCTGTATTGTGCTAATATTTTCCGGTAGGTACTTACGTACTCCGCCTGTGTATGACCGGGGCGCAAAATGGACGAACAGAGTGGTAATACTGTAGCCTGCCACGTAAGGCGTAAGAAGCGTTAAAGAAAAGGGGGGGGGGGTGTTGGTATGAGACTGGATACTTCATCCCGCAGGAAGCTCACTCAAACTTGAAAATTCAGATAATCATGAACAAGTCTACACGTGGCTTCGAGTGAGTTGGTTGAGGGCTGTGTACTGATAGGAGATGAAATGAAGTAGTAGTAGTAGTAGTAGTAGTAGTAGTAGTAGTAGTAGTAGTAGTAGTAGTAGTAGTAGTAGTAGTAGTAGCAGTAGAAACAAGCTGTAGTAGTAGAAGTAGTAGTAGTAGTAGTAGTAGTAGTAGTAGTAGTAGTAGTAGTAGTAGTAGTAGTAGTAGTAGTAGCAGCAGCAGCAACAGTAGTAGTAGTAGTAGTAGTAGTAGTAGTAGTAGTAGTAGTAGTAGTAGTAGTAGTAGTAGTAGTAGTAGCAGCAGCAGCAACAGTAGTAGTAGTAGTAGCAGCAGCATCAGCTGCAGGAGTATGTGAGATATTATCGATTATTTCTGGAATCATAGTGACTTAGCCAGTATCATAGCAACTAAGCCAGTATCATAGCGATTAACCCAGTATCATAGCGACTAACCCAGTATCATAGCGACTAACTCAGTAGCGTAGCGACTAAGACAGTATCATAGCGACTAAGACAGTACCATAATGACTAACCCAGTATCATCAAAACATTTCTGTAAAGACATCTGGCCCCAACATGATCAGCTTATCCGACTGTGTGCATCGCAGAGATTCTTAACATGCCTGCGAGTTTATAGAGAAGGTTAGTGGGCAGTGTTTAGTGCAGGAGAGCCTGACATATGATACCGCATCATTTAGTCTGAGAATGAAGGTGGAGGCAGTCATTGCGGAGTTCCGCTGGTTGGAGCACAAACAGCACACACATGTCATGCTTTAACGGACTTACAGAGCTTGTTGGGATGGGTGAAGCCAGACCTGCTTGGTGCAGAGTGACTTGCTATTATAAAAAATAAAAAATCAAAGATAGGGAATATCCGTTTGATCTTTTATCTAGGTCGTGCTGGTGTGGTGAGAAACGAGCAAGATGGCAGATTGGATGGATCTGCACAGCTGGGTTGAGGATTAGTGCACGATAAGCTTGATGTGGTCAGAGCTTTTTGAGATCATATGTACAGTGTGAAAGAACAAATACATCATCATGGCCTGGAGAGAATGGTGCTGCAGGGAGTGACCAGGGGATCTGACCGACACTCAGTACTGCGAAGAGAGGTCAGACGGACACATAATCAGACTGCTACTGGTACCATTAGTGTTGGGGCACTCTGCTGGCTGTTGAAGATGAAGACATTGCGCGTTTGAGAACGTTCCGAGTGCCGTGACGTAGATTCTTGACTCAACTCAACTTAGCGTGAAAGGGAGCCAGTTCCCTCATCTAGAGAACCCGAACCCAAAACATATGAAAGGCAAATAATTGTATTTCCACTGAGCGGCCGAGTTATATTATTAATGGCAAGGAATGGTGAGAATGCAGTTTATTATCGAGTTGTGCGAGGAAAATCTGCGACCCAGAATAAATAGCGTTAAATAGCATGGAATATTAGTTTATATTAGTTATAACCTTTTTATTTTTGTTCTCTTTAAAGAGGTCGGTAACCCATGCTTCATTGCACTTCTTTTCTGAGTCATGTCGGACAGGATCATGTGACATCTAAATATGCTTGATTTGTGGTTCAATGACAATGAGAGGGCGTGACTGCTATATGGTTCGCAGTGTGGTGTGTGGAAATCAAGGGTTCTCAATTTTCTGATGCCAAGGCTGTGTTGTGTGTCCCTTTGCTATATGGTTCGCAGTGTGGTGTGTGGAAATCAAGGGTTCTCAATGTTCTGATGCCAAGGCTGTGTTGTGTGTCCCTTTGCTATATGGTTCGCAGTGTGGTGTGTGGAAATCAAGGGTTCTCAATGTTCTGATGCCAAGGCTGTGTTTTGTGTCCCTTTGCTATATGGTGTTTTACGTTTGCAGCTAGGTGGGGCGCGTTACCTAGCTGCTGAGAAATTAATTGATGGTATTGATCGGCTTTCATAGAAATGTAGGAATGAAGTAAAGATCAAATAACACTGGACAATATAACAAATGGGAAGGTTCGTACCGGAATACGATCAGCGTTGCCAGTAGTGGGTTGTGCTCAATGTTTAAATGGAAAGCTGTAGGAACATTCCAGCATGGGCACTACAAGCAAAGATAACCCACCGGTGAAGGATTAGTTGGTGGGTTGTGTTGTTGTTGGTTGGTTGGTTGTTGTTGGTTGGTTGGTGGGTTGCTGTCGTTGTTGTTGTTGGTTGGTTGGTGGGTTGTTGTTGTTGTTGGTTGGTTGGTTGGTTGGTGGGATGTTGTTGGTTGGTGGGTCGCTGTTGTTGTTGGTTGGTGAGTTGTTGTTGTTGGTTGGTTGATGGGTCGTTGTTGTTGTTGGTTGGTTGGTGGGTTGTTGTTGTTGGTTGGTTGGTGGGTTGGTGTTGTTGGTTGGTTGGTTGATGGGTTGTTGTTGTTGTTGGGATGGTTGGTTGGTGGGTTGTTGTTGGTTGGTTGGTGGGTTGTTGTTGTTGGTTAGTCGGTGGATTGTTGTTGGTTGGTTGGTGGGGTGTTGTCGTTGTTGTTGGTTAGTTGGTGGGTTGTTGTTGTTGGTTGGTTGGTGGGTTGTTGTTGTTGTTGTTGTTGTTGGTTGGTTGGTGGGTTGTTGTTGTTGGTTGGTTGGTGGGTCGTTGTTGTTGTTGGTTGGTTGGTGGGTTGTTGTTGGTTGGTTGATGAGTAGTAGTAGTTGTTGTTGTTGTTGTTGTTGGTTAGTGGGCTGGTTGTTGCTGTTGGTTGGTTGGTGGGTTGTTGTTGTTGGTTGGTTGGTGGGTTGTTGTTGTTGGTTGGTTGGTGGGTCGTTGTTGTTGGTTGGTTGGTTGGTTGGTGGGTTGTTGTTGTTGTTTGTTGGTTGGTGGGTCGTTGTTGTTGTTGTTGTTGGTTGGTGGGTTGTTTTTGTTGTCGTTGGTTGGTTGGTGGGTCGTTGTTGTTGTTGGTTGGTTGGTGGGTTGTTGTTGGTTGGTTGGTGGGTTGTTGTTAGTTGGTTGGTGGTTTGTTGTTGTTGTTGTTGCTGGATGGTTGGTGGGTCGTTGTTGTTGTTGGTTGGTTGGTGGGTAGTTGTTGTTGTTGGTTGGTTGGTGAGTCGTTGTTGTTGTTGGTTGGTGGGTGGGTTGTTGTTGGTTGGTTGGTGGGTTGGTGTTGGTTGGTTGGTGGGTTCTCTTCTTGGTTGGTTCGTTGTTGGTTGGTTGACTGATTTATTCTGTGGTTGGTTTTTCTTGATTGGTGGATTGGTTGGTTGATTGTGTGGTTTGATGATTGATTGATCGGTTGATTAATTGACTGGTTGCTTGGTTGGTTAATTGATTAATTTGATGCTTTGTTGTTTTTGTTTGTTTGTCTGTTGTTGATTGGTTAGTTGATTGAATGCTCGGTTGTTTGGTTGATTGATTGGTTGGTTGATTGGTTGTCAAGTTGGTCGGCTGGTTAGTTGGTTGTTTAGTTGTTGACTGGTTGGTTGCTTAGTTGGTAGTGTAGTTAATTGACTGGTTGATTGGTTGGTTGATTGATTGGTTTGATGGTTAAAAATATTTGTGACTTAAACATTTTTAATGGTTGGATAGTTTGTTCTGTCGCTGACTGTTAGATGCTGGTTGGCGGTTTGATGGTTTGATGGTTGATATATTGGTGATAAGAAAAAAAATAATTGGTGGTTAGTTTGTTCTTGGTTGGTTAGTTTGTTGGTTGGTTGGTTGGTTGTGTATTTGGTTGGTTGTGTATTTGGTTGGTTTTGTATTTTGTTGATTGGTTGGTTCGTTCTTGACTCAACTAAACTCAGCTCATTAAGAAAGTCAAGTAAAGATTGTGGGAACATGTATCGTTCTCGTTGCAACGTACTCAAAAATGAAAATTGGGGCCTTTGAACTTAAATATAACAGAGAATTTCTTAGAATACCACGGATCAAAAGAAAGCAGATTACTGACAACCCGAAAGATGTGAAGATCAAAGAACACAGACTCATAAAAAGTTTCATGTCTCGTAAACTGAAATACTTTGGCCTATTGCCACACAGGCTTAGACAGAACATTAATGGAAGGCGTGGCTCTTCCCGGAAGAAGAGGCATTAAAGATACCTTGGGAATGAACATGCATAAGGGCAAGGAGACTGGTGTAGGATTGAGAATATTTCTGGTGGACCTGGATTAGAGCGGCGTAGTGGAAAGATTCTGATAATGTTGGTGATGATGGTGGTGGTGGCGATGGTGATGATGATGATGATGATGATGATGATGATGATGATGATGATGATGATGATGAAGGTGGTGGTGATGGTGGTGGTGATGACGATGGTGGTGGTGATGGTTATGGTAATGGTAATGATGATGGTGGTGATGGTTTTGATGATGGTAGTGATAAAAAAAGTCGCTTAAAAGTCGACAGGGTCGACTTCATTGCACCGGGTTTTATCCCATATGGCTCGGTCTCTTTTCGCAGCACGGAAAGCGTCGCACAAAGCACGATCGCCGTAGCTTTTAGCGACGACCCACAGGAGTCTCCGAAACATTTAACTCGTAAACCGAAGGACGCGGCCCGGAATCGAACCCACAACCTTCGGAGTACGAAGTCAAACGGCGATGATGGTAGTGATGATGGTGGTGATGGTTTTGATGATGGTGGTGATGATGGTAGTGATGATGGTGGTGGTGATGATGATGGTCGTGACGCTGATAATGGTGATGGTTTTGATGATAGTGATGATGATGACGGTGGTGATGATGACGACTGTGGTTTTGATGATGATGATTACAGTAATGATGATGATGAGTATAATGTTGATGATAAGTTGATGATGACTAGCAAATATATATTAATATATGCAAAAGAACATATTCCAGTTGAAAATATTATGAATGAATTAAAACATAGTCACACGTATTGTTCAAATGTGGAACATTTGTTACCCACAGAATATTCAAATTTAACATAAACACTTTCTGTTTGCACAAAACCTTCTGGAATCGCCTGATTGCTAACGTCTCACTATATTTAAGCAAGCGTTTCGACGATGACGGCGTTTTATAGCTTCGGAATATAACTTCAGTGTTTCAGTTTAAGTATTATTCACTTATTCACTTCACATAATATATAATTCTACAGTATGCACCTGACGAGATGCAACGAAATACGCCAGGCAATAAATCGTGCAACATATTGTTTGTAGCTTCTGTGTGTAAATTCACCAAGGGAATGCATTGTTGTAAACTCCTTTGGAGAAATGTCAATTTCATTTCCTAATACCCAACGAGTTTCTGGCTTGCCATAGGGGTTTGAATTCATATGTATCATTACTGGTTGATTAGGAAGAAAATGAATACAAACCTCACAGATATCACTTGCGCTCCTTGGAGCATCGAAGACTTCCAACATGTCTCCGGTTGCGACCCGCGCGTCCTATACCCTGTAGGCGTCCGGAAGTGGAACTCTTCTCGGAAGTAAGTCGGGATTGTACCAGGACCGGATGGCATGCATGTCAGACAGCCATTAGCGCGTGGTCCTTTGTTGCTGGACTTTCTCTGTGCTTGTCGTTGGAGATCAGGCGGAATAAATTAACGAGGGGGTTCAGGCTGTGGGTAATGATTACAGCTTCTTCACTGCAGGTAGTCATGCGAGATGTTTCCCCTTGTCCCTATTTGGGAATGTGCATAAGCCTCACCGGGGTAGTTACCAGGGATTCTCAAACTTGGGGATTTTAGGTTTCCATGGGGGGGGGGGGGGGGGGGGGAATTAAGATTATTTAAAGATCGCGTTAATACAAGAACCGATCACTTGATAGTGTTTTTCCCTTCATACTTTACAGTTCTGTACATCTCGTCTTCTTAAGTTCGTTTTTTTCCCCCGCGGTTCCAACTTCACAGCAACGGGTCGTCCCCATTATGCTTCCGTTCCTGTGCCAGTGAATATCACACAAAACGCTCCCCACTGCTCAATGTGAAAAGTGGAAAAGACAGGAGTCTCGACAAACAACAGCCCGCACAGATGCACTGTGCATAATGCCGCCGCCAGAATGTCAACACAATAGTCCCCCACAAAACACCCAGTTCATCTATGATGGAATCAGCAGTCATTTTCCCATCTGGATCTTTCCTAGATGTTCACCCACACATTCCATGAAGTTACAGTTCATCGCCGATGGTAGTGGCAGTCAACCAGAAGCCCAGCAGCCACGCATTTCTGCATACGGCGAAAACCGGTCAACTCTGGGACATAGCCAGCTGCCATCGATCCGAACATGCAGTCACGTTTCAAAACACCTCGGGCAGATTCAAAAGCGTGTCACACGAAACTCACAGCTCACAGTGTCGCGCCACGCACTTACTCAGTAGCAGGGCGACGGAACCATCAAGCCTCATTAGTCACCTCTTACGACATGCATAGTAGACAACAGTGTTACTATTCTTTGCTTCCCTAACGGGCCCCGGCAACACACGGGAGAAGTTAGTTTTATAACGTAAGCAAATCTTCAAACCACGTTTTATGTAGACGTCTAGACTTGTTCTAGTATTTGTTATTAAATTTAGCTTCCATTTTTACGTATACTGTGTAGGGGTGGACGGGGGGATTTATAGGGAGGAAATACGAAGAAAGGAGGGGGAGGTGACATTCTGAAGATATGGTGGGGAAAAAAGATTGAAAACCTCTGCTCTACATGGACCACATCTTTGATAACTTTGCAATGTTCTAACTGGACTTCTGTGGTCAAAACACTCAGATTGGATCTCCGCCTCGCGGCCTCGCGCTGACAAAACAGTGCGTGCAGTACCAACCAATGATTCCCAAACTTTTTGTAGATGATGATGATGATGATGATGATGATGATGATGATGATGATGATGATGATGATGATGATGATGATGATGATGATGATGATGTACTGACGAAGGCTTTTGCCGCAACGTCAATTTTGTTACCTGTGATCGTGTTCTAGTAAATCTAACCGATTGTACTTTTTTGTTTGTTTTGTGTTTGTGGTTCATTCCCCCAATTACAAGAAAGTCGCATGAATGGTTGTCCCTACAGGAGCCAACAGACGGGGAAATCTCAGCGCCGTTGCGGGACTCAGGAACTCGGATACAACAAGATTTACGGGCAGCCCTGAAAGGCGAGATCCAGGAGGATCTCCAGCTTGATCCTCAAGGATTAGCTGGCTTGTGTATGGAGCAGACACGTGGCAGGGCAGACAGCTGGCTGGCAGGACACTCGAGACAGTTGTAGCACTGGGGTGACTTATGTTGGGAAATTTCCACACTTCCGGTTGTATAGAGAAAGCAAAACAAGCATAGGTATCTACGTCTGTTGTTGCGGAGTTAAGTGCCAGTGCTGGTGTCTAGTCCGGGTGGGAGGGTGTTCACTCATTTAGTTCTAGAGTGAGTGAGTGAGTGAGTGAGTGAATGAGGGAGTGAGTGTGTGAGTGAGTGAGTGAGGGAGTCGGTGAGTGAGTCGGTGAGTGAGTGAATGCGTAAGTCAGTGAGTGTATAAATGAGTGAGTGAGTATGCGAGTGAGTGGGTCGCTGAATGAAAGGTGTGAGTGAGTGGGTGAGTGAATGAGTGGTGGATAGTGATTGAGGGTATGAATGAGTGTGTGAGTGAGTTAGTGGGTGAACCTATGACACATCATGCGATGCCTGGGACTATAAGAGTTAAGTGGAGCTCGGATGTGGATTTTCTTTGTTTTTACCTTAGCCAGCCGATGCTCTTTCAGGTTTGACAAACAGTGTGCCGATGCCCTCAGTGAACAATTAGGCATGCACGATCTTCTTCTCTTCATCGTCTTCTGTCTTGCACGGGTACGTTTTCTTTCCTAACAACTTTGCCAGTACGATGACCTTACAGCCTACGTCTTACGATCTTCAGCTGCCGTGAGATCTGTCACGTGCACGACTTGTAAACGCGATCTTACATTTTTTCTTCCTTATCCTAAAAAGATTAGGTGTACTACCTCACGACCCAAGAGATCAGGGGGATGCGCGATATCATTAGAAACTAACGGTTCTTATAAACATCCCTAGCCTTATGCTAGGATTCGATCCAGGTATCCCCTGAACCTGGGGCAAATATCGCGACCTCTGAGCCGCACCTGTACCCAACAAACATACAAACCACTTATCCTGGCTCTAATATGTGTAGTCTTCCGGTGAGTTTATGCCGAGCTAGCGGGTTCAAGCCCTACATCAGTCAATCGAACCATAATATTGACTTCTCGTCCAGGACCTGGGGACGTAAATTACAAGTAACTCAGAAGTCAGAGTGGGTTCGCCTGATAGCGAGGGACACTGGTAATAGGGAAAGCTAATCCACACACACACACACACACACACACACACACACACACACACACACAAACATCAGTCCATCAGACTAGAAATAGTAGCCCGTATAAGGACAGCTGGAGTTCTGAGCGAGCGAATGGAACAAGAAGAATACGTTAAGCCAGTCCCTTTGCAAATATCACCTTTAAAGTGTGAGGTATTACCCCTTCACATATTCTATACCACGGTATGATATGAAGTGGTCATTTTCCTTCTTCCCCAATATTTTAAGAAAATACTGCAAATTATCTGATGCTGATGTTATCAAGCTGGGTCGTCCCCAAAGCTGTACTAGTGGGAACAGAAAACCCTGCTACTGCTGGGGTTTCAACCCGGGAACTGTCGTGGCAAGGAAGCGCCCTGACCATCACCCGACCACTGCTTATGGCTAGTATATTTGTAATTAACGACAGTAAAGGATCATTTTAGACGCCTTAAAATCTATTGGGTATATGGTGATAGACCCATTGTTCTAGAGAGCAATGGACACTCGGTGGGTTAGATGATCAATATCACACGGGTCGCCATTATTTCCCAAGACATTTTTGGTACCAACTTAGTCTGGGCTGACCTTTTAAAAACTGCGAGTTCGCTCCGATACGGATGGAACCGATGATCACCGGGTCGGCAGGCGAGTGTCTAGCCACTACACCACCGCGGCTCACACACATCCGGATTCATGGCTCGGGTCGGTTCATCCCCAGAGAGTGCCAGGAAATTAAAGGGCCGAAACATTCCGGAAAGGAGGCCACTTCAGACGATCAGAAGACTTCTGTTGTGCTTGCTCCTCCATACTGAGGGTAAGATTGAAGGCAAGCGAGCAACAGGTAGACAACGATACAAGTGGGAAGATAACACAGATGGACGAATAGCTATCTGGCAGAATGAACCGTCAGAACGAGAGACAGTGTTGGAGATCCATTGTAGTCAACCTTCATTGTGGAGACGCCACCTGAATGATTGTCGTGCTTGCTCAGCGGCTGAGGTTTTATAACTATAAGGAACATTTAAAGAAGAGACATGATTGGTAGATATCTTCCTTTGTGTTCTACGTACTACACAGACATACCAATCGCATGGAAAACGCGGAGCGCGCTGTATTTCGCATACCCCGGCGGTATATGCCACGCTCTCACCTTTACCTCTCTTAATGGCAGACTTGCGGTAACTGCCCGTTACTCGATCGTGTTGACATTTTGTTTCCAATCTTAAGTACCAGATTCTTATTCCTAATATCAAATAGTTTCTTTTCCAACTTTGGGGCTTTCCCGAGTTGCTGGCAACAAAAGTATGCCTCCAGCGGACGGCGGTAAAGAACTTGGCCTCTTCTGTAGCCACCTGGGAAGAACAACTCACCTCCAGGGCCTGGTAAACACACGCGGGAGCATATTGTTGTTAAAGAAGATCACCTCGAGCTGAAGTGCAAGAGATCAAGAGAGCGGTTTTTCTCATCCGCTGTGAAAGAAGTAGGGGAATTCCATCGGCAGGGAGCGGGAAATGTCAGAAATCAGGAGTAAACAAGCTCTTTAAGATCGGAATCTTCTTGCCATGAGGGACGTTCTGTGGAATTCTGGTAAGGCTTTCGCTGGTTTTGCCCTGTGCCTTTTGTTCCCGATCAAACCAGATCCTTACAGAATGCCTCAGGTCTCGGGGTGGGCTGGCAGATGTGATTCCAGGCCTCGTGTGCTGTGTTTGCTTTACGTCCTATTCCCATACGTTTTGTTTGTTCCGTTTACGTTGTATCCTGCTGTCGTTGTACTTGATTATTGTACTTGTTGTGCCTGATCTTCCTGCCGCTGTTTATTTTTTACTCTACTGTAAAATCCTTCTCTCACTTCAGAGGGCGGAATCATACCCCGATCTAGGTAGTACTGTAGACAGACATTGGTAAACATATAAGGATATCAAAATATGAACACAAAGGGCAAGCGCAGCTTTTACAGCGCTAGGGAATGTGTGAGGCCTGGATACTTACTAAACCAGCTGAACAGCGCATAAATGCCTTTGAATATACATGTTATAGACGGGTTCTATGAATATCTTGGATACGGAAAAGAACATATGCATCCATACGACAAGAGATGAATATTGAAGAAGGTTTGGCTACTAAAGACGGTAAAGCAAGGACAATTGAAATATTTTATTCACTTGAAAGTTTGGAGAGAACAATAATGGAGGGGTATACGTCCGGGAAGAGAGGAAGAGGAAGGCCAAAGAGAAGATGGGTGCAGGATGTGGCAGATGATCTCCAGATGGGTGTATCGGGCACGGGGCATCTTGCTTATGACCGAGAATTATTCCGGAAGGTTGTTATGGGAGCGAGATTCTGCAAAGGATATGCTACTGAATGAACGACTGAGTGGATGAATGAATGAAAGAAAGAAAGAATGAATGAACGAACGAACGAACGAACGAACGAACGAACGAACGAACAAATGAATGAATTAATTAATTTGTGGAAGTCAAAAGGAGTCTCCGTGGCGAAGTGGTTATGCCGTCTGCCTTGCGTTTGGAAGTTAGTGGGTTCGATTCCGGGCTACGCCTTTCGGTTTACGAGTGCAATTTTCTCGGAGACTCCTGGGGATCGTCGCTGGAGCTACGAAGTTAGTGTTTTGTGTGACGTTTGCGTTAGGCAGCCCTGCGGGAAAAGACCGAGCCATATGGGATAAAACCCGGCGCAATAAAGCACTCTCTTCCGCTTTATACCAGTTTTTCTCCTTGCTCTCGGCTTACAAACTGTGATAGCGCTGTCATATCACAGACCCGTAGCAGAAAACTGGACAATGCATATTTTCTGATTATATTCCTTGTTAAAGGATGCTCGAAAAAGGGGGACGGTTGAGGGCAAGCGTCCAGGGGGAAGATAACGCCACCTGGAAGAGATGCTCTAAGCTAAGGTCTTAGCGAGACGTGACCCAGGTCTTGCCAGCTCGGCGGCCTTGTTCCTACATACATCCAGAAATTGCATTGTTTGGGTTTCAGTTTCAGTCTGGAATTAGTGTTGAAGCAGGAAGTGAACGCCCCGTTTGCCCACCTTGGGACTTATTGGGTATATGTTGGTAGCCCCAGATGTTTATAGACCAATCGGAACTCGAGGTGTCTTGTGGACAATACTACGTTGTCCGCGTCTACTCCCCAATAATTTCCCTGTACCCATGTTAGGCTGAGCCGACTGGATACCGAGATCACATTTCAAAATGCGCCTCCGTGTGATTTCGAACCGATATCACCACACTGCCAGGCAAACCTATTTCTCTATCTCTTGTTGTTATTTATGAGTTTCTTTGCGCCTCACTTGTATCTGTTGTCTTACCCATTTTCTTATATTAGACCTGTCATCTTGTGTTTTACCTGGGTCTTTTAGGGAAGCAAAAATAGTAACATTGCAAGCGTGTGTAAGTGGCGACTCAGGAGGTTTGGATTTTGTGGACTATCGCTAAGCTTCCGGTCCCCAACATGGAGGATAGGCATTTAAACGGTTAGGGGCTCTGGATTGTTTATGTTAATGGCTACCGTTTGCATTCGCATTTTCCTCATGTCGGACTAAGTGAATGGTTTCGTCGCCCTGCTACAGAGTTGAGTGCGTGACGCGACACTGTGAGCTATGAATTTAGTGTGAAATGCTTTTACATCTGTCTGCGGTTGTTCGTAGAGTAAACTGCATGTGCGGAATAATGGCAGCCGACTTTGTCGCAGATCAGACTAGTTTGCCTTATGCAGTAATATTTGGCTGCTGGTTTTCTAGTGACTGCCGCTTCCATCGATGATGAGCTATATTTTTCGTGGAGGACTTTTGTGTTGGCATTCTGATGGCGGCATTATGCACAGTGTACATGTGCGGATGTTGATTTGTCGAGACTTCTGTTTGTTCCACTTTTCACATAGGGCAGTGAGGAGCATTCTGTGGGACATTCACTGGCACATGAACGGAGCATAATGGGGGAGACCCGATGCCGTGAAGTTGGAACCGCGACTAATGACTAAATGACTAGACTATCGCTATCTCTAAAAGCTGCGTTTGGCGTTTCCCCAAAGCGGAAGTTCCCAAATCATTAAAAGGGCAATTGACAGAGCGTCTTTCGGTTGTTCTACTTGAGACGAATGTTGTTAGAATGTGACGATTTCTCCTGAACTTCCCGAGGTTCAATGGTTCCGCTATGATGAAGCTTGTCGATTAGCACAAACTTTGCATGTTTCGAGGCTGAAAGAGTCACAGCAAATCCCTACGAAGATGGTAGACATTCAGCACCCACGCCTTGCACTCAGACGTGAAGATCGCATTCACGTTTTCGTATTGAGTGTCCTGCTTGGCTCTTGGGATGAAAACAAATTCATTATCACTCCACAAAATTCTTCATGCATAAAAAGCAACTCGAAACAAGCTGGTATGTGTGAGGGCAACAGGTTGTGTTCCCTTCCCACAATGTGATGTTCCCATTTTATTACCTTTATTTGGAGTTGTCTTTGTTTCGGAGATATCCAATGTTATGATACCGACTACACCCAGCATTCCTTTCTGGTTATATATTGTTCCAGTTTTATTGTCTTTATTTATTGTTGTCTTTGTTTCGGAGATTTCCAATTTTATTATACATTTATGCTGCTTTAACTTCCGCAGAACAAAGTTTTGAACACATATAACCAGTTGTCTGAACACACCCGTGGCTTCACTCACATAGTCCTCACTCGTTGGGTACGTTCAGGCAAGTGTTTTGTTAGATAAGAAAATGGTCTTCTCCCATGTTATCAAAATCGTCCAGGTTTCTATAACAACACGTTTTCATATTGGTTACTTCTTGTGAGGCGGAGCCCGCCCGCTTAGTTATCTATTTATTCCATACACATTCTGTTCGTCTATCCGTCCGTCCGCCTGTTACCTGATCGTCAGTTAACTCATCTGTCTGTCTGTCCGTCCGTCCGTTCATCCCTCCCTCTTTTCTCCCTCCCTCTCTCCCTCCCACCGGCCGTCCGTCCGTCCGTCCTTCCCTCCTATTTATCTATTTATTCCACATGCAATTTGTCTATCCGCCCGTCAGCCTGTCTATCACTTGATCGTCAGTTAGCCCGCTCGTTTGTCTGCCCCCTTCCTCCTCCTCCCCGCATCCATCATTAACAAATGTCCCTTCATCAAACCGTCCGCCAGTCTGTCTGCTCTCTGCCCTTACACTCATCAACTGACAAAACAACTTCTTTCACATATGTTTATTATAATAAGCCTGTATCCCCACCTTTCACTCCCATATGAACACGTCCCCTTCTTCTTTCTCGCCACTGTTTCACATTCATTCAACATTATTCATCTGTCCTATTCTGCGCCGAACATATTTCACCAAGTTATTTGCCTTTTCAACATAGAGAACAAACGACACTGGCCCGTCCCCGAAGACGGTCAGAGGTCAACGGCTGCCGCGCGACAGGCATAAGCATGATGATGTGCGTTGAACCGGAAGGTAATTCTGTGATGATTTTACGACTGTATGTCGCAGAGCAACCAGGTCAGGACGGATATAAAGTTTATTGATTAAGCTATCCACTCTCGGTGACTAATGTCGGATCTGGCCGGCCGGTGAATCACAATCTGGGGTGAATAAATACATGGTGCATGTTCCTTGCAGGACTTTGTGATCAACCCCATGCTGCTATTCAGGGCAATTTCACGTTCAGTACTGTATTTTGCCGGCTCAGTGGCGAAGGAGTTCGTTCCGGTCGCAGTTTGTAATCCAGCATACTGCGTTCGAAACACAGCTGTGGCGATTTGGAAGCAGACTGCCTTGCGTTGGTTTCCATACAGTGGTATGACTACCGGTCATGAAGAAAGAATTGGCAAACTACTCAACGTAAACTTGCCTAGGAATCACAAACGGCTAAACAATGCTGGAGTTGACTGCTAAGTCATGTAAAGGATATGCAATTAACTGTTGTTGTTGTAAAGTTCAGAAAAGGTATGATTTCGGGGTATACCAGACGGTTCAAAATGATTATCGGTCGTGATTAGAGGTAAATCTAACATTTTCGACCACCTGTTAGGTGTAGTGACTAAGGAGTTGCGATGTGCGCTTCAGACTCATGCGTTTGCGGGTTCGAATCCCAGCATAAGGCATTGGTTTGAATCCCAGACATCTTGACAAGATCCAGAGGGTGTCAATGATTTCACACATCAGCGGGCGGGCGGGCGGGCGGACGGACGGACAATCAGACAGAAAGTAAAAGAAGACGAGGAAGAAATAATTAATTAGACTAATGCTCACAACATAAGACGAGGAAGAAATAAGTCAGTAGACTAATGCCCACAACATAAGACTAAGAAGAAATAAGTCAGTAGACACAACATAACCCGTACCGGGCACAACATACTAGCCCATGTTTGTATAGACCACTCGGTGGACCACGTGATGAATATCCGCCCGACCGCCTTTACTTCGGGCAACATTTCCTGGCACACATGTTTACCCTTTTATTTGGACATGTAATGAGAAGTACATTACATAAATTTGTGGCAACTGGCAAGGTTGAGGAGAAAAGAACAAGGGGAAGGCAGAGAAGTAAATATCTGGATGGCTTGACCATATGGTATTGTCGAGACAAGAACACAGAGCTGATCCACGACTCTGGTGATCGTGTGAAACATGACCGCCCACGTTTACTGGCACGGCACATCATGATGATGGTGATGTTAAGCTCAGCCGACAAGTAAGCTGATGTACATCTTCAAACATGATCCCCTCATCCATGGGGATCCTAGACCTGACCACCCGGTCCACAGACCCGACTCATAGTCTAGGAAAAACAGAAGGCGGAGAATGATCACATTTTCTGAATACCGGAGTTTCGAGTAGCACGTGTTGTTCTAGATTTGGCTCCATTTGAACTATTACCTATTTGAAAGTGAGTCCCAGCCTCAGGTGTTGTCTAGACAGAGCCTTCTTGTCAAAAGCCGAGGCCAACCTGGTCTTGTATGTTCTTTCTCCCGAATACACCTGGAGACGTCGAGATGAATTTATGCGAAGGAAAGCAGCAGTCCTTGAGCTTTGTTGACATCTTCATAGTGTGTGTCTTCCAATGGAGCGCGTGGAGGGCAAAGAAAGTGTTCTCTGTTCCGCAT